>JACEFZ010022439.1:0-197500 GCA_014155875.1 Cepaea nemoralis | reverse complement strand
GACTGACAGACAGACAGACAGGCAGGCAGGCAGGCAGGTAGGTAGGTAGGTAGGTAGGTAGGTAGGTATAGAAAGAGAGAAAAGGACAGAATGTAGATATGCAAGAAGATAAGTTAGTAGTTAGGTCGATAAGGAGATATATACATACTGAGATAGGTACTATGACACAGAGAGAATATGATTCGTTGTTTGCGAGAGGGAGAGAGGTAGACACACACAAAGAGAGACACATTGATAATGTAGGTGGGTAAGAAGATACAATATATTTCAAGCGAACGAAAGAAGAAAACAAAATAGCTGGGTAGGAGAGTGAGTAGTTACCTAGGGCGATAGTTTGGTAAGTAGAAAAGGGGAATGAGATAGAGATAGATAGGGGGAGAATGCGTGTGTGCGTGATCTACAAAATGACAAGTATATGATATCCTCTTTCTGGCCATCGATAGACCTGATCCATCCCATTGCTCCATGTATTGCTCTCATACGTCCGCCCGTCGGTCGGTCGGTCTTTCTGTTCGTCTGTATGCTCAATTTGTGACTCTTTAAAAATAAAGTGCATTCGTCCTCTCTCTCCTCTCTTTCTCCTCTCTCTCGCTCCTCTCTCTTTATCTCCTCTTTCACTCCTCTCTCTCCCTTCTTCACCTCTTTCTTCTCTCTCCTTCCTCTCTCCCCCTCCACTCTCTCTTCCTCCTCCCTTTCCCTCAATTCTCTCTACTCTCTCTCCCTCTTCCTCCTCTCTCGCTCCCTCCATTGTCATACTCTCTCCCCCTCCATTCTCTCTAATCTCTCTCCCATCTCTCTCTTCCTCTTCTCTCTCCATTAATTCTCTATACTCTCTCTCCATTCTCTCTACTTTCCCTCCCTCCATTCTCTCTACTCTCTCTCTCCCTCTTCTCTCTCCCTGCACTCACTGTCCCTCCTCACTCTGCCTCCATTCTCTCTACTCGCTATCTCTCCTCTTTCCCCCTCTCTCCTCTCTCTCTCCCTCCTCTGTCTTATGCGTCATCTCTCCCTCTTCCTCATCTCTCCTCTCTCTCTCTCTCTCTCTCTCTCTCTCTCTCTCTCCCTCGTTTCTCTTCTTTATCTCCATCTTCTCTTTTTCTCCTTTCTCTTCCTCCTCATTTTCCTCTCTCACTCCCTTCCTCTCTCACTCCCTCCTTTCTTCCCTCATCTCTCTCCCCTAACCTCTCTCCCTCCTCTCTCTCTCTCTCTCTCTCCCTCTTCTATCTCTCCCCCCTCGCACTGATTTTCTGTTGATCATATCTCCCACTCCCCCCCCCCCCTCCCCCGAACACCACGAATCTCCGTCTACCAGTCCACTAACTGTTGACACAGCCCTTCCTCCTGTCACAACCTGTTTTCAATGTAAACCGTCTTGCCCAGTCTCAGCAACCTCAGCTGGAGTTCACATCGCGAACGCCGACATTTCTTCCCCCTGTCGCGCCCGGTTGTATTTTTCTTGCGCTTCTTCATAACACAAGAGCTGGTTGTGCATTCTTACCAGACCGCCTTCTGGAAAATCTTGATGGGCGCCTGTCTTGAAGTTTCGGCTGTGATTGTACGGGCATCTGGAGTGGTAGAAACGGTGTTTGCGTGGAGTGGCTGTGTCTGGTATTCTCCCAATACACCAGGGTACTTCTAAAATGACAGATATCTTAAGGGCAGCTAAGATGATAGAATGATTGCTGAGGGTTTCGCGCTGAAACAACCCCCTGGCAGGTAACATTTTTACGCGTGATATTTCCTAACCCATAAAATAAAAGTAAAGAGTCCTTGTACACGGCCGGTGTAGTATTGTGTATATGGTGCCAGCGCCATATTGTTGTAGGCCAATCGGCACTCCACGGTTATTTATTTTTGCGCTCACTCGCTTTGAACTCAAGCGTTGTCCATTTATGTGCAGCAACTTCTAGTGCACTGGAATGATTTTTGCGTGTGGATTAGCTTTCCAAATTACCAGTGTCCCTCGCCATCAGAGGTACTTGTAATTTACGTCCGCAATCCAGGGACGGGAAATCAAAGTTTTAGTCCAATTGACCAGTGTAGGAGTTTAATCCGCTTCACTGGCATCAACGCACCGGAAGATTAAAAGCGAGTGTTCTTATCCATTCGGTCGTGCTGACCTCTACTTGATGTGGTTAATATGGCACTCGGTTACTTTTACTTCCTCGGTAATAACCTGGTGCCCATTTTAGATCTGGTCAATCTGGAACGGCAAGTCACTTAATCTCCATGTAGGTAAGGGTTCAACCCCTACACCGGTCAGCTGAACTAAAATGTTGACTTCTTGTCCTTGACTTTGGACGTAAATTACAAGTACAATCAAACTTCGGTTTCCGTCGATAATCCGTCCGAAGACAAACGGTGAAATCCGAAACCGACGAAAACCGAGGCAATTATTTCCACATGAATCAATTTAAATCCAATTAATTCGTTTTAGACACTCCAAAATACATACCAACAACACATTATATAGAGAATAAATATAGTGTTTAATACTACATTTTGACCCCAAACTTGTCCGAACTCGCCCCTTCGCAGTGCCTAATGACTGTGTATGCCAGTGCACCTCTATAATTTTTAAACAATCCTTTGCTGGCCTTAAAATCACTAAGTACACAGCACTCGTCCCAAGCATTTTCTTAATGAGATCAGCATACAACAGTCTGGCTTTGTCACATATGATTGCCTCCGAAACAGAATCGCCATCTAACTAGTTTTGATTTATCCAAATTAATAACAACTATTCGACATTTTCAATTGTTTGTGATCTCTGTTTCGTTAGCACATTCATGCCCTTTGCTACAAACATCCCCGTTTATTGTTTCCTTTGTCGCCACAATGGAACTTATCGTGGATGGCAACTTCTCGTACATGCGGCCGAATTCAGCAATCATAATACCGTTCTCGTATTTTATTATTAGTAAGTGATGCTCAGACAACGAAAAACAACACCAAACTGAGCAGAAGAACGCGTGGGTTCCTTTGCTTTCGCAGAATTAGTAATTAGGTCATGTGTGCACACCAACGAAATCTGAAGCAACCGACGAAAAAGGAGACAAATGTTTCGAGGAAAAACCGAAATTGACGAAAACCGAGGTTTGACTGTACCTCAGAAATCGGACTGGCTGATGGCGAGGGACACTGGTAATAGGGAAAGCTAATCCACACGCAAAAATCAGTCTATCTTGGTACGCTTGAGTTCAAAAAGTGAGCGAAGGAATAAAAATAATAACGATGTAGGAAAACAAACTGGATCATAACATAGATAAAGAGATCAGTTCTATTTCTCGCTGCCTTCTCTACAGGTTAAATCTGCTTCATAACTCGGTCCCGCATCTTCTCGTCTGATATGAACGTTATCTGGAGACATGTGGGCCTGTTGCTATGAAACTTATGCACGCAAAACATTTCCCGGAATCTGGCGCGAAACAAAACCGCTGCTAGTTACACAAGATAGCTTGTGTGAGCAAGAAGCAAGCCGTTAACAATTTCCAATCTGGAATTAATGAGTTATATCTGGGGACGTCCAACGAAACAATGTTGTGAATGATAAGAATGACAATCACATGTAATGATCAAATCATACCAAATTTAGATGAAATACGACAAGTCAGCGGAACTGAGAACAGCTGGTTCACATGGGAAATACAAAGATAGCAAAGTAGTGTGTGTGTGTGACTGTATATTTTTACCTGTCAAAGATTTCTATCAGGGAGAGAAATAAATGTGGGTTATATCCATTGCTTTAGGAAATTGTGGTCGCGTGGGATGGAACAGGATTGTTTGCTTGGTTTATCAAAAGGGCCAAACACACGGAATACTGTTTCTTAGCGGGATAATTTTTGAATGTTGGCATAGATGAGGAATAACTAATCCATTATTGACAGTGTAACAAAAGATCCGACTGATAACAGATGACGAATAACTAAATCATTATTGATATAACAAACACCAGGCTGATAGCAGCAGACATGGAGGTTGTTTCATAGCCAGTAGCAAACTTGAAACATAATATGAATAAGCGGTTTCAGTCATTAGTCATTATTTGCGGTTCCAACTTCACGGCAACGGTCACCCCATAATGCTCCGTTCTCGTGCCAGCGAATACCACTGAAAAGGTTTCTCGCCTTCCCGTGTACAAAAGTGGAACAGACAGCAGTCCCGATAAACCAACAGCATGGCAGGGCATACAGACATAAGGCCGCTGCCAGAATGTCAACACAACAGTTCGCCACTAAAATTACAGTTCATCGTCGATGGAAGCGGTAATCACTAGAAAAACCAGCAGCAGCACACTCATTACTGCATATGGCTAACCATCTAGATCAGCAACCGGCCAACCGCCAATTTTCTGAATATGCATTCACAAAACAAACCACCGCGGACTGACAGTGTCGCTCCAAGCACCTAGTTCAGTAGCTAGTCGACGGAACCATGTACTACATACAAGTCCAAAATGAAGAAAATATATAAGCAAACCGTAGTCATAAACAAAAACACCTCAAGTGCACGTGTTTTCACAACGACGTGAAATGTGACGAGAATCTTCTTAGTTCACCTTCAAACATCAGTATGAATTAATCGGAAACAGGCAGCAGCCAACTTGAGCTTGTTAACATCTCCATAGAGTTTGTCCTTAAGTGGAACGGGCGTAGCTCAATAAAAAAAATTTGCTGATCTGCATACGTTGGACACTCCTGCAACAAATGTTCGGCCGCCATTTTACCAGTTCCACAGTTCTCGTAGGAATAAATGCCCCGCCGCGGAGCAAGCACGACAAGGGGCTTCTGATCGTCAGATATTGTCCCCCTTCTCGGAATGTTTCGGCCCTTTATCTTCCTAACACTCTCTGGGTGGGAGCTCAATCGGATCATGACTCCGCGTGTCTTTCTCCTGCTGTAAGTTCGAACCATACTTCGAAACTCTTTAGTTTATTAAACGTGGTATTTAAGCTTATTGCGACTTTTTCGAACCTGAAGATTATTGCTTGCTCTCTTCGACTGAGCTGGTAATATGCATCATCTTTCTGATAACCTGGAATATCGGACTTCCACTTGGGTCTATAATTGCTTCTTATAAATCTTCTGGCCTTATCACAGGCTGAGGTAGTATACCACCTTCCTTTGTCAATCTGTCGGTTTCTTCAGGCGAGAATGACAGATCTCTTAAGCTGTCTTGATATGAGAGTAGGGTCGTGTTAATGTAGGTCAGTGCTATTATTGATCAGACAGGTGTGCCCCTTGGAGAACATTAGGCGTGGAGAAGAGTGGGTCAGAGTGCCAGCGGAACAGTCAGAATTGTGCAGAGTTATAATCACATTAAGCCGGGAGTGCAGGGAGTGGCCAGCTGGGGCCACGGAAGTGGAAATCCAGCAACTAATTCAGGACAATGCTCACTCGGGTGATGTGATTATCTACACAGGTGTCAAGAGGTGAGAAAAGTGGCTGGGGGTTCATAGCCAAAGCCAATGGTCGACGTTTGGGGCAGGAGAGCCTGGCATATGATACCACAACATCCAGCTTAAGAATGGAGGTGGAGGCGGTCACTGCGGCTCTCCGCTGGATGGAGAATACGACACACACACATCGTGATTGTAACTGACTCAGAAAGCATGCTGACGAGGGTGAGGACGGGCAGACTTCGTGCGGAGTGGCTTGCTTCGCTTCGGAGGTCACGGGTGACAAGCATCGCCTGGATCTTTTCTCCGGGGCATGCCGGTGTGCTGGGAAATGAACAGGCGGACAGATTGGCTGGCTCTGCAGAACTTGGTGGAGTATTGATACATGACAAGGCAGACGTGGTTGCGGCCTTGTGGGAGCACGTGCACACCTCGGAGGAGCAAATGGATTACCATGGTCTGGCAAGAATGAGACAACGAGGAGTGACGAGTGGATCTGGCCGACGCTCAACCCTCAGAGGAAAAGGCGAGACGGACATATAATCAGATTGCTACTGGTACTATTAGTGTTGGAACTCTTCGCTGGCTGCTGAGGATGGGGACGGAGCGCTTATGGGAATGCCCCGAATGCTGTGATGTCGATTCCTAAATCAATCAATCAATCAATCAGTGCTATTATTTAAAGGGTCCAGGAAAGCTGAAAGGGCAGTCGCTTTACAGATCATCATCATCATGAATCATCATCGCCATTATTATCATCACCATCATGATCATCATCACCATTACCATCATCATCAATCATCGTCATCATAATCATCATCATCATCCTCATAATTCTCCTTGTAAATCATCATCATCATCATCATCATCATCATCACCATCATCATCATCATCATAGTCATCATCATCATCATCATCATCATCATCATTCAACAGCATCATCAACATCATTGTTATCATCATCACAATAACCATCATAAATCATCATCGTCATCACCATCAATCATCAGCATCATCATTGTCATTATCATCATCAACCATCATTCTCATCATCATTATCATCAATCATCATCATCATCAATCATCATTATCATTATCATTGTCATCATCAGCATCATCCCACTAACCTATCATCAATCATCATCATCATCAATCATCGTTATCATTATCATCATCATCATTGTCATCATCATCATCATCATCATCATACCAATAACCATTATCAATCATCATCATCATCCCAATAACTATCATCAATCATCATCATCAATCATCGTTATCATCATCATCATCTCAATAACCATCATAAATCATCATCATCATCATCCTAATAATAATAATAATAATCAATCATCGCTATCATCATCATCATTGTCATCATTATCATCCCAATAACCATCATCAATCATCATCATCATCATCATCATCATCAAACATCATACTCATCATCATTATCATTAATCATCATTATCATCATCATTGCCATCATCATCACTATCATCAATCATCCCTATAAATATCATCATTATCATCAACATCATCATCACCACGTGCGATCAGTACTACGAGAACAGGCCAGTAAAGTATAGTTAGCTCCCTTTCACGCCTACTTCGCACTGGGCACATGAAGCTGGACCCATATTTGTGTAGAAGAACCGGCCCTGGGTGGATGATGAGGGCGGTACCCGCCGGTCGCCTTCCCTTCCCAAGCATTTCCTGGTACTTGTCGCGAGATTGCCATGAGTTAAACAGATAAATATTCCCGACGTTTGCTTGGCGTGTATTTTCAGCACCATTATTTTACTAACTGGAAAAACACCGCGGATGTCAAAATCTCAGGACAATATTTGTAGCTGCACGTGTACATCTATAACGGATTTGGAACGGTCGGTGTTGATGGTGACAGGTCCTGGCATCGCCTTGATTAGTTTGTCTACATTTGAATGTAAATGGAAGCAGTGGGGTCAGCCCATCTACACATTTGGTGTTGAGTGAGAAGGAAGGGATACACCGAGTTGGCAGTTCATTACCAGTTAGAATCACATATATTGTCACCACGGAACAGAAGATTGACAAGTTTGTCAACATTTGAATGCAGATGGAAGCCGTGAGATCACAATGGCAGATGTAAAACGGAAGTACTTAGTAGGGAGAAAACAGTACATATGTCAATTCTTGGTTTCCGGAACATGAAGAGTTTGACGGGGTTATTTGCAACTGTTTGTTGGAAGTCGTCATAAAATTCGCTGGCTTGTTTTGAGAATCTTAACAATTACTGACAACTTTGACAGGATTTAAGCCCGGAAAAATAGATCCTTGCAAATGGTTGATATGTCCAAATAACACCTGTGTGGGGGAGAAGAGAGATAAAGTCACGTGGACAACTTTGGTAGTTTGCCATATAAACTCTAGTTGTGACCAGCTAGGGAGGACTTGAAATTATGCTTTAGTCAGAGTGCCAGGGCACGGCAGCGCCTAGTGGAAATAATATCTACCGTGTGTTAATTAGTGACTTAATTTACACGTGCCTATAATGGCAGATGTAGATATGATTGATAGGACTGCAGTGGTGCCATTTAAGGTATAACCTATGATAATATATTCGTTATAATTACTTTAGGCAGTAGCCTTGTTAAAACTATAGTGTGATGATTAGCACTGTTAGTGGAAACTAGCTAGAGTAGGGAAGTGATACTTGACTCTGTTAGCTAGAATAGATTAGTGAAGTGTTGATAAGCTTTACTAGTTGAGAATTGAGTAATGAGGGATAATTGGGATTTCCCGTAGGTGTCCCTTGTGGGAGGGGTTCCACATTCTGTTTGCTGATTTTTTCTTTGTCATAACCTGATTCGATTCTAGGTGGGTAGCTAATCTGCTCTATGACTAAGTCTAGTTAGCTAACGATCATTAGGCAAGGTGATAGGCTTACACTCAGCCGAAAGAATCATGAACTAGTACTATCACCAGGTGTGTTGTTTCTATCCTAGGTTCCCTACGAGATCCAAGGAAGCTCAATAAAGTTTTGGGAAGGAAGAAAATCCCAGTCTGAAGAACACCAGTTCGGCAATCAATAAAGATTGCTTACAGACGTGATTAAAAGCTAGAGGGAGGTTGATTCACCCAACATAGTGAAGATTACAGTTGCACCATACAGCATTAAACAGTGGTAACGAACCGAGAACCGGTTAAGAGTAACTAGTGTTAGTACAGTAACAATTAACATTAGTAATTAGCACTTGCGGACTGAATGGTTCGATGGGCAACGAGGATGATCTGTCGACTAACACTTAACTTTACTAACTGTGTAAACACTAGAAAAGAACTTGTGCAGTTGGTTAGAGAACATTAGGAACGGACATTGTGTAGAGTGAATCCGGTCCATAAGTAACTGTTCATACCACCGGTGTCTATTTCTCATGTTCATGAAATGGGATTACCAGAGGTCTACAGAAGCAAAGCAGTATCCGGCAGGATGGTTCCGGCAACGGGTGAGACGTACTTGTTCTGACGTAACGTGCTGTGGTCTATCTTTGCTGTGATCAGCGGACTGAGCTGATGTCTGAGAGTCAGATTCTCTACACTGTATAGAACACGTCACACATTTTCTTCGCATACACGTCTCATACACGTTACACTTTTATTTTAATAAATTAATCTGTATTAATTTCTAGAAGTAAGAGTTGTTGAGTATGTTGCGTTGGGGAAGTATGAGAAGGGGGCATAGTACGACAGTGTGAGAGTGATAGGAAAAGGTGTCCATAGGCTGATGGAGTGTGTTGGACGGAAGCTGGTGGATTCTCCAGAATATTGAGGGGGAAAAAAAAAATAATATTATAATGTGGGTGTCGGATCTCCTCACTCCAGGGACGACACTTTAAAGGAGGACACGACATTACTGGGGGCTCGTAAACGTGATATTTGGACAGTGGGATCTCTTGTAAACGGGATATTTGGACAGTGGGATCTATCGTAAAACGTGATCTTTGGACAGCGAGATCTCCCGTAAACGGAATCCTTGGACAGCGAGATCTCCTGCAAGCAGGAACGTTTGACAGGGGGATCTTCTGACAACGGGGTCTTTTGACACGGGATCCTTAGTTATAAAAGGGAGATATCATTTTGGAGAATCCAGCTAGAGTGAATGTGGATAGGGGTTAGGATTAATATCTTACCTGTTCACACTTCACACGTCTGCATAGGTCTGTGGTCCTGATTCTACTCTTGTCACTGAGTGAATGTACTGTGTGTGGTAATATCTAGATTATAGTACTTGTTTATATATCGGTATAGTAATTTGCAGTTATATTGTACTAGACCTGCTAGCTTACCTCTCTGTATAATGGCCACCCCTAAACTTAGCACGTTAGAATTAAAGGCAAGGGGGGAAGAAATGGGATTGGCTGGGTCTTCTCTAACGGATTACATACAGGAAGTGGAGAGAGAGTATCGTCAAGCGGAAAGGGATGATCGAAAGGCCGAGCTGGAATTGAGAAGGATGGAAGCTGAGCAAGCAGCTAGGAAATTGGAAGCTGAGCAAGCAGCTAGGAAATTTGAAGCTGAGCAAGCAGCTAGGAAATTAGAAGCTGAACAGGAAGCACAGAAAAGGGAGCACGAGTACCGGATGAGGGAACTCGAGTTGAAGAGTCAATCTAATGGAGAAACTGAGGGAGCAGTTGGAGGTTCCTCCATCCCAGGATCAACACCAGTAGGTGGACATGGGTACCATGCTATGAAGTTTCCTTTAGCGGTCTACGAGGAGGACAAAGAGAAGATTGACCAATACCTTCAACGCTTCGAGGCTATGTCAGTTGCTATGGGTCTGGAGCGTAACAAATGGAATCTTAAGCTATCCCAGGGATTACGCGGGACAGGATACGAGGTTTATACTCGCCTGCCACCAGGACATGAGAACAATTATGATGAATTAAAGACGGCTCTGCTGAAACGATTCGAGGTTACATCGCATACCTACCGGAAAAAATTTCGAGCAGCGAAACGAGAACCGGGAGAGTTGTTTGCCGCCTACAGTTTGCGTCTTAAATCTTATCTCCATAAGTGGATGGATTTGGCTGGGTTCGCACATGACTATGAGAGTCTGGAAGAGCTCATGGTGGTCGACCAGCTGAAGAAGCAATGTCTAAAACCTCTCAGGACGTTCTGGGAGAACAAGGAGCGGAACGTATTGACCTCGTGAATAAATTAGCAGAACGGTTCGTCGAGGTACATGGGGAGGCAGGGAGAACCTTTCCACCAACACCAAAAGTCAAGAGAAACATGACAAGAAGAAAGCCAAAAACTCAGGAACAAAAAGTGGGAACCTTATGGGCAAAAATCAGAGGATAGTTCAGAGGAAGAAGAAGGAGGGAAGCAAGAGCACCTCAAGCTCTACACCTAAACGACCGGGGTCGGAGAAGGGGTGTTCAATTTGTAAGTCACCCTCTCACAATACGAGGGACTGCAAATCGAAGGCTAAGAACCCTCATTTTGCAGCATGTCAAGTGACTTCCAGGAGGTTGTCACGGAAAATGCCAAGGTCAACAAGGAAGCTCGCCACCAGGAGAGCTCATTCAAGTCCGACAATAGAAAATCTAGGACAGGGAAATGGTGCAACGAATGCAAGTCAAAACACGCACAATGCTATTGACTGCAGGGGAAAGTCAGGAGACACTCAATTCGTCGTGTGCTCAGGGAAACCTAAGGTGGAGCCCACCGAACAGGTCGAGGCCGAGGAAGAGACTCCAGACCAGGAGAAAACCACCTGTAGTGGAATTGGTAGAGGTTAACGGTCGTCAAGTGGAGTGTTTATACGACACAGGACTGGACGGGGAGGCCGTGATTTCTGCGGATCTAGTACATCCAGAACAATTCACAGGTGAAACATTGGATATACAGCCTGCACAGAAGAGTGCTGTAACCATGAAGTTGCCCATTGCTAATGTGGAGATTCGGTCACGGTACGTCACCGGCACCATCAAGGCCGCTGTATTGACCGATCCCATTTTTCCAGTCATCCTAGGTTGCCGGTATGTCCTTTCTGGGAATGCCCAGGGAGCCAATCCATATGGGAGCAATGCAGACTCGCTCTCAGGCGAAAACGGAAGAGGCAGACGCAATTGTGACTAACCCAATGCCGGGGGAGCTACGAACTGCCCAGAGTGAGGATGATACTTTACGTCCTTGCTACAAAAAGCTGCAGAAAAGTGCTGATCCACCAGGACGGGGCAGTACTACATGAAGAATAGGATACTCTACAGGAGAGCAGGAAGGGGAGACAACCTATACGGTCAGTTGGTCGTCCCAAAAGCTCATCGGTCCCAGATTCTTCATATGGGGCATACCATCTCCTTTAGTGGACACATGGGTATTGCCGCCACCATGCAGCGGATTTCCTGCCACTACTATTGGCCGGGAATGACAGAATGATGTGCGTCGGTATGTGAAGTCATGCCCTGAGTGCCAGAGGGTGGCACCGAAACACTGACAGCACCGTGATGTTGGGTGAGATGCCCATCATGAACTCTCCTTTCGAGAGGGTAGCCATCGATATCGTGGGTCCACTTCCCAGGACTAGGAAGAGGGAACATGTATATACTCACAATGGTGGATTGCTGTACAATGTGGGGTGAGGCTATACCGTTGACCACGATTGACTCGAAAAGAGTGGCGGACGCACTGATGGAGGCCTTTACCAGATTAGGCTTTCCGGATCAAATTCTGACGGACAATGGATCTCAGTTTTGTGGAAAACTCATGGAGGAGGTATTTAGGGTGTTTCACTCTAACCACATACATACCAGCCCTTACCACCCTCAAGCCAATGGACAAGTAGAGCGTTTCAACGGCACGTTGATGACAATGCTCAGGAAATTAGCGCAGGAAAAACCTGATAGGTGGGATGAATATATCCAGCAGCACTCTTTGCCTATCGGGAAGTTCCTCATGGCTCAACAGGACTACCACCCGCTACGTTGCTGTTTGGTCGTCCAATCAAAGGACCGTTGGAAGCCATGTTGAGGAGTTGGACTGAAGAGGGGACGTCAGAAGAAGTGATCTCATCCTACAAAATACGTGGAGGAACTGAAGAAAAACTCCACAAGGGATGGACTCTGGCAAATCAAAACTTGAAAAAGGCCAGGAAAAGACATGCGGCTTACTACAACCGTAGGTCTAAAGAAAGATCTCTAGAGGTGGGAGATAAAGTCTTGTTGCTACTCCCAACGGGAAACAACAACTGGAGATAGGTTGGCAAGGACCATTTCCCGTGGAAAGGGTGATATCCAGAACCAACTATCAGATCCGGATCCGGGGAAAGTCGAAGATTTTCCATATCAAATCTCTTGCGGAAATACGAAGAGAGACCCGGAGACAAGGCAGCTCACCTCATGGCAATGGCAGTTGCAGTGGAGACAGAAGTGGGAACCAGCGAGGGCAGGGAATATCCCTTAGTACACCAGGAAACCTATAGGGATGTACAAGTGAACCCTGATCTGACCTCCCAGGAGAGGGAAAGGATAACCCAGGTTCTCAAGTCTCATAAGGAGATACTGACTGATAAACCAGGACGAACGAGGTTGGTGGAGTTCGAGATGACTTTGACCACACAGGAGCCTGTTCGCCAAAAGGTTTACCCAGTGCCATTCTCTAAAGAAAAGGCCCTGGAGGAGGAAATAAAAAAACTGCTGGAGGATGCCGTGATTGCACCATCCACATCCCCATACAATGCGGGGGTAGTTTTGTTACGCAAACCAAGTGGAGAACACAGGTTGTGTATAGATTACCGACTGCTGAACAGTCATACACAGTTTCAGGTGGAACCTTTGCCGAATCCAACTCAGTTATTCGCTAGGCTCCATAAGGCTCGGTACTTTCAAAGGTGGATCTGAGTCGGGGGTACTATCAGATACCAGTCAAACCGAGATTCGACCACTGTTAGCTTTCAGTACACCCAGTGGACACTACGAATTCAAGGTCATGCCCTTTGGACTCAGCAATGCAACCTAGTGTGTTTACACGCATGAGTGAGGACTTTACTAGATCCGTTACAGGATCCGTCCATCATCTCATTCATGGATGATATTCTGATTTCCAGTGACAGCCTGGATGACCACTTACAATCCTTGGAGAGAGTGTTTAATAGGCTCAAGGAAGCAGGGCTTACTGCTCGTCCAACCAAGTGCATGATTGGTTACCAGACTCTGGAATTTCTAGGTCACACCATCACTCCAGGACACATTGTTCCAGAAGAGAAGAACCTGGAGAAAATCAGAAATGCACCAAGGCCAAAACGAAGAAGGATGTGCGATCTTTCTCTCGTTGTGTGGTTCTACCACAAATTTATCCACATTTCACTGAACTGGGAGCTCCGTTGACCGAAACCTTGAAAAAGGGATTACCGGATCAAATCATTTGGACACCAGAATGTGAGAATGCCTATAGTCAGTTAAAGGAGGCCTTGGTCAGCAAACCTGTATTACAGCTCCCTGACCTTTCCAAACAATTTGTGTGAGAACAGATGCGAGTGCGATTGGAATTGGAGCCGCTTTGTTACAGGAAGGAAAAGACGATGCTTCGGTTTTGAAACCTGTAGCATACGCAAGTAAGAAACTTCTACCGGCGGAGAGGAATTATTCAACCGTCGAGAGAGAATGCTTGTCCCTCGTATGGGCAGTGCAAAAATTTCAGCCATATTTGTATGGAGTTAAGTTTCGGGTTCAGTCGGATCATCAGCCCCTGATGTTCCTGGCTACTTCTCAGAAGCTCAACCCACGTTTGATGCGGTGGTCGTTGTTACTTCAACCGTATAATTTCACAGTAGAGTACATTCCTGGGAAGGAGAATGTTGGAGCGGATTTCTTGTCAAGACACCCAGCTCCTGAAGAAGAGGAATGAATTATCTGGATTTAACTCATGGTGGAGGAGAGTGAGATGGACTACTCTCTTAAGAGGGGGCCTATGTCGCGAGATTGCCATGAGTTAAACAGATAAATATTCCCGACGTTTGCTTGGCGTGTATTTTCAGCACCATTATTTTACTAACTGGAAAAACACCGCGGATGTCAAAATCTCAGGACAATATTTGTAGCTGCACGTGTACATCTATAACGGATTTGGAACGGTCGTTGTTGATGGTGACAGGTCCTGGCATCGCCTTGATTAGTTTGTCTACATTTGAATGTAAATGGAAGCAGTGGGGTCAGCCCATCTACACATTTGGTGTTGAGTGAGAAGGAAGGGATACACCGAGTTGGCAGTTCATTACCAGTTAGAATCACATATATTGTCACCACGGAACAGAAGATTGACAAGTTTGTCAACATTTGAATGCAGATGGAAGCCGTGAGATCACAATGGCAGATGTAAAACGGAAGTACTTAGTAGGGAGAAAACAGTACATATGTCAATTCTTGGTTTCCGGAACATGAAGAGTTTGACGGGGTTATTTGCAACTGTTTGTTGGAAGTCGTCATAAAATTCGCTGGCTTGTTTTGAGAATCTTAACAATTACTGACAACTTTGACAGGATTTAGCCCGGAAAAATAGATCCTTGCAAATGGTTGATATGTCCAAATAACACCTGTGTGGGGGAGAAGAGGATAAAGTCACGTGGACAACTTTGGTAGTTTGCCATATAAACTCTAGTTGTGACCAGCTAGGGAGGACTTGAAATTATGCTTTAGTCAGAGTGCCAGGGCACGGCAGCGCCTAGTGGAAATAATATCTACCGTGTGTTAATTAGTGACTTAATTTTACACGTGCCTATAATGGCAGATGTAGATATGATTGATAGGACTGCAGTGGTGCCATTTAAGGTATAACCTATGATAATATATTCGTTATAATTACTTTAGGCAGTAGCCTTGTTAAACTATAGTGTGATGATTAGCACTGTTAGTGGAAACTAGCTAGAGTAGGGAAGTGATACTTGACTCTGTTAGCTAGAATAGATTAGTGAAGTGTTGATAAGCTTTACTAGTTGAGAATTGAGTAATGAGGGATAATTGGGATTTCCCGTAGGTGTCCCTTGTGGGAGGGGTTCCACATTCTGTTTGCTGATTTTTTCTTTGTCATAACCTGATTCGATTCTAGGTGGGTAGCTAATCTGCTCTATGACTAAGTCTAGTTAGCTAACGATCATTAGGCAAGGTGATAGGCTTACACTCAGCCGAAAGAATCATGAACTAGTACTATCACCAGGTGTGTTGTTTCTATCCTAGGTTCCCTACGAGATCCAAGGAAGCTCAATAAAGTTTTGGGAAGGAAGAAAATCCCAGTCTGAAGAACACCAGTTCGGCAATCAATAAAGATTGCTTACAGACGTGATTAAAAGCTAGAGGGAGGTTGATTCACCCAACATAGTGAAGATTACAGTTGCACCATACAGCATTAAACAGTGGTAAAGAACCGAGAACCGGTTAAGAGTAACTAGTGTTAGTACAGTAACAATTAACATTAGTAATTAGCACTTGCGGACTGAATGGTTCGATGGGCAACGAGGATGATCTGTCGACTAACACTTAACTTTACTAACTGTGTAAACACTAGAAAAGAACTTGTGCAGTTGGTTAGAGAACATTAGGAACGGACATTGTGTAGAGTGAATCCGGTCCATAAGTAACTGTTCATACCACCGGTGTCTATTTCTCATGTTCATGAAATGGGATTACCAGAGGTCTACAGAAGCAAAGCAGTATCCGGCAGGATGGTTCCGGCAACGGGTGAGACGTACTTGTTCTGACGTAACGTGCTGTGGTCTATCTTTGCTGTGATCAGCGGACTGAGCTGATGTCTGAGAGTCAGATTCTCTACACTGTATAGAACACGTCACACATTTTCTTCGCATACACGTCTCATACACGTTACACTTTTATTTTAATAAATTAATCTGTATTAATTTCTAGAAGTAAGAGTTGTTGAGTATGTTGCGTTGGGGAAGTATGAGAAGGGGGCATAGTACGACAGTGTGAGAGTGATAGGAAAAGGTGTCCATAGGCTGATGGAGTGTGTTGGACGGAAGCTGGTGGATTCTCCAGAATATTGAGGGGGAAAAAAAATAATATTATAATGTGGGTGTCGGATCTCCTCACTCCAGGGACGACACTTTAAAGGAGGACACGACAGTACTCCTTTTAGTCTGGGTCGACACGGGAGCCCAGGTCCGTTTTTTTGGTTTAATTTGTCTCCGAGGAAAGGTTAGACAGACACATAATCAGACTGATACTGGTAACATTTGTATTGGGAATCTTCGCTGGCTGTTGAAGGTGAGGACAGAGCGCGGATGCCACAGTACTGTGATGTCGGTTTTTGGCTAAATTGAACACATCTCAGCTCAGCCTAACCCAGCTCAACTCAACCCAGACCAACCCAACTCAAAACAATTGATCTCAGCTCAACCCAACCCAACTCAGCTCAATTCAATCCAACCCAACACATCTCAACCCAATTCAATCCAACCCAACCCAATTCACCTCAACTCAACCCAACCCTATTCAACCCAACTCAACCTTACTCAACTCAAATCAACCCAAAGCAACACAACCCAACTCATCTCTACTGAACTCAGTAGTGCAAAAACGAAACTCGAAACTCCCCGAAAATACCTCTGCCCGTAAAACGAAAGTCAAGAAGAAAGCACGACGGAAAGGATTGACATATATAAACGTGTAACTCGAAACGTCGATGAGTAATTAGCAAGCGAGAAGTGACAAGTCGGTTCTCCTCTCATCCCCTCATCCTGGCACTATCCCTGGCTGTATCAGTTCTCCGTGACGAACTGCACACGAGTAACCCCACAATCATTATTCACACATCAACAATTACCCAGGAAAACATCAACATCTTATGTATGGATAGAGAAAGGTCACAACCGGTGCAGACCCTGCTTTTGCAAATGATAAAATACAACAAGGCCTCCAGAACAACATTGAGCGGGAACCGCATCGCCGCCAATCTCCGTGCAGACGATGATCTTCCCAAAGGTCTTTGGGAATCTGCCGTGTTGTTGCAAGTGCGCCATTTCTGCCGTGAGAAAGCGTTATAAAACAAACATGCGTGGAAGAGAACCAGGCGGTTGGCCAAGCAAAACTCTGCAACCCAGGAACGTCCACGCTGTGAGGCAGTGTTTGCGTTTTTAGGAAGTGGAGTGGGGTGGTTTTTAAGTCTTAGGGAATTTTCTCTGAAGATTGTGTATGTGTGTGTTTTTTCTGTTTTTTATTTTTTATTTTTGCGCTAGTTCGCTTTCAAATCAAGCGTAGTCCATATTCACTACTTCTTGTAGCACTGGACTAAATTTTGCGTGTGGATTAGCTTTCCCTATTAACAGTGTTTCTTGCCAACAGGCGAACCCACTCCGACTTCAGAGGAACTTGTAATTTACGTCACCACGTCAAGATTTTATCCGACTGACCAGTGTAGGGGTTGAACCCGTTACCTCAGCATCAGCACACTGGAAGTTTAAGAAGGAGCGCCCTTATCAATTTCGTCATGCTTCATATCAAATAGGGAAATATACAGTTCGTTGCATGCCATTTACAGCACGTTGCAATCAACCCCAAATTAGTCATCATGTACTTAGTTTTCTTCTTCTCCTTCTTCTTCCTCTTCTTCTTCTTCTTTTTCTTCTTCATCTTCTTCTTTTCCAGCACCTCCTCCTCCTGCTCTTCCTCCTACTTCTTCTTCTTCTTCGCCTCCACCTCCTCCCCCTTTCCTTCTTCTTCTCCTCATGCTCCTCCCTCTCCTATTCTTCTTCTTCTTCGTTTTCGACTTCTACTTCTCCTCCTCCTCCTTTTTCCTATCCTTTAACTTCTTCTTCTTCGACTTCTTACTTTGCATTTATATAAAATGATGTAAATTTTTAATAATGAAATTATATCTCTGCGTTTAGATTAAATGATTCAGCGCAAAAAAAAAAAAAAAAAGGTTTGAACCAGATAAAGTACACAATCAGATAAACAAGTATTGTAATGTAAATTTCAGTTCACTGAGCAGTGAAACTGCGGTAGATACCAGGAAACCAAACAAATAATGCGATAACAATAGTATGGCGATATATCGTCCTTCTGTACAAATTAGAGGTCACGTTTGGCGATATATATGGTGTATTTTAATGACTGTGCAATGTTTGAAAATATTGACGGTCCAAGTTTTGTATTCACCATGTGTACAGTTCATGCAACATAATAGGTAAATACAAAACTTGAACAGTCAATATTTTCAAACGATGCACAGTCATTAAAAATACACCCTGTATTATCCTTCAGCACTGAATAGGTTAATCATTTTGGCTGTCGACAGAATTTTAAGCAATCTTCTGTAAAAGCATATCTCTAAAGCTTATAGGGATTTCATTTGCGTGTTTACTAATTGTCCATGATTCACAACCATATGTTAGCGCTGGTTCCATGTAACTTGCAAGAATTTATGGCATAAGATGTTACTTCATTTAATAAAATGTAAATTGTGTTTGTCCTGTCCTGCTCTTCAATACAAATGTGATTATAGGTTATAGTCTGTTACATATCCTTCACAGGACGTCGCAGTCAACCCCAGCATTGTTTGTGATGTCTTGGCACGTTTACGTTCAGTAGTTTGCCATTGCTTTTTGAACGACCGGCACTCATACCGCTAACCAGCCGCAATGCGGTCTGCTTCCAAGTCACCCGCAGCTGTGTTTCGACCGCGGTATGCGGGATTACGAACTGCGTCCGTAAATCCTTCACCATGGATCAGGGGAAGATTATAGGTTACACGAAGAAAAGTACACGTGTTTAATATTTAAACATAAGAATTAAACATAAGCCCGGCTGTCAGTCTGTGCATCTCTCAGCGGGTCACCTGTTATTCATGTTATCACATCAAACAGTTGCCGCTCCAGGCCTAAGATAATTGACATGAGATGCCAAACCAAGTTAAAAATGTCAGTTCGTCAGCGCCCAAACAGGCAACACATCGCTGAGACTTCAATAAACACTAGTTCTTTGTTGTGTTGCAGGCAGCCACTTTTGGTGTTATTCCATTTACTGCGAATGGTTGAGCCGCGCTGGCATTGTGGTAGTTCTCTTGATTGGAAAGATAGTGGTGTGTGATCAAACCCCCACAAAGTCTATTATAAGTGGAATCCTAAAGTCTGCTAGTTCCCCCGTAAAGTCTATAAGTGGTATCCTTAAGTCTTCTAGTTCCCCCGCAGAGTCTATAAGTGGTATCCTAAAGTCTGCTAGTTCCCCCGTAAAGTCTATAAGTGGTATCCTTAAGTCTGCTAGTTCCCCCGCAAAGTCTATAAGTGTTATCCTTAAGTCTTCTAGTTCCCCCGCAGAGTCTATAAGTGGTATCCTAAAGTCTGCTAGTTCCCCCGTAAAGTCTATAAGTGGTATCCTTAAGTCTGCTAGTTCCCCCGCAAAGTCTATAAGTGGTATCCTTAAGTCTGCTAGTTGCCCCTCAAAGTCTACAAGTGCTATCCTTGAGTTTGGTAGTTCTCCCGCAAAGTCTATAATTGGGTACCCTTAAGTCTGTTAGTTCCCCCGGCAAAGTTTATAAGTGGTACCCTTGAGTTTGCTAGTTCCCCCGTAAAGTCTATAAGTGGCACCCTTGAGTCTGCTAGTTCCCCTGTAAAGTCTATAAGTGGCACCCTTGAGTCTGCTAGTTCCCCACTATAGTCTGCTAGTTCCCCTGTAAGTCTATAAGTGGCACCCTTGAGTCTGCTAGTTCCCCCGCTAAGTCTATAAGTGGCACCCTTGAGTCTGCTAGTTCCCCCGTAAAGTCTATAAGTGGTACCCTTGAGTCTGCTAGTTCTGTAGTGGTTGAGTTGTGTCAAAAACTGACATCACGGCATTCGAAACATTGCGCTGTCCTAATCTTCAACAACTAGCGAAGAGTCCCAATATTAATGGTACCATTCCAGTTTGATTATATGTCCGTCTGGCTTTTTCTCGGAGTACTGAGTGTCGGCCAAATTCGTTGGTCACTCCCTGCCGAACCTTCTCTCCAGGCTATCATGTTCTTCCGCATTATACATATGATGAGGTGGGTCTGAAGACGATGGTTTGTGTCTCTGGGGCAGTTACGGCTGACAAAGATGAGTTTCATGTTCGTCCCATGGCATGCGGGTGTACAAGGAAATAAGCAGGCTGACAGGTTTGCGGGTAAGGCTACTGCGGAGGGCGGACTAGCCATGGACCTGGCTTATATACTGAATGCTTTACGAGAAGTAAGTCATTTGCGAGAACCAAGTCATGACTGTGAATCTACAACCATGGTCAGACTGCGAGAACAGCAAGTTAAAAGACGTGTGGCCAAATAAGAACAGGAAGTCAAAGAAGATTAATAAACCAACACAGAACTAGTGTCGTTAGCCGCTACACGCTGCGGGATATACTGAGGAGGGGATCTGAGCACTTATGAACTGAATAGTTCGATGTGCAATGAGGATGATCTGTCGACTAACTATACACACGATCTCGAAGGGCCCCGACCACTTCTGCTTTATCATGCCCCGATACCCTACCCAACGCTGCAGACCCGGCCAATCTGTCCGCCTGTTCGTTTCCCAACACACCAGCATGTCCTGTGGGAAAGATCCGAATTATGCTTCCTACCTGATTTTTTAATATAAGCAATACGGTTTCCCCCAACTCAGCCCAGCCCTTCATCGTGTTAGATCTTTAATATTGAGGCAACTAACTTGACATCTGAGAAGGCAGCAATGTGTTTCTCTTTATCATTCTCCGTCAACAACATTTCTTCTGAAGATTTTAAGGCTTCAGCCTCTCTTCTTAAGTTATTTCTTAATTTCTAAATTGTCTCTGATTGTTTCCTGTGGTCCAGATTCAGGAGAATTCCTATAACTTTTTATTAGATTCTGTAGAATTCTACCTTTTTTTTTTTTTTTGTCAGTAGAATTCCAATATATTTTTTTTAGATTCAGGAGAATTGTTGTCTTAGATTCAGTAGAATTCTCATATCTTTGTTTTAGATTCAGTAGAATTCCCATAACTTATTTCTTACATTCAAGAGAGTACCCCTACCTTTGTTTTGAGATTCAGGTTTTGAAACCAGCTGCATCTGATTTGGAAACAGACGGAATTAATTATGTTTTTTTTTTTTCACAATGGTATTAGCGTCTGTCGTTCAGAAGGCAATGGCAAACTACTGCACGTAAAACTGCCTAGAACATCTCAAACAGGCAAAAAATGCTGGGTTTGATTGCGACGTCCTGTAGACGACTTGCCACTAACTTAAACATTATGGGTCGGCTGAATAGTATATGGTTCTGTTCCCTATTATTCTATGAATTCCATCATGTGTAAGAAGGTAAGCGTGGCTGAGAGGTTACGGTACCCGCCTCCGACTCAGAAGGTGCCCGGTTCGATCTCTAAACAAGGCTGGGGATTTGTTCACGAGTCCCTAATATCACGTGAACCCCGGGGCTCCTGGGTGTGAGATCGGACGCCTAGCGTAGAGGAAGAAGACAAATTAGACGAAGAAGAAAGAAAGAAAGAAGGAAAGAAAGAAAAGAAAGAAAGAAAGAAAGAAAGAAAGAAAGAAAGAACGAATAAAGAAGACAGAAGAACGAATAAAGAAGACAGAAGAACGAAGTAAGACGAATGAAGACAGAAGAAAGAAGAAGAATCATGTGCACATGTTAATCAATTATTTCCCATCATTTCGAGTTCATTGTGCGCAATTAAACCACTGCTACTAGTTACGTAAATATTCCCAATGTGCACGACTTAACAAAAATAAAAAAACGCATACAGAAGTATTGACATCTGCAGGTGTCACAAGGTCATAGGTTACCATTGTAATACTAGGGGAAGTCAATAAGTAAGTCACAACTGGATGTAGAAAAATAATTAAATATGATAGCTTGAAACCAGTTTATTTTTATACATACATTGTTCCTTTGTTTCTCAACATAATTTCCACCAACATTAATGCACTTATCCCATCGTTTTATCTGTCCTCCCAAACCGGTGCATAGAACGCGTGCGCTGTTCTCTAAACCACGTTTTCACTTCACATTCAACTTCGGCGTTATTCGCGAAATGTCTCCCGCTAAGATGGGTTTTCAGTGGACCAAAAAGGTGGAAATCGCTAAGGGCTAAGTCGGGGCTGTAAGGTGGATGTCCCAGGACTTCCCACCTTAGTTAATTTTCTCCTGAGTTGCAGCACGTTGCTCTGAAGGCTGTACACTAAGTAAGTACAGTCGCCATTTTGTATATGTGCTGCGCATGCGCATGAGACACCAAGCGCCACCTGATGAACGGGAATATAAAGTTCGATGTTGTATAAAGATAACTTAAATTTATGGAGTGTATCATCAGAAGAGCTAAAATACAGAAATTGGCCCTAGATAGGGCAATACTAGGCCGGGAACACATAGGAAGCGAAGGATGTTTGTACATAAACAGGTAAAGGGCCATTTTCCACTACCAACTAACCAAATAACCAACCGCGCAAACAACCAACCAATCAAATAACGATACAAACAAACAACCAGATACTCAACCAACCACACAATCAACCAACCAATCGACCAACCAGCCCACTGTTGTTCACGGGCAACTAAAAATATCCACCATTATAAAACCGCGACTTCTGTTAATCCCTGGCCTATACTACACTATCCCTACAACACTTCCCCTATACTACACATCCCCTACACTACACTTTCCCTACAATACACTATCCCTATACTAGACTTTCCCTACACTACAATGTCCCTATTCTATACTCTTTCTATACTACACTACACGTGCCCTACACTACACTTGCCCTACACTACACTTGTCCTATACTACACTTGCCCTGTACTACACTTGTCCTACACTGCACTTGCCCTACACTACACTTGCCCTATACTACACTTGCCCAATACTACACTTTCCCTTTACTACACTTTCCCTATACTACATTTTTCCCTATACTACACTTGTCCTCATCTAAGGAACCTCGACTGATTTAATGAGCCATTCGCGGTTTCACCGTGAGACAGTGTGAACTTAGACATGCATGGCTTAATCTTTGAGACAAGCATATGACTACTGGCAGGATCAACCAGATATCTATCGGACAGACGGACTATTCACGCACACGCAAGCCAAGAGTAGCATCGCTAAAGCGCGCCCTCCCGGTACAAGGTGATACATGCAAAACCACTGGACGCCTACCGACGAGCTTTCAAGCTACGCCGGCAGGACTAACCGAAAAAAAGCTATACCAGCTTACTGACTGCACGATCCTACTTGGATAACTGTGGCAATTCTAGAGCTAATACATGCTTACCAAGCTCCGACCCTCGCGGAAAGAGCGCTTTTATTAGTTCAAAACCAATCGTCGTTGCCCTTCGCGGGGCGCGGCGTTCCCACTGGTGACTCTGGATAACTTTGTGCTGATCGCATGGCCTTACGTGCCAGCGACGCATCTTTCAAATGTCTGCCCTATCAAATGTCGATGGTACGTGACATGCCTACCATGTTTGTAACGGGTAACGGGGAATCAGGGTTCGATTCCGGAGAGGGAGCATGAGAAACGGCTACCACATCCAAGGAAGGCAGCAGGCGCGCAACTTACCCACTCCCGGCACGGGGAGGTAGTGACGAAAAATAACAATACGGGACTCTATCGAGGCCCCGTAATTGGAATGAGTACACTTTAAACCCTTTAACGAGGATCTATTGGAGGGCAAAGTCGGACTAGAGTCAAGCTCAACAGGGTCTTCTTTCCCCGCTGATTCTACCAAGCCCGTTCCCTTTGTGAAGACACATGAAGGGTGTAGCATAGGTGGGAGCGCAAGCGCAATTGAAATACCACTACTTTTATCGTTTCTTTACTTATTCAGTTGTCATCTCGGTAGAGATTTGTTCGCAACAGACGAGCATAATCTCCGGCGGGCCTATTCTCGCTGGTCGCGTGAGCCGCACAACGGAGGGATGGGAGACATTGCTCGCAACAGACAAGTAATGTCTCCTGCGGTAGCTCTAGTGGGCCTATTCCCGCTGGTCGCGGGGTCCGCTATAAGTCAGGCGGAGAGTCTGATGATAGTGCACGCTTTACACAGGTCCGGACAACTGTGATCGACAGATGTGCGCGCCCTTATGGTCCGGACGCGTACGAGGCCCTCCCCTGTGGGACTTGGCTGAACGCCTCTAGGCCGGGCCCCTTGGGTGTCAGGGTCTGGCCATAACTCGCCACCGGCTCGTGGTGGCGAGGTCTCGGAGGATTCGACGCTGCGCCGCCAGCGTCTGCAGCCTACCTTGTGCCAGACGTATTGGTTACCCATTCCTCTGGAATACACAAGACTAGGCCGAGTGAGGGAACATGTCGTTTGGGCGCCACATGTTTCTCTGAAGCTCTGCCCAGGCATTGTGATGGAATATTGGCCACATTCCAACTCACACACTTTGGTCTGTCAGGACTGTAAGGTGCCACTCACACTTGTCCTATACTACATTTTTCCCTATACTACACTTGCCCTATATTACACTTGCCCTATATTACACTTGCCCTATATTACACTTGTCCTATACTACACTTGTCCTATACTACACTTGTCCTATACTACATTTTTCCCTATACTACACTTGTCCTATACTACATTTTTCCCTATACTACGCTTGTCCTATACTACATTTTTCCCTATACTACACTTGCCCTATACTACACTTGTCCTATACTACACTTGTCCTATACTACACTTGTCCTATACTACTCTTGTCCTATACTACATTTTTCCCTATACTACACTTGTCCTATACTACATTTTTCCCTATACTACGCTTGTCCTATACTATGCAAAATGGATTGCTTGCAAATCATCCACAGCCGGTTCCTCAAACTCGACTCGGAAAAATTGCCTAGACAATTACAATCAATCAACCAGGTGCCGTCTCCACAATGAAGGTTGGCTACAATTGATCCCCAACGCTGTCTCTATCTCGCCCGGACTGTACATTCTGTCAGATTTCTGTTCGTCCGTCTCTTGATGTTATCTGCCCACTTGTATCGTTGTGTACCTCTTGCTCGCCAGCCTTCAACCTTACCCTCCAGTATGGCTTTTATAAGTTTTTTTTTTTTTACGTGGCCGAAATCTTTCACTTGCCGGCTCCGAAGCGAGGGTGTTACGGACGTAGTTCCTAATCCCGCATATCGCGTTCGAAACACAGCTGCGCTCGATACAGCTGCCCGGGATTAGGCAGCAGATCGCCTTGCGTTGAGTTTTCTAAAATGGTATGGGTGCAGTCGTTCAGACAGCAATGGCAAATTACTGAACGTAAACTTGTCAAGAAATCACAAACAGCCAAAAACTGCTCGGGTTGACTGTGACGTCCTGTAAAGGATATGCAATTAACTTTTTTTTTAAATCTCTTTTATTTCTTCCACAAACACCAAATAAATACTGGGATTGACTGCGGGGTCCTATAAAGAACACACAACTAACTTATTTTAAGCTAAATTTTCCCCCAAACAAGATTCACTAACAAAAGTTTAAAAATATATATATATATATACCACCGAGGTTCATCAGTCTATCAATCATTGTCAATCTTCAAATTTCCTCTCATTTCAGACAAGCCTCAGGCCGCAACGCTTGCGAATATTCCACGAGCCAGAGCTTCTACGACATCGGGGATTTGTTTTTCCCCAACATTCTCACACCGACGTCGACAAGGAAGGCTTGCTGTTTTCCCTAGCCACCTCAACTGGGATCAGATCCGAAGGTTGTTTATGTGAGCTCGTGGCACCGCAGAGATGAGACCATTATCTTCAACACGCAAAGGGGACGAGCTGCAGACAGACAGGACATAGATTCCTAGGCCGGTGTCTGATACACTCTTCGCATTGTTTGTGCGTGCTTCTACAAAGATAGGGCAGACGCGTACACGCAAACCTACAGATGTATTGTTGTGTCCTCGCTGTCTGTACAAATGTCTGTGGTTGAACATGCGGGTGCTTCCCTTCTTCGGTGAACTGTTGGCAGTAAATAGTTAAAGGAGAAAATGTAGACAGACAGACAGACAGACAGACAGACAGACAGGCAGGCAGGCAGGCAGGCAGACAGGCAGGCAGGACAGGCAGAGAGTGGCAGGAAGAAAAAGAAATATACAGACTGAAAGACAGACACGCTGAGAAAGAGACAGGCGGGCAGACATAGACAGAGAGGCAGACAGAAGAAACACTTGACGTCCAGTTTCCATGATCGGCATGTTTAATTTACTAACTATGAAACACTGTCTATTGTCTATGATACACAATTTATTGTTTATGATAAACTGTACTAGCGTCTATGGTACACTGTATAGTTCTGTGGCACACTGCATAGTATCTATGTGGGGGTGTGTGTGTGTGTTTTTTTTTTTGCATATCCCTTACAGGACGTTGCAGTCAAAATCAGAATTTTTCAGCTGCTGTTGATGTACTAAGCAAGATTACGCTCAGTAGTTTGCCATTTCTTTCTGAGCCACCGGCTCACATACCCCGTAAATTACCAACGCGACGAGAACCGCTACCGATTCTCGCGCAGGTTACGATTACTCACGAGAATATACAGGATTGCGGAGAAAGACGTTAACCCCTTCACACTGTATAGTGTCTATGACACACTGTATAGTGTCTATGACACACTGTGTAGTGTCAATGATACACTGTCTATGACTCACTGTAGAGTGTCAATGATACACTGTCTATGACACACTGTATAGTGTCTATAACATACTGTGTAGTGTCAATGATACACTGTCTATGACTCACTGTATAGTGTCAATGATACACTGTCTATGACTCACTGTATAGTGTCAATGATAAACTGTCTATGATTCACTGTATAGTGTCAATGATACACTGTCTATGACTCACTGTATAGTGTCAATGATACACTGTCTATGACTCACTGTATAGTGTCAATGATACACTGTCTATGACTCACTGTATAGTGTCAATGATACACTGTCTATGACTCACTGTATAGTGTCAATGATACACTGTCTATGACTCACTGTATAGTGTTAATGATACACTGTCTATGACTCACTGTATAGTGTCAATGATACATTGTCTATGACACAGTGAAAAGTGTCAATGATACACTGTCTGTGACTTACTGTATAGTGTCAATGATACACTGTCTATGACTCACAGTATAGTGTCAATGATACACTATCTATGACACAGTGAAAAGTGTCAATGATACACTATCTATGACACAGTGTATAGTGTCAATGATACACTGTCTATGACACAGTGAAAAGTGTCAATGATACACTATCTATGACACACTGTATAGTGTCAATGATACACTATCTATGACACAGTGAAAAGTGTCAATGATACACTATCTATGACACAGTGAAAAGTGTCAATGATACACTGTCTATGACACATTGTATAGTGTCAATGATACACTGTCTATGACACACTGTATAGTGTCTATGATACAGCGGGCATCAAATAAAGAATGGTTGTGACCGTAATCGTTCTCCATGTCTCTGGCCCATACAGTGGTGCTGGTTTAATGTTAGAGTTGCACATCCTTTGTTTGGTACGTCATCTTCTTCTTCTTCTTCTTCTTCTTCTTCTTCTTATTATTATTATTATTATTATTATTATTATTATTATTATTATTATTCCTCTTTTCCTACTCCTCTCCTCTTCTTCTTCTTTATCTTTTTCTTCTTTCGCAAGGTCTTAACAAACACACACCAAACCCTCTTATCAAATACCCCACACCACACTTTCCACACACAAAATACCCACCTTCCATTGTATCACTACATCCAACCCAGTGATCTTTGTGTGAGTTTGTATTATTTGGAAACACATTTTGTGGCGACCCCACGGAGCTGACGACAAAAGCACCACGGAGAGCTTTCCCCAGATCTTGACCCTCAAAATACCGTTTTAAGACGTCATGAAAGAGGGAAATTGCTTTCTTTGAAATGGTAAATCGTTCGTGTGCTCCATTTCCGCAAGGAAGTCTTGCACAGGACAAATGGCGAATAAATAAGTGCACACTTAAGTACGACTATTCCACGTCTAACCGATTCACACACATTTGATATTGAGTGTCAGCCCTTATGATACAGTATTGATTGGAGACAATATGCAGTATCTGCAAAATTTAGTAGATGTGGTTGTTGTACACAGTGAACAATTAGGGTTAGAATCAAATTGTAAGAAGACAAGAGTATGGTCGTCACTGGGAAGAAGGATATACTACAATGTAATATACAAGTAATGGGAATATTCTTAAACAAGTGAATCTGTACAATTATCTCGTAGCACCCATAACATCTGATGGGAGATGCCTTGAAGATATTAGAATAAGAATCACCATGGCAAAGGTAGCCTTTTGCAAGATGGAAAACATACTGACCAATAAAAAGATGTCATTTGCAATAAGAAAAGAAGTGTTGAGGTGCTACATAGAACATGTACTTTTGTATGGATGTGAAGCGTAGACAATGAGCACACAAGCTGAAAAACATATGATGGCTGTGGAAATGTGGTTTCTGGGGAAAATACAAAGAATACCATGGACAGACAGAAAAACCAATGAACAAGTCGTACAAGAAGCAACTGAAAACTGTAAACTGATTGGAGAGATTAGACACAAACAGTCACACGATTTTGGTCACGTTATGAGAAGAAATAAATTGGAGAACTTTATGACAACTGGCAAGATCGAGGGGAAGAGAACAAGGGAAAGGCAGAGAAGTAAATACCTGGATGATTTGGCAACGCGGTATGATCGAGACTTCTTCTTCTTCTTCTTCTTCTTCTTCTTCTTCTTCTTCTTCTTCTTCTTCTTCTTCTTCTTCTTCTTCTTCTGCTGCTGCGTTCATCCGGAGAGTTTTTTTCGGACGTGATTGCGTTGTGTCTGCTTAGAGCAGAGCTGCGTTCTTGCGCCGTTACGCCGACACATCCGACTTCTGCGGGCATTTGTTGACCGGGTTAACCTTCCCGGGGGTATGTTCTAAACATGACCATCCACGCTTATCGGCATGGCATACGATGAATGAATAAATGAATGTCAGCCCTTTAGAAAGCAGTGACAAGCTACTGAACATAAAAATTGCCTAGTAATTGCTGGAACGTCAACTATTCCTCCCCTACATTGTTTCAGCTCCCGATGGGTAGCTCTGGATAGTGTCATTCCGTGTGATTACAGAATGTTTTTGGTGTCGTCAATCCATTTTCTTCTCTGGAGTCCGCTTGCTCTCGTATCAGATCTTTTTAACGTAGCGTCAGTGCTAATAGTTGATGGTGTTTCATTCTAACGAGGTTGCCGAACTATTTGATCTTCTGCCTCTCAATATATGAGAGACAAGGTGTTGATCACACTGTCTGTCTGATAACATCATTTCTTACTTGATCTGATAGTTAAGTTGGAAGCTCTCCTCAAGTATCTCATCTCGCAGGTGTCGATTTTGCGTAAGTGTGAATTGGATAATGTCCAAGTTTGGCATTGGTATTTTAGAAATCATGAAGATGCCACTTGCCCTAAATTTACCCCATCATCTCCACAAACGCCTGTAAGTCCACATATCCTATAGCCTGTAAACAGCCCATTGATGCGCAGACGCGTATTCGCCCTGAGATTCCAAGCAGTAATTTACTCGAATTCAACGCTGAGACATTTGTTCTGACACCAGAATAAAGAACTCGCTGTCAAGGACGGGCACACAAGCCCGCGAGGCAATATCGGCCGGGACATTAATTTATTAAACCAAATATTCTCTAAGTGGACAATCTTTCTTGACAGATCCATTCATAAACACAGCTCAGCTATTATCAAATGACACATGAAGAACAGGAAGCGAAAATTGAATGTCATGCGCGTATCAGTTTTCGTATGAAACGTCCCCCCCCCCCCCCCCTCCCTTTTTTCAGTTTTTTATTTTTAATCAACAAATCCTATGATCCCTTTAAGGAGAATATACGAAATCCCAATTCCAAGTAAAAGCTAGAAGTGAATTCGATGAATATGTTCATCACGGTGTGCCATAGCTTCTTACAAAACAATGTATGGGAGTGTGTGTACAAAGAAGGGCACAAGAGGCAGAAAGATGTAAAGAGCCAAATAACAATAAGGCTAATACAAGTATGTGTAGTGAGTAGCACTTATAGAAAGGAAGAGAATATAAGTAGACATCAGAGAATATCAGGGGAACTAATTAAATATCAGGAGGATTATATGGTGAAATAAGTAGACACCGTGCTTTCCATCGCTGTTCTTTCTAAACTTATTAGCACCTTGCCGTCTTAACAGACGATAGTTTGTTACATTATGCTTTAAAAATGGTTTAATAACTACAACACAACCACTGAAATCGATGTCGGTTCGAATGATGGCGAGGGACACTGGTAATAGGGAAAGCTAACGCACACTCAAAAATCAGTCCAGTGCACTAGAAGTAATAGCACGAGTTTGGACAACGCTTGAGTTCAGAGCGAGAGAACGCACGCACGCACACACACACACACACACACACATACACACAAACAATCCCTCTCCTAGTGTGGGCCCGTTGCTGTAACGGTTAGGAAGTTGCACGCTGACAATGGCATGGCCACAGGCGGAAGAGGGTTCGATTCTTGGGCTCGCCGTTCGCTACGGGAGGGAAAGACTAACAACTAATCCTGCGTGCTCTCCGGCCTACAGAATATCATGGTCCTAGCAGATCCAAGGCTCCACAGCTGGTTCCTGTTTCGCGACTTGTTTGTGATTTTTTGTTTACTTATTTTTTGTCCATTCCATTCCGTGCGTCTGTATTTTCCATCGTAATCTTCTTTATCACACGCTTATGTATAAACTCACACACATACACGCACACTCCACACACACACACTCACACACATACACACACACACACTCACATACATACACACTCACACATACACATTCACACATACACAAACACCCACACTCACACACACACACACACTCACATATAGAGTGAGATAATTAGATAATCATTACTATTATTTTTGGTTTTCTCTTTTTATGGGGGGAGATGGTGTTCAATTAGGTTGCGACCGTTTGTATAGGAGATGGTCTTGTCTTTGATTTGTTATGGAAGATTGTTCCACAGTTGGGCTGGGAAGTAATCTGAAGAAGAAGGTGAAGAATTGAGTTGAGGAAAATTGTTCTTAAGAGCTATATTGGGCCAATTCTTATGTATGGAAGCGAATTGTGGACAATTAGCAGACAAATGAGGAAATATATGGAGGCTGCGGAGATGTGGTTTTATGGAAGGATGATGAGAACATAACAGACAGACAGAAAGACCAATGAAGATATATTGAAAGAAGCTAACTCACAAAGAGAATTCGTTACTCACATCAGAAGAGACACTTCACATTTGTTGAGCATGTCATGGGAAGTGGAAAGTTGGAGTATGGCGTCACAACGGGAAGGTTGGAGAGGGAGGGATACGGGGGAAGACGGAGAGAAAATGTTGGACAGTTTGACATCATGGCACGGCGGAACATCAGTATCAGAAATGATTGTCAGCACACGAGACAGAGGGCTGGGGAAAGACGTGATCACAAACGCCAGGCAGCATGCACTATAAGAAGAAGAAGTTACAGCAAGCAATCAATCACCCAGATAAAAAGTACGTGAATGCGGCGACATTGATCAATCGATGATTGTTGACACTGGCTCAAGTTTATTTCATTGTGTCAGAAAAATGGAAGACCTGGAGGAAACCCGCTTACACTGGTGTTAGGAAGACATTGACAGGTATTGATTGAGACTTACTGGTGACGTAGACATAGGACAGTGAGCCGCGGCAGAGTTCTGGCTAGGGCCTAACGTACCTTTGATGGTGTGTTTGAGCTTGCAGCGGGGCGATTTTTTTTTTTTTTTAAATTTTAACCGGACTTCGTGACAACTGGAAAGATCAAGGGGAAGAGAGGCAGAAGCTGACCAACAAAAATGGTGATGGATGGATTGACGTGGTGGCAGAAAGAATTATCATCAGCAGAGTTGATCCAAAATAACAAAGACCGAGATCTGTGGAGAGACATGAACGGTTACGCTGGATGACAGCGCAATTGATGATGATGATGATGATGATGATGATGATGATGATGATGATGATGATGATGATGATGATGATGATGATGATGATGATGACGATGATGACGATGATGACGATTCTGATGATGATAACGACGAGATGATGATGATGATGATGATGATGATGATGATGATGATGATGATGATGATGATGATGATGATGAATGTGACGATGATGATGATGATGATGATGATGATGATGAATGATGATGATGATGATGATGATGATGATGATGATGATGATGATGATGATGATGATGATGATGATGACGATCCGAACTTCCAAGTCGACTCAGCTTACAATGAGTGCCGTGGAATGTCCAGGAAAGTAAAGACGCTCGGCCTCATACCAACCACACGACCCACCGGATGGTCTTCAAAATATGGATTGAGCAGCATCTGCCCAACGCGCTATAAGGCGCATAAAAGCATCCTTTACTTACTTTGCTTTGCCTATTACCAGTGTCTCTCGCCATCAGGCGAACCTACTCCGACTTCTGGGGTATTTGTAATTTATGTTCCCAAAGTCAAGTACGAGAAGACAACATTTTAGACCAGCTGACCGGTGTAGGGATTTAAACCCACTACCTCATGATCTGTACACAGGATGTATAAGAGATAACGCGCTTATCCATTTAGCCACGCTGACCTCGGAGAGGAAATGAAAGTGTGAAACTATAGAGAAACTGGTTTCCATATCGCCTTTTTAACGAACACAAATATTTAGTCAGTAAAATAAACGGTCCTTACACTCGCTTTAGCAGATTCTGTGCCAAACAAAAGTACTGGTATTATTAGTGTTGGAACTCTTCGCTGGCTGCTAAGAATGGGGACGGAGCGCTTATGGGATTGCCCCGAATGCTGTTATGTCGGTTCCTAAATCAATCAATCAATCAATCAATCAATTTGTTAATATGGTAGCGGACATGTTGTATTATAACGCAATGACAACATTTCGTCGATATATGAGCCCATGGCAGAAACAGGCAGTCGTTTACGAACGATTAATCATCCCATGGCACTTAATTAATTAAGACGCATTGGACAAATGATACAGGGTGTATTTTTAATGACTGTCCAGGTTTGTTTGTTTTTTTTTGAAAATATTGCCGTTCAAAGTTTTGTATTTACCTATTATGTTGCATTATGTTGCATGAACCCCACAGTAGGTAAATACAAAACTTGGTAGCAGCACAGCCTCGGACGGACTCTGAGATAAGTAGCAACAATTCTCTTCCCCCCCCCCACCCTATATTTTCATTTTCTCTTCATTTCTATCATGTTTTTTCATGTTTTTATTCTTCTCATCCCGTCCTTAATGTAGTCACCGGAGGATCTTCTCCTGTACTATATGTTGTGCATGTATTTCTTTGCTGATGAAGGCTAGTCGCCGCAACGTCCTGTATGTGTCGTAACTCTGTTCATTAAAGCTGCATCACTTTGTGTTATTTTATACTGTTTAAATACAAAACTTGCCGGCCTTCACGGTCGAGTTGTTAGCAGCTTTCTCCGTAACCCCGAATACTCTCGTGGTTGACGTGAGCGCACGAGAATTGGAAGCGGTTCGAGTCGCGCCAGTGACTTATGAGAGTATGGAGCCGGTCGCTCAGAAAGTCGTGGCGTGCTAATGAGCGTAATCTAGCCTAGGAATCAACATACAGCTGAAAGATGATGGTGTTGACCGCAATATCCTGAAACAGGATGGAAACGCGGGGGGAAAAAAATACAAAACTTGGAACGGCAATATTTTCAAACCCTGCACAGTCATTAAGAATACACCCTTACTAGATGCATATTTTTATAGACCAATCGGAACACAGCGGGTCATGTGATCAGTAACACACAGGCAGCCTTTATTTCCCAAGACATTTCTTTGTACCAATTTTAAGTTAGTCTCCGTGGAGAAGTGGTCGAGCCGTTTGCCTCGCGCTCAGAAGGTTGTGGGCTCGATTCCTGGCTGCGTCTTTCGGTTCGCGGGTGCATTTTGTCTCGGAGCCTCTTGGGGGTCATCGCTGGAGCTACGGAGTTCGTGATTTGAGCGACGCTTTCGGAAAGCCGTCCTGCAGAAAGAGACCATATGGGATAAAACCCGGTACAATGAAGTCGATCCATCGACTTTAAAGACTGTTTTAAAGAACCCATTTTAAGTTGGGTCCACCAGGTCAATTTTTAAAAATCCGAATCCGCTCCGGTGGACATCGAACACATAACCGCTGTGTCGGCAGGCGAATGTCTAGCCACTACATCACCGCGGCTCCTACTGACAGTAAAACCTAGCTTTAAATCGCATCTCTTTAAAAATCTGGCAATGGTTTAGTAACGAAATATCGCGTGACTTGATGCAGTGACGACACTGATGTTTGTAACTGACGAAGACAACAGAATTTCGTGGAAACATTGAAGAGCACATATTATTTTCTTTCGATAATAAAGAATAGGCCATACTTCCTACCATTTATCTACACCATACCTCCAAGCGGGTTATATCAGTACCCTAACCGCGCGACCGCTATCTTCTCCTGCCTACACTCAACAAACAGTTGCCAATTTTATAGAGAAAAATCGGAGGTCGACTTGGCCGAAATGATTAAAACGGTCAACTTTAACCTTCATGTACGCTGTTGCCACTGCCTGGATAGTGGGTTCAGGCCATACACCAGTAGGTTTGACTTAAATGTTGACTTCTCGTCCTTGACTTCAGAACACAAATTACAAATACATCAGAAGTCGGAGTGGATTCGCCTAATGGCGTGGGACACTAGTAATAGGGAAAGCTAACCTTCACGCAAAAATCAGTGCAGTTGTTCACTCACAGTAGTAAATACTTGTAGTACTACTAGCACAAGTGTCAACTACGCTTAAACTCCAACTGAGCGAACCACAAAAAAAATGAGAAAACGATAATGAAATAGAAACAAGGAAGACACGGTTTGAGAGGAAGTAACAACAAAGCTTCTTAATTATTTCGGCAATTAAAAGGTTCAGCAGCTCCTGTGACAACACCGTGTCATTGCGACGAACCAATCCCGCATAAAATTGGCATTCCAATTTCTTAGTTAAGGCAACTCGAATCGAGAGTGATAATGACAAAATGTCAAGCGCAGAAAAACACAACGACTCGGTCCAATTTATAAAGGGAGGGCGGAGAGAAACAAGCATGACACAAAGAACAAATGCAACTAGACCATGGCCAAAGCAGTTCCCCAAGAAACAATCACCGAAATATTTTCCCAACAAACAAACGCTGAGTTGAACGCTGGAAGGCTAACATTCAGATGCAGTGACGTTTGGGTGATAAAAGTCAACGCAGTGGCAGTTTAAGAGAAGCAGAAGTACAGTCCAGTTAATAAAGGGACCAAATGGAAAGACGCAAATGAGGGAAAATATAAAAATTCAAGAAAAACAAAAATAAATAAATAAACGTGGAAATTGAAACTACTCGTATAAAAGGCGGCATTCATATTGGTGGAACTAGTCTGTACTGAATGATATCAACCAAACATATATAATGTTGTTGTTGTTGTTGTTGTTGTCGTCGTCGTCGTCGTCTCCACGTCGTCGCAGTTCTAGTAGTAGTAGTAGTAGTAGTAGTAGTAGTAGTAGTAGTAGTAGTAGTAGTAGTAGTAGTAGTTGTTGTTGTTGTAGTAGTAGTAGTAGTAGCAGCAGCAGCAGCAGCACCAGCAGCAGTAGTAGTAGTAGTAGTAGTAGTAGTAATAGTAGTAGTAGTAGTAGTAGTAGTAGTAGTAGTAGTAGTAGTAATGGCAGTTGTAGTAGTAGTAGCAGCAGCAGCAGCACCAGCAGCAGCAGCAGTAGTAGTAGTAGTAGTAGTAGTAGTAGTAGTAGTAGTAGTAGTAGTAGTAGTAGTAGTAGTAGTAGTAGTAGTAGTAGTAGTAGTAGTAGTAATGGCAGTTGTAGTAGTACTAGTAGCAACAGCAGCAGCACCAGCAGCAGTAGTAGTAGTAGTAGTAGTAGTAGTAGTAGTAGTAGTAGTAGTAGTAGTAGTAGTAGTAGTAGTAGTAGTAGTAGTAGTAGTAGTAGTAGTAATGGCAGTTGTAGTAGTAGTAGCAGCAGCAGCACCAGCAGTAGTAGTAGTAGTAGTAGTAGTAGTAGTAGTAGTAGTAGTAGTAGTAGTAGTAGTAGTAGTAGTGTTGTTGTTGTTGTTGTTGTTGTTGTTGTTGTTGTTGTTGTTGTTGTTGTTGTTGTTGTTGTTGTTGTTGTTGTTGTTGTAGGAAATAGGGATGACATTTTTACACATTAGGGCGCATTCAGCATATGGTGTCAGTTACATGAAACAATTATCCAGTTACATGAAACAATTCTCCAGTTGTAGGTACAACCTCTCAAACTACAAGCTGCAATTTGTCAGTCACACACACAAAAGACAATCAAAAATGAAATGTGTCATTCGCTAGCACTTTTTAATGGAGATTTCAATTAAAATATCGATCCACTTAGACCCCCTGCTGGTGTGGTCCCACAATGCCTGCACATTGATCTGTCATCTGCGCTCATGCTCTACGGTCCCACAATGTTTGTAGATTAATCGGGTATCTTTGTTCGACTGTTAAGCCGCTCACTTCCTCTGTACATTCATCTCGTATCTGATTACTAATTCTCTGGGCAGGCAATGAGTCAGTGGCTGGATAGGGGTATTCTCATCAAAGAAGAAGTAGGATGCCTCCTTCCTTCCGCTAGCCTACGGGACAAGCTTGGACAAGACGGAGAACCCGTTTAAACCGATCAAGGTCACGTGAAGCCATGGATGCAGGTGGTGGATGAAGTTGATGAGCAACCCACAGATAGTTGCGGGTTAGGGTCTCAAATTTCACGATAGTAGGCAGAAGACCTCTTTTTCGGAGACAATGGTTACGGTCATCGACCAGTATGGTCACTGCTAAAAGGGAAAACAATGGCAAACTACCTTCTTTACAGATTCCAAGACAATAGTGCTTCGTAACTTAATCGTGAATCGAGACAAAAAGACAGAGCTGATCCATGACTCTGGTGATCGTGTGCACATGATTCTAAAGGGCCCCGACCACATCTGCCTAATCATGCACCAATACCCCATTAAAGGGTGCAAACCCAGCCAAGTTGTCCGCCTGCTCGTTTCCCAGCACACCTAGATAAAGATGCTGGATCTGGGTGGGGAAACGTTGGCCACATTAAACGGCACAGTAGTTTGGGAAGAACGGCGATGGATGGCATGGTACCTGGATGAAGATACAGGGGCAGACAAGCACGAAGATGATATTGAAGACACCTTAGATATGAAAATGCACGAGTTAGAGGAAATAACATAGGATAAAGAATCTTTTCGACGGGCCATGATGACAACGGTGCTCTGCAATGGACCTTCAACATAATGATAAGCGTTTGTTCTAAATTCTAATTCTTTTTTATTTGCTCCAGATGTCTTCGTGGCGAAGAGGTTGAGACGCCTGTCTAGCGCTCCGAAGGTATTGGGGTTGTTCCAGGACTCCACCAGCCACTTGACGTGTGCAGTTTCCTCTGAGACTCTTGAGTGTCGTCGCTGGAGTTACGGAGTTCGTGCTGTGTGTGACGCTTTCGGGAAACCGATCTGCAGAAATACACTGAGCCTTTTAGGGGGGGGGGGGGGGGGGGGGGGAACGCGGGGCAATGAATATTCGATCGCAGACGCGCTAGCGAAGTTGACAACGGACTGCTCTGGTAATGCCAAAATAAAGTATGGGGGGAAAAAACAACTAGTGGAACTGCGGTAAATCTGCAGAAATGTAAACAATATAAATTTACACCAAGTAATGCAACTTTCATCGTCATCAAATGCCATGCCGACAGGCGTGGGCGGTCTTGTTTCGCCATCTCACACGGTCACTAGTCTCGAATCAAGTCTTTGTTCTTATCCTGGCTATGCCATGTTGCCAAACCATCAAGGTATTTATCCCTTTGACTTCCTCTTGCTTTCTTCCCATTATGCTTGCCAGTTGCCACTAAATTTTCAAGTCCATTTCTCCTCATAACATGTCCAAGAATCTTCACTGTCTACATCTAATTTCTCTGTTTTTCATTTGTCTCTTGAAGGACTGTCTCATTTGATTTTCTGTACGTCTATGGTATTCTTTGCAGTTTTCTCAAAAACCACATTTCCACCGCCACTAGATGTGTTTCAGCTTGTTTGTTAATTGTCCATGTTTCACACTCATACAACAATATGGGTTCTATATAGCACTTCAACACTCTATTACTCACTTTACAGAACACAATTAAGGAAACCATATGTGTGCCTCCATAACCAACACAACAGCGGGCACTTCATGAGGGTATATGTATTAGGGACGTTCATTTGAAACCCGTTCCAATGGCTTTATTACAAAAGCATGAAAGAAACATTAACAGATGCGGTAGAATTAAACAAAGCGTTCATTGTGAATGAATTATGCACCATGTGTTGGTCAGAAGAGGTCGCCGTAGGCATTCAGGCAAGCATCCCATTGCTTAGGTAGGCGGCGAATGCCGTCCGCATAAAAGGATTGTGGTTGCTCACTGAACCAAGTGTTTACCGCGTTCATTACGTCTGCATCTGTGTGAAATCGTTGCCCCTTGAGAGCTTTTCTAGAGGTCCGAACAAATGAAAATCACATGGTGACAAATCAGGACTATAGGCTGGATGTTGCAGAATTTCCCACTTCTTCCTAGCTAATGCTTCCTGCACAATCTTTGCGACATGCGGACGAGCATTATCGTGCAACAAAATCACACCGCGAGAAAGCATGCCGGTCGTTTATTCTTGACGGCTTTTTGCAGCTTGTCTATTGTTTGCAAGTAGTGGGTAGAGTTGATGTTGACACCAGGTTCTTTAAAGTCGGCCAACAATAGCCCTTCATGGTCAAAAAATGCGCTCAGCATAACCTTACCAGCGGAAACCTGTAACTTGAATTTTTTGGCTTTTTGTGATCCAGCATGCTTCTACTACATGCTCTCTTATTTGCTGCTCGGCTCAAAGTGGTGACACCATGATTCATCGCCTGCAACTATGCGTAAGAGAAATGCATCACCTTCCAATCTGTAACGTAGCAAGTGGTTCAAACACCATCCCATGCTTTCCTCTTTTTGGTGGTCGGTCAACATCCGTGGTACCCACTGTGAACACATATTCCGTTATTGCAGTTTCTTGCGAACGACCTTTTGAATTGTCTCAGTTGACACATCAAATTCTTTCGCTAGCGAACGTATGCTTCGACAACGGTTCATCTGTACTGCTGCATCAATTTTGGCGATGTTTTTTTGTTGTTGCAACAATATGCGCTTGACCCGGCCGTGGAAGATCTGTCGTGAACTGACGTCCTTTCCTAAACATTCGTGCCCAGTCTGTCACTGTTGTCTTCGACACACATTTGTTACCGTACGCTGCCTGCATTCTTCGATGAATGTCCACTGGTTGACATCCTTCAAATGAAAGAAACTGAATCACCGCTCTTGGAGCTTCTTTGGACGGATTTTGGATCAACTCGGCCATTTTCTCAACGGTCAGAAACAGAAGCGATGCATCATGGGACGATAAGCACGTGCTCTTTTATTCATTGGTCAGTACTTATCACATGACTATGACATGATCATCTTCAACGTAAGCAATTACGCGCGGTGCGGCACGAACGGATTTCAAATGAACGCCCCTTATAGATTGGCCTTACGGATGCTGAGGTTAAGCAGTAACATAAATCTATGGCACACCACCAGCACACAGTTGAAGTAAAATTGTTGATAGCACGAGTGAACGTCACATGAAAACCTTATTACGTGATAGCGATTACAATAACCATGATCTGTGTCTTGTAACCTGTCAATATTGTTGTTAAGAATGTCAAGAGTGTCATCACATGACATCACGGTGCAGACGAATACGGTGATGTCATAAAGACAGTTTAAAGATGGTCACCCTACTGAACACCGTAAGTGTTTTGTGGTGTGCATGCGTGCGTGCACGTGTGTGTGTGTGTGTGAATATATTCTGAAAAAGTATAGAACAAATGTATCAATTTTCGATGTAGTCACCACAGCGTTTAATGCAAGTTCTCCAGTGCCGATTAAGTGCTTTGATACCTGTAGAAAAAAAAAACGCCACTCATGCACCACCTGCTGTACCTCTTCAACGGACCGATAAGTCTTTCTTCGCAATTAGTCTTTGAGTTGCTCAAACAGGTGGACATCTCTTGGAGCTATGTCTCGTGAGTACGAGGGATGTGGTACACACTAAAAGTGGAGGTCTTCGATAGTTTCAACCGCTGCACGGGCATTATGGGTTCCAGCATTGTCATGTTGCAAAAGGACACCTTTACTCACAGACGACTCGACGTTTTGAAACTTCCTACTCCGCTCATAGACTTGATGAACTGACAAGCATGCAACACTATACTGGATCGTCATTCGCCGATGAATTTCTTTAGGTTTCACCCCCTACTCTGATGAGAAAGAAAGGAAAATAGAAGGCTGCTCCCATTTGGTGCATGTCAAAAGTGGAGCGGCCATCTTTAAACTGTCCTTATTACGTCATCATGTTCGTCTACACCGTTGTGTCAAGTGAATAACACTATTGACATCCTTAACAACAGTACTGACAGGTTACAAGACAATGACATGGTTATTGTAATTTCTATTACACTTTTAAGGTTTTCATTTGAAGCCCCCTCATATCTGTAGAATTGTTATATCTTTCCTTTGCCACCATATTCTTCTTCTTCTTCTTCTTCTTCTTCTTCTTCTTCTTCTTCTTCTTCTTCTTCTTCTTCATCTTCTTCTTCTTCTTCATCTTCTTCTTCTTCTTCTTCTTCAGCATTCCGAGCCATTGAGGTTCTTTGCTGCAGATACAATCCGTCTCCATTCGTCTCTCTGGTTGACCTTCTCTTGCCAGTCGTTGATTCCAAGTGCTTGTAGGTCTGTATATATATTATCTCTCCACCGTCTTCTTGGTCTACCTCGGGGTCTACGGTCATTTATTTCTTGAGTGTAAGCGAGTTTTGTTTCCCTATTATCTTCCATTCTTTCTATATGCCCCAGCCATTGCAGTCTATTAGCCTTCATGATACCAGTGATTAACAGATCATAAATGTCTTTGTTGCTTCCTCTTTTCCACTCTCCACTTTGTGTATCCCTAATGGGAGTAGTGTAGTAATGTGGTTATCCAGCGTATTTTTGAGGAGGGAATTGATATTCCTCCTCCTCCTCAAAGGGCGATAACTCTTTTCCCCCCAAAAAGGTAGGCGTGGCGTAGTGACTCATCAGAGGTGGCGTGTTCTAGTGACTCATCAGAGGTGGCGTGTTCTAGTGACTCATCATAGGTGGCGTGCGTGGTCAAGTAATTATAGTGTACGACATAAAAAATACAACATAAAACATCAAAAATAAAAAACAAACGACTCAAGTAAGGTATATAATAATTTTATTAAAATCATATATAGACAAACAATACATATTAAATAAGTAATGGCATAGTCGAGATATTATCACTGTCAACCTTTCTTTTTATATAGAGATATGACAGTGAATTACGATGTTGTGTGTATGTATATACAGAAGAGTCTTGTGTTTTGAAGCCTATATTGGTTCCCCCACTCGGTGTTTGGGTGTTTAATACTTCCAAAAATGTGTCTTTGTTTAGATGCGTGTTGTGATTTTTGGTCAGACCTTTGGTACTGATTTTATCATAATCACCCACACAAATATACGTCTTACTACACAATGAGACCATCCCCTCCCCTTCGTACTCTAGTTTGAAAAGCCCGGGGGTTCTCTTTTCATAGGCTTTGATAGTCTGGCAATCCTGACAGGTATCCGTACTAGGGGTAATTCTATGAACAGGGCAGGTTTCAGATGGGAACCAGTGATTATAGACTCTGTCATATTCTTGTCGTAGGTGTGGTCTAACCACCTCAGAGAGTGAGGCGGCGCTAAGGGCCAAATAGAGAGAGTCAGTGTCCATTTCAGTGAGTTGGTAGTCTTCTTTAGCGATAAATTTGTCGAGAAAGTCGTAATAGAAAGCTAGCATACGCAACTTGGCATACTGGTAGACAAAGAACCCAATCTGTAGAGGTAGATCCCAGACAGTTTTCTTCTTTAACATTTCTACTTCGAAAAGATCGTCTGTAACAGCAGTCATGCTTTTGAACCTGGGGTTATTGATTAGTTTGGTAGTGTCTTTTCCCTGGCAGTAGGAGACATCAGTATGTTTGGCCTTATTGGTAAGTGTTTTCCCGTAAGCGGCGTTACCTAACAACTTCATTGTGTCGGCTGTAATAGACTCGGCTGGATTTTTGTCCCCTTGGCGACGGGCATTAGAGACTGCTTCCCCGAATTGTTTAAAACAACTAACCGGTCGATATTCTATTGTCTGGTAGATGTGGGTAACGACCAACCCATGCGCTAGATACCACTTTAAAAGAGGGGTGGCTAATAATATTTTCTTCCCGAAATAACTACCAATCAATGTCCGTCGTGGGGTACTCAATAGTTTATTTTTTATGGCATATTCTTGCATAAACTCCCCAATATCATCTCTCGACACCTCCGTGTTCTTGAAAATAGGGGGCATTTCGGCAAAGGACTCTTTTAAATCAGTCGGGGTCTCTATATCGCACTCAACCAACCCGAAAAATGTATCACTTTTTACAGCGTCGATGATCTGGTTTTCACTCAACGATCCCCAAGGAAGTTCTGATGGTGGAAACGTTTCCCGCAAGAAACACTTGATGGTTGTGTTTGACCTCTTTAATCTCTGCCACTCACATTCCCAAATAACCTTAACGGTCACCCCAACAGTTTTTTCTAGATACTCGTGGATGTCACACGTGTTCTGGTATAGTTCGACTAACGGTTTTTTATTGACGGGATTAATCGTTTTCCCAGCAGTTAGACGGCAAGAGGGGTGCCCGTGGAACAAACACCCATGGAATTGATAAGCTGTCGTATTCTTTTTATCCCACCCATCTACGCGAATATGTCGGTCGCCGAGCTGCATCTCGTGACTATTGAATTGGGTTTTTAAATCTATGTTGTTGTTGTGTGACACCCAGGTTAACCACTCTCGACTCTGACGTGTGTACTTGTGTAATCTGTGTGCTCTAAACCCATCCTCGCGGCTTCGATATATGGGGAAGTCTGATGGCATCTCTTTCATAAGAGACCAAAGGTATAAGGCATTCGCATCAAATCCTTTAATGCTTTTTACCATCTTATTACCCCTGATACGGGTCTCATTGACTTGATGATAGCGATGGAAAATGATACTCGGTCCACCCACGACGTTATCTCGTAACAACTTGTGCACCTTCTCCTCCTTCTTCGAAAACAAAACAAAAGAAACATCTTTATTCATAGTGTTGAATAAGTACTGTAAAGTAATGCCGGGGACGGAGATGGCTTGCTTGCACATGTCTATATTTAAACCGGCATAAAAGGCTACTTGTTTTTCCAGGGCTTGTAGAAAAGGAGACACGTCTTTGATGTTGTACCAAATTAGAAAGTCCCGCAAGGTAGTCATTTTATTATCGGTCCACGCTTTCTGACAAACGGCGTATTCTGCTTCGGAAATGTTACGGTTTTTAAGTTTTGAGAAAAAGGCGGCATGTGGTGGTAGGGCTGTCTCATTTAGCTTACTGAGGTCGGTCAGATACTCATATGCACAGAAATCCCTTTGTCTCTTTTATCCCAAACGAGGCTAAATATTGCGCGTAACTTACGCCCGGGACCAGAAAGTTGGAGACGTCGAGGAATTTCAGTCTTTCTGTCGCTATGCACATAAAATTATTATTTCTCTTGACTATAAACTTGAACGGGTTAGCCTCCCGATCAAGGAAATACCGTATCAAATAAGGTTTCAGAAGGTTAATGTCATACTTACCGCTATTCATTCCAATCAGAGGGAGGTCCATCAGAAAACCTTCGAGCCTTTGACTTAATTTTGGGTGGTCACCTAATTTAGCAAAGACTGACTCGAACTTTTTGAGTAAAAGCTCATACGATTTAGCAGCTATGTCATGGAGATAGTCCAACATTTCATTTACGAGGACCTGTGGATCACCGGTGGTGATGAAACATTTAGGGGTGTCGAACCCAGGGACATTAGAGGCGACCGCACACGAGAGAGGGACGTGTCTGGCCATGAAGGTCGTCGACTTTGAGTCAGCCGGTAAATTTTCATTGGAGAAGAAAGATTCCATATCGTAGCACGCTCTGAAAGGGAAAATAAAATTTTCTTCTACGTCAAACCCGTGGTCACGGAGCAAATCCAAGATCGATTCGGTCGGCCGATAAACCCCACCTTTATACGTTTCGATAGTGGCTATGCCTTTGCACCTAAGTTCGTGGGGTGTCAGTCGCCAGTACATCTTAAACAGCTTACCGCATTTCCCACAAGAAAAACACCGAGCGGCCTTGGCCACATCAACAATATACATGAAATGGTTTTCATGCTGAAGAAGATTCACTATATCTGGATGTGTACTAGTGCTTCTAATTTTCGGAACCAGATATTCCTCCTCTGTAAAGACAAACACATTTATCTGTATTTTAAAACATTCTTCCAGGACTGGTAAATCAACTAAACTAACACCCGGAAAGGCTTTGATTGATTTCAACCCTTTATACCGCACCCATTCTTTGAATAGTGTCCGTGTATCTTTTCTAACATCCCTAACAGAGCTTCCCCTGATTTAAACACAGATATACAGCGAAATATACACAAGTTATCTGTGTACGGCTTACCATTTGAGTCGGTTTGAAGAGCATTAATAAATTTGTTTTGTTTGATAAAGTCGGGGATTGATTCCAAACAACAACCAACAGGGAATTCTATCAACTTGTAAACGTAAAAAGTTATACTGGGAATTGTTTCTACATAATACTTTGTATCTGGTCGGGTTAATGTCGCTGAATTGACCAAATCTACAGCATGTTTAGTTTGGTCACAAAGGCCTCAAAATCAGATCTATGGTTTATTAAAAATGGTGTAGGGAACAACGAAGAGTTATTGGAACTGGCATGGTATAATCGTAGGGCGTGTGTCTCTCGATGTCTTAGTATTGTGTGCAGACTGGCGATTATTTTGAAGCGGGAGTTTTGAACATTAAAAAGTCGGAATAAACGAGAACTCCAATCTGTCGGCATGTCAGTATCTGGTCGATTAAAAAATGTCCATTCACACAGATACCGACCGTGTCGTATGTGTGATCTAATCGTATTCCAGTGCTCATTATACACAGCTCGAACATCCGGGGGTAATTTTTGTAATGACAAATATTCAGTAGTTGTGTTAACACCAGAGGTTCCCGCCGATTCGTTGCCAGCCGTGACACGTGATGATAGTTGAGTATTATTAGTAGGCGATACGTTATCGCCCGAGCCACCCGACAAGGGCACATGTTGATCCGTCACTCGCCTGTGGTACTAGGTGATACTTGCTCTTCTGTTGGCAACATGCTTGTTGTTGATGATGCTGCGTCACTCGGTAAGGCACTAGATACTTGTTGTTTATTGTTAGTAGACGATACGTTATCGGCCGACATGGCACCTGGTGTTAATAACTGTTCATCTGTGGTCGGCGATACATCATCGGCTGCGCCTCTCGGCGTGGTACGTGATGATCCGTCACTCGCCGTGGTACGTGATGATCCGTCACTCGGCGTGGTACGTGATAATGCGTTAAAAATAGAAGTTGTGTTTTCAACGTCACTCATTGTGGTACGTGATAATGCATTAAAAATAGAAGTTGTGCTTTCAACGTTACTCACTGTGGTACTAGAGGCTTGTTGCTTATTATTGAGCGGCGACACGTGTTCGGCCGACAAAGTACGTGTTGTTAGTAACTGTTCATCGGTGGTCGGCGAAACACGATCACCCGACAAGCCACCGGATGTTGATAACGTCTGCCCGCTACGGCTGGCGGCAGAACGCGTGGATGCTGCTTGTGTTGATGTGGTATTTGGCGGTATATCAGTTTCTGTAACTGACGACACTCTGTCATTCGATGTTTGTTGTGTGGTTGACTTCTGACGTTTACCAGTAGATTGTTCGTCTGTATTCGGTTCTCGTCGCCGCTTGCGACTTGTGGATTGGTAATTATTACCAGCAGCTAGATGATGATTGAGTGGTTGACACGGCACTGGATACTGAGTTCATGTTCGGTCTTTACATGTCTCCGTAAATTATCATATCTATTGTAACTGTAATCACAAAAATCGCAATGTAAACTGTTGTGTAGAATGAGTAGTTGTACGATGTCGTAATAAATTGTCAAGACGTGTGAAGGTTTTATTACAGAGATTACATCCGTGCCTCTGCGTAGCTGACATTCTCTGATAAAATGGCCGACCTCTTTGTGAATGTTATCCAGCCGGATGAAGTTTGTGAGATGACGCAATTACTCGATGGGTTGATTCGTCAACATGCAATGTTATTTGAGTCTGTTGTAGGCAATATACCAAGTGATCAAGCATATCATACCTTTGAGAATATCGCAGAGGAATTATTTTCTGATGCTCGCGTCAACTGTGGCCGGATAATAGTTTTAATGTCTTTGAGCAGATATATGAAGCAAAAGCTCGTTGATTCGTTGTACTAATTCTGACGATCATGTCGAGGAAATTGTCACCAGTTTCGTGCAGAAGACAAGTAGCTTTCTGTATCAGAAGGCACGATTGTTAACGTCCCGGGAATTAGAAAATATGTTGAAATTATTATCCGTTAAATAAAAAACATCCTTCCTCGTTAACTGCCAGAACTCAAATGACTTCACAGGCGTTTCAAGAATTACTTGTCGTATATTTGAAACAAGCAAGTTGTCATTTGAATCAACCAATCAGATGTCGGGAAAATAAGTAACCACATTGCTTGACCGCCACTGTCACACGGGGGGCCGGGCGAACTGTCAAAAGGCGGGTTTGTGGCTGGCACATTTCACTCGAGTATAGATTCATAATCACGCAGAAAGAACCACGACTTTTCATCGACTATACATTAGCTACTACACTCTTTGTCATTGTCTGCCACCATAATTACGTACCTAGGTACTTTGTGTCAACTCGTAATTGCATCTCTTTCGTACGTTTTTCTATCTCCGGGAGGAAAGATAATTGGGTTTGATGGCAGTGCACCTAACCAGAGACAGTTCTGTAAGTATTCTGTCCTTACTTCAAACAGAGTTGCTGCCAGCGTAATTCCCCGGTAAGATGTTAATTTCTCTGACACTGAAATTATAAAAATGTCTCTCTCGAAACATAATTGTCAGAGTCCCGAGGCACGATAATTTAACGTCTTCAGCTTAGTGTCAGTTTTGGGTGAGTCATATATCTTTGTTTAACAGAAAATATCACGGCCTGTTTGCGTCAGACAAAAAACATTACTACAAACCCACAAAACATTAATACAAAATACATTATACCGAAAGACATTCTTTAATATAAAAACATTGCTACAAACCCACAAAAGACATTATACGGAAAGCTATTATTTAATAAAACAACACACATTTACAAAGACATTACCACAAAAAGACGCGCTTTTTTTTTAAAAGAACCGCCAGATTTTACCAAACGCCAACATTACAATTGTCAACAAACACGACTGCATGCAAATATTAAATTCTCATACACGCACAGATGTCAGTTGCTTCTCACAACAGAAGATACCCGCCATTCACAACGGCATCCATTTTCTAAACAACGCCCCGTTTTCATCGATTGAAATTACACCGAACAACGAATCACGACGTATTGATTTGTCTGTGTGTTGGTACTTTTTTGCCTGGCGAGGGGGGAAAATTTAACAGAAGAATATTTTTTGATTAATTCACCAGACGCGAGAAATATAGCGTCACAGAATGTGCCTCAAAGACGCGACGGTTAAAACAATTGTATTCTTTGTATAAACCGGTCTCTGTGGCTGTGGGGTTACACCACTTTCTCTCTGTAATCCCGTTTATCACGCAGAGGCTCGTAGCGGAGTGAGAGCTGAGGCGGTTCGACCCCCGCTCGTGACTTGGTGGATACTGAGCCGGGAAAGTAATGGCAAACTACTGAGCGTAACCTTGCCAAGCGAGCAACATACAGCTAAGTTCTGTAAAGGCTTAGCGGCGATAAGCCGTCGCGGTGTGTGGAAATGGCATCTGTCAGCGTGTGCCGTGCCGATAAGCGGCACCAGAACTACCAGAACCGTAGGGGAGTAATTCTTTAAACATCGGCGTAGGTAATCACTATCAGGTGGCGCCCTGGCTAAACATTAGGATCAAGAGTTGTCGGGTCACTAATCGTTGAAATATATAGACGGGCGTGCGAGTCATATCCGGTCATTTAGTGGCCATGGATCCTCGCTGGAAACACCCTTTTACTTGTTTGATTGCTGGACCCGACAGCGAGTGGTAAAACCGTCTTTGTCCAGCGCTTCCTGACCCATCTTCCCGCCATGGTAGACCCGATTCCAGAGGAGGTTATATGGTGCTATGGGGAATGGCAATCCATGTACGAGAATATGAAAGGAGTGCAGTTTAATGAAGGGCTGCCTGATATGGACAAATGGACCGGCGATAGACGTCGGCTAGTGGTAATAGATGACCTAATGACCGAGACAGATGATAGGGTAACTAAACTATTTACTAAAGGCAGTCATCATCGCAACCTCAGCGTCATGTATATTGTACAGAACCTCTTTGGGAAGAATAAAGAACAAAGAACCATCAGTTTGAATTCACATTACCTAGTAGTATTTAAGAACCCTCGAGACGGTGCACAAGTTAATAATTTGGGAAAACAAATTTTTCCAGGGCGGGTTTCATATGTCCAAGAGAGTTTTAAGGACGCTACATCGGCTCCTCACGGGTATTTGTTATTTGACCTCCGCCAGGAAACACCGGATCAACTCCGTCTACGAAGTCATATATTTCCCGACCAAAGACAAGTCGTCTACGTCCCTAAATAACATGTCTAGTCAACTTAAACGCAACGAATCCATGTTGCGGTACTTGGGTGAAGCCAAGCCACCTGCCGTAAAAGCTGTTATTAAAACAGCTTCCCCAGACCTCGTCCAATCAATTTGTGAATGCTGTCACAATGTATTAAAAGGTAATGTTCCCCTGACACCAGCTCAGAAGCGGCGTCTGCAACGTCACAAAAACAGTCTGAGAGCGCTCACTCGTAAGAAACTATCACTCAAGAAACGGAAACAGATCTTGCAAAAGGGTGGATTCATCGGCGCCCTGCTCGGACCCATCCTTAACGTCTTGAAAGGTATTGTGGGTTTATAATGAAGAAAATGATCCTGGTCGATCCTCGGGTGTTGGAAAAACCCTACGTACCACCCGACACACTAACCGATAGCCTACAAGACTTGGATAATCAGATGCAACAAGTCCTGGAAACAGAAGATCTACCACCCCGTGACAAAGCCAGACTATATCAACAAACCTTACAGCGGTATCTGAATCGCCTCGAGCAGCATAGGCACAAACCATTAGGTCTGGTGGATATCAAGGAACAAAAACCCGAAGTCAGCGCCTTACCGGTACCAGTAGTCGAGACACCGCCTGCTCAGCTAACACCGAGGTAGACGAACCCAAAGCCCCAGCAGAGACACCTGTGGCTACACCGGGTTATAAACTGCGGAAGAAGAAGAAGAGTAGGATACCTACACCCCGATGGGAAAAATGGCCCGCGCAATTAAGAAAGTATTACTATGACCCTAAGAAGCCGGGGAGCCTATGGTGGTTGCTATCGCTTTACATCGAAATAGCAAACTTCCAGCTAAAACCATTCAGAAATGGTTACGTCATCAGGATACCTACACGTTACATAAACCGATCCGTCGCCGATTTCAGAGACGTCAGACCATACCGGTGGTATAAATCAACAGTTTCAAGCCGACTTGATAGATATGCAAAAATTACGAAGGTACAATGACGATATGGCCTACCTAGTGACGTGTATCGATGTGTTTAGTAAATATGCCTGGGCCATCCCGATCCAGAAGAAAACGGGGAAAGAACTAGTGGTGGTCGTGAGTAAAATATTTGAAGAGGGCCAACCGATAAAGGTTCAGAATTCGTTAATCGGATCTTCTTAAAATTTCTGACTGACCGAGGTGTGCACTTCTTTACCACTGAGAACGAAGATGTGAAAGCCGCCGTGGTAGAAAGATTCAACCGAACTCTTAAAGAAAAAATGTGGCGTTATTTTACCAAGACCAATACACTGCGCTACGTCGACGTGATAGCTAAATTGATCCAGAACTACAATGGTTCGTATCACCGAAGTATTCGCATGGCCCCTGTGCAAGTTAACAACACTAATCAAGAAGAAGTGTGGAATAATTTATACCGTAAACAGAAGCATCAAGAAAAGTGTATTTCACAGCCGGCGACCGTGTCAGGTTAGCTCAAAGCCAACAACCTTTTAAAAAAGGTTATATGTCGGGTTGGACAGAAGAACTGTTTACCGTTAGTTCGTATAAACCAGACTAGTCCGGTGACGTATGTGCTAAAAGACGATTCAGGGGAGGAACTTAAAGGGTCATTCTACCGAGAAGAAATACAATTGGTTGGGTGATAAAGAAATTTATCGTATTGAAACTCATCTTACAAGAAAGGTGGAGGAAAGGTAGTGGTAAAGAGTATTTAGTCAATTGGTTTGTTTATCCCAATTCATTCAACAGCTGGATAGCCGACACTACAACTAGCCAGCTATGGAGACTAGTGGTATGGCCTGAAGACAACCTGGATAATATGGTGTTGCGTCCACAGACTAGGGTACGGGGAAGAACTTCGTTCTGGTCGTTTTTTGGACAACGCGTGCCGCGGCCAGAGATTGTATCATCTGCCAAACCCTCGTTATATATAGCGTAATTGCTGTGTCACTATTCAATCTGACTCAAGGCAGCGCAGACGCAGCAGAAGGCAAACTGTGGGTCGCTCTAATGAGTAGTGTTTGGGTTATATGCTACCTAATCCTAAGCTAGATAAACAATGAGTTTTTATTTGGTGTTACCGAGTGTTTACGGCCCGGATGTGTTCCCGAACAACCACCCAGGTCACTTTTTCGTCAAGTTGCCGCAGACTATTGAGGTGTGAGTCAACAATACGAAGTGGGCCTGGCCGAAATTCAATTCCCCAATACGTATTTTAACGGTTTGTCGGGGGAAATTTGGATCCAGTACTTTCCGCCCAAAGGTAGTGGTCTGGAACCTGTAACCCTTGAATGTCCACCGGGTCCGTTCACCACCCCAGAAGCTTTCATCGAGGAGCTGAATAAGTTGTGTGTCGAAACCCAAGTAGACGAGAAAGTAAACATCAAATTCACGCTACGTACACCTGGAACAAAGTCGCAATGAAACTACTTGAAAAAGGCGCCCACGTTAAAATTAGTGAGAGGTTGAAAAAAATGTTGGGTTTTCCAACCTCAACTCTATCAGACGACAATGCCTATTATACGGTAATGTGGAATTGGAGATGGATAGCGTCGTTAAAAATATCTACGTCTATTCTGATCTCGTAGCTGCCAGACCAGTCGGAGACGCCATGGTTCCTTTACTAAGGACTGTCCCTATATTGGATCGATTGTTGCCGTCAGTGCATCGTGTCTACGATAAACCACACTACGTCACTTAAGTCGATTCTCCTCGACACGGTGGAAATACTTTTAACTACGGAGACGGGAAAAACGATACCACTCAACGATGGGACTTCAGTGCTAACTTTACATTTCGAGCCCGGAAACTCTCAGAACTCGAATAGACTAAAATGTGTTTTTATGTGCTATCGACGCGTTTCCCACTAGACGAACAGGGTGCTGAAATTAGACTAGTTGGCGGATATTTTACAAGTGCCTCGTCAGCGAGACTGACGTCCGTTCTTTCCGGCCTGGGTGAAGTAGATTTGGACCAGCAAATTATCTATTCCGACATTGTCACCTCGCGTGTGGTCGGCGCTGTGCTGGTACCATTACTACGGATTCTATCTGTCCTAGACAGATCCACCACTCTGTATTAGGCTGTACGATAAACCACATACGTTCCACTCTGTCGGTTCTCCTTTGACACGATTGAGCTCTTATAAACGACGAACAGGGGAAACCTATCCCATTCACAGGTGGGACATCGGTAGTGACGCTGCATTTTCGAACCAACAAACGTTTTGAGGTGGTTTAACCATGGTTAGACACGTGCCAATCCGACGCAATCCCAAACTATACGAGGAATATTTCTGTAATCAAGCCGGCAGCGGTCTACCCGTTTTTGTGGGTGGTCGGAGTCAGCGAGGTCATGGAATTGGTAGTTCTTTAGTGGCCTTGGTTCGAACAATTCTTCCTTGGTGAAGATGGTGGCAAAGCCCTTTTGCGGGAAGGGTTGGGTACGGGTTTGCAGGTGGCTCAAGACGCCCTAGCCGGTCGGAATGTCGGCGAGTCCTTCAAAGAACACGCCAGGGACGCCGGTCAACGACTGCTCCAGGGCGCTGCTCAACATATCAGCAATCAGGTAGCGGCGTCAGGAAACGAAAACGAGCCGCCCCGCCCGGTCAGCCCAGTAAAAGAATAAAACCAGCCGGCAGAAAGCGATCGGCTCATAAGAACCACCAACACCAGCGGGGACATTCGGATATTTTCTCGTAATGGCGGTTAATACATCCCAAGTCGTGTGAGTGCCTACATTCTGGTCTGGATTTGTTTAGCGTGCCACCTACCCAGACGGCCGTGGAAGAAGGACAGTTTGTGGAGATTCATCCGTTGGCCACGTTAGCCTATGGGGCACCCATCGAGTTCTCCATCTCTGGCGTGGGAGAGGATTATATAGATTTGTTTAATACTTTTCTGCACGTGAGGGCCAAAGTTACACTTCCCAATGGTGACGACCTACCGAGCACCGCCGAAGTCGGTCCCATAAATTATTATTTTGCATAGTTTGTTTTCTCAAGTAGACGTGTCTTTGAATGACACTCTTATTTCACCGAGTGAAAATTCGTATCCGTACCGGGCCTACTTGGAAGCTCTTCTGAATTATGGTGCAGAGGCCAAAAAGAGTCATCTGACGTCAGCACTATACTACCCAGATACTCCTTTGTATATGACAGACACGAAGGGTGAAACCAATAAAGGTCTAGCCAAAAGACGATCTTTAGCCAGCTCTAGTGTGGCGATGGATATGATGGGCCGTCTACATTCCGATATTTTCAATCAGGACAGGTACATGCTGAATGGGATCGATATCAAAATCAAACTAACCCCCTCAAAATCTGTCTTTAATTTGATTGCCACGGATGTAAACGGTGGTTACAAAAGTGTCATTACTCATGCCACCCTCTTGGTGAGGAAAGCTAAGTTAAATCCAGCTATCTCTCTGGCTCATGAAAAAGCCTTATTGAGAGCCAATGCCAAGTATCCCATTAAAAGGGTAGTGGTAAAAACCTTTTCTATCCCGAAAGGTATGTTTTCCCACACGCAAGATAACCTCTTCCTCAGCCAGACGCCGACCCGGGTGGTGATCGGCTTAGTGAATGCGTCGTGTTTCAACGGCGAGCTAAACACGAACCCCTTCATATTCAATCATTATCAGTTAAACTATTTGAGTTTGATGGTAGATGGGCGTAGTGTCACAGGCAAACCCTTAACCATGAATTATACACAGGTCAGTATGCGCGAGCTTTCCATGGTACCAATTTGGCCCTCGGTCTGACCGGTAAGGATGTCGGGAATGGTATCAATTTTGAGAGTTTCAGTCAAGGGTTCGCTCTTTACGCTTTTGATCTGACTCCCAGTATATTAGACGGGGAGCAGTTTGAACTGGCCAAATCCGGTCCACTGTCACTGGAACTTAAGTTTGCCGTTATAACGGATGCGCCTCTACAAGTCATCATATACGCGGAACTCGACTCGGTTCTAGAAATTTCCAAGACGAGACAAGTGCTAACCGATTACGTAGCATAATGGATACCCAACACCTAAGACAGTTACTCATGTCTGACCCGTTTGTTCGACGACTTTCGCTAGTCAACGTATGTGCTAGAGATCAATTACCTAGACACATTGATAGAACACAACCAGCCGCTTTTATCGTCAACACCGACACCAGTTCTTACTCTGGGTCACATTGGATCGCCCTATATTTCGATGGCCTAGGTCAGTTTGAATATTTCGATTCGTTTGGTTTGCCGCCATTACACGCCGACATTATCCGCTTTATACGACGTAACTCGGACCAATCACCTATGTACAATACCCGTATGTTACAAGACATCAATAACGCCACTTGCGGGCTGTACGCCCTGTATTTTCTGGTGATGAAATGCCGCGGCGCGAGCCTGTCGCGTATCCTGCAGCCGTTTGGTCACAGACAACACGTGAATGACCGCCTCGTGTTTCGATTGGTTAGCCCGTGGTTGAAAAAGACAAGTCCAGACACGTTTAAAATCAATCGATAAACTATGTCCTATAAAACGAGACGAACTGACCACCTTCGTGTTTCGTGCCCGCCACGCTCAAGATGTCTACAGCTACCTGGATATTCATGTCAAGAACTGCTGAAATACCCAGACCACTAGCCAACGGTTTGAAAGCGGCGACAGTTTCTCAATACCGAGGCACTACGACGCTACATTTACGCAAGTATTTCGGTGTCTCTGAGCTCAAGTACCCGACCAAGGTGGGAATTACACTCACGAGAGCAGAGTTTGAGTCTCTCCTATCAATGAAGGATGACATTCTAGTGGATTTCGATAAACTAACTTACCAACCACCCGAGGTGTCTAGTAAAGACCAGTCTACCCACAATCAAGACCCCGTGATGTTTTATCAAGACCCGTCTACCTACAATCCAGACGTACCTGAACCGATTACCTATGACTACAGTCAAGACATGCCACTGAATGACCAGACAGCTTTCTACAGTAATCAAATCCCGCTGATCCCTTTGGGACGTAAACGACGCAAGCTTTAGCTGTTGTAACCGAATAGATGTTGTCTACCAATAAAATCTGTGTGAAAAATGTTACCTTTTTGTTTGTTTTTTATTTTTAATGTTTTATGTTGTATTTTTTATGTCGTACACTATAATTACTTGACCACGCACGCCACCTATGATGAGTCACTAGAACACGCCACCTCTGATGAGTCACTAGAACACGCCACCTCTGATGAGTCACTACGCCACGCCTACCTTTTTGGGGGGAAAAGAGTTATCGCCCTTTGAGGAGGAGGAGGAATATCAATTCCCTCCTCAAAAATACGCTGGATAACCACATTACTACACTACTAATGGGCCCAAAGATGCGTCTTAAGACTTTGTTCTCAAAGGTTTGTAACAAGGCTTGTCTCCTTTAGTTGTACTCCAGGTTTCAGAGCCATACAGTACAACTGGTCTGATCAGTGTTTTGTATATTGTGATCTTGGTGTTACGAGATAGCGCATTTGATTTTAGCAGATGCTGTAGTGCATAGTAAATCTTATTTCCAGAGTTGATTCTTCTTCTTCTTCTGCTGCGTTCATCCGAAATTTTTTTTTTTTTTCGGACGTGATTGCGTTGTGCCTGTTTACAGCGAAGCTGCGTTCTTGTGACGTTAGGCCGACACATCCGACTTCTGCGGGCATTTGTTGACCGGGTTGACATTCCCGGGAGTTGATTCTAGCTTGTTGCCACCATATGGATGAGAATAATGGACCAATCACCGCAGCAACATCCGATGTTTTCTGTAATTGTGTTCCTCTGTGGCGAAGGAGTTACGGGCGCAATTCGTAATCCCACTTACTGCGTTCGAAACACAGCTGCGGGGGATTTAAAGTATATGCGTCTTGTAAAGTATATGCAGTTAAAGAAGAAAACTGAATCACTTCATGATATTTTATATTGGCGGTCTCCCTGGCGTAGGAGTTTACGTCTTTCTCCGTAATCCCGTATATTCTCGTGAGTAACGCAGCTGCGCGAGATTCGGTAGCGGATCGCGCCGCGTTGGTTACTTACCGGGGTACGTGAGACGGTCGCTCAGAGAGCAATGGCAACTACTGAGCGTAATCTTGCCTTTGTACATCAACAGCAGCTGAAAAATGCTGATGTTGACTGCAACGTCCTGTCCTGTAAGGGGTATGCAACATAAAAAAATGTCAATAGCACGAGAGGACACAGGATTGAAGTCGGGGGTTTGTCGCTGGTTTTAGTGGGGAAAGATTAGCCACATATTCTTCCTTGCTCTAGAAAAGGTGATGGCGTTATCAAGTCGCAGGCCCTTGGCAGAAAACTGCTTAGGACCAATATGTTTTATAATAAAGTCTATCCTCCAACCTTTAACCCCACTTGTGTATACTTCTACAAGATTCTGTCATCATCATCCTCATCATCCAGTATCTTGTAGGCTGGCGTGGGCGATCATGCCTCTCCGCAAATTGCAATCTTCGACGGCATGGATAAATTCGTGTGTTGACTTCTCTCCGTGCCATGATGCAAGACTGCTGCTTTCCTCTATCTCTCTTTCCGCAAATCTTCCCGGTTGTCACAGCATGTTCCAGTTTTTGTCTTCTCACAATGTGGCCACAAAAATGATGTCCCTATTCTTTCTGATGTTTGTGGTAAGTTGTCATTTACGACTTAGCTTCCCTCAAAATGTCCACATTGTTTATTGTGGCTGTCCAATTAATCTTCAGCATTCTTCTATAAAACCACATCTCCAATACTTCGATAGATGTTTTCGCTTGTTTATTAATTGTTCAGAATTCGCAGCCGTATGTTAAAATTGCTTCCTATGTAAACATGCAAAAACTCCTTTTCTAACTTTCAAGGACAATGACTTATTATTTATGTCCCCATGAAGGTTAACCCGGTCAACAAATGCCCGCAGAAGTCGGATGTGTCGGCCTAACGGCGCATAAACGCAGCTCTGCTGTAAACAGGCACAACGCATGTTACATCCGGAGAAAAACAAATCCGGATGAACGCAGAGGAAGAAGAAGATTTATGTCCCATGATATCCCAGCGTTCCTGAGCACGTAACGCCCCCTGGATGAACTTGTCTACCTTTGCCCTCACGTGTCAAAGTTCATACAGTGCTCTCCTTGTATTGTGATTACGTTATTTCCGAATGACAACCAGCGGGGCGCCTGACCACTAACAGAATGCCGAGATTAACAATTAATCATTGTTCTGTTTCTAATGAGGCGAGGATCATGTTTTTTGTTTCCTCTTTTTTTTTTTTTCGCGCTCGCTGGCTTTGAACTCAAGCGTAGTTCACACACGTGGTGCTAATTCTAGAGCGCTGAAGTGATTTTTGCATGTGGATTAGCTTTCCTTATTACCAGTGTCCTTCGCCATCAGGCGAACGTACTCCGACTTCAGAAGGTACTTGTAATTTACATCCTCAAATCAAGGACGGGAAGTCAACATTTTAGTCCAATAGACAGGTGTAGGGGGTTGAATTACCGAACCCGCTACCTTAGCATCAGCACACCGGAAGTTTAAGAGCGAACGCTCTTTTCCATTCGGGCATGCTGACCTCCGTCGATTTTTTATAATGTTCGTTTCAAGCAGGGGTGCGTCTGTGGGGTGGAAGGCAAGGGTCGTACCCTTGAACTTTTTCATTGGTTTCTCTTTCTTCGTTCGCCTTCAGACGTTAGTATGAATAAAGGCATAGAAAGCAGTGGTCAATTTAACTGATTAAGTCCCATAGGATGATTAATCGTCTTGAGCGACTTTCTGTATCTGCCATGGGCTTACATACCTATGCAATCCCCTGTTATTTGATATATAATACAGCATGTCTGCTCTCATATTAACAACTTTTAAGTCATAATTGTGACACATCCATATTTCCCATTCTCCGCCATTTTTTTTCTTTTGTCCAAACCTATTGAATCTGTTAGGGGTCGGCCTCTATTACGGTGCAAAGATGTGTATACCCGGGACATGAAATGCGGGTAATGATATTGCAACTCGTGAGCATGTCGTCGCTGTTCGCGCTGCATGAAGGGATAAGATCAGAAATTGAATAAAGACAAGGGATAAAATTATTGCAGACAGGTCACACACTGAGGGTGTGAGACGTCAGATGGTGCGTGATGATGGAAATGACCATGTGTTCACATGCATCCATTGTGGGCGAACATTTACAGTGCGAATTGGTCTGATCAGTCACATTCGCTACCGCATTGGGTTATAGTTATGTCTTTTTTTTAAGCACAATGTAACAAACTATCTTCTGTCAAGACAGCAAGGCGCCAGTACTAATGAATCAGTTAAGCTTGTTGATATCCCCATAGAATATGTCCTCACATGGAGCGGGTGTTTGGCCACAATACTCTCCTCTGTTCTTTAGGGCAGTCTTCATGGCGCTATATGGTATGTTTTCATGTATATACATAAACGTCTGTTCTCTTTCTCTAGGATTACCAGTCAATGCTAATTTATTTACATTGTATGTCAATTGCAATGAGAAAAAGAGTGTTGAGATGCTACATAGAACCTGTACTTTTGTATGGATGTGAAACATGGACAATGAGCAGACAAGCTGAAAAACATTTCATGGCAGTGCATATGTGGTTTCTGAGGAAAATGCAAAGAATACACTGGGACAGACAGAAAAACCAATGAGCACGTCCCACGAGAAGCACATTAAAACCGTATACTGATTAGAGAAATTAGACGTAGACAGTCAAAATTGCTTGGGCACGTTATGAGAAAATATACACTAAAGAACGTGATGACAACCAGCAAGATTGAGGGGAAAAGAATAGGTGAAAGGTAGAGAAGTAAATATCTGGATGACTTGACCATATGGCATGGTCTAGACGAGAACCCGGAGCTGATCCGCGACTCTGGTGATCGTGTGAAATGGAAAAACATGACCGCCCACGTTATCGGCATGGCACATGATGATAGTGTCGATGTGTGCTTTCAATTGTTATGTTGTCTGTGGGCACTGTTCAGCGGGCGCTTTCAATGGGCATTTTGTCAATGGACATGTCAATGGGAGCAGTCAATGTGATGGCTATGCAATGTTGTAAATGGGCATGTTGTCACTTGGCACGTTGTCAATGGGTGCTGTCAATAAAGCGCTGTAAATGGCATGTTGTCAATCTGGTGCTGTCATTGTGATGTCAATGTAATGTTATCAATGGGCATGTTGTTAATCTGGTGCTGTCAATAGACGTTGTCAATAGGCGCTGTCAATGGGCATGTTGTCAATGCTATGTTTCAATGGTCGTTGTTAATGGGTATGTTGTCAATCTGGTGCTGTCAATGGGCATGTTGTCAATGCTATGCTTCAATGGGCGTTGTCAGTGGGTATGTTGTCAATCTGGTGCTGTCAATGGACATGTTGTCAATGGATGCTGTCAATGGGGCATGTTGTCAATGTCACGTTGTCAATGGGCATGTTGTCAATGGGCTCTGTCAATGTGGTGCTGTCAATGGGCATGTTGTCAAGAGGGCGCTGTCAAGGGGATACTGAGCGGCAATTGGAAACTGATCAGCGAAGAAGGCAATGTAAAGCGTGCAATGTAAAGAGGGCGCTGTGAGGAGAAGCCTTGCGAATTCAGCAGGATAATGCGAAGAGGGCGCTGTGAATGAAGCGCTGGACACGTGAGGGACGCAGTGAACGTTTACTACAAATGATGTACTTTTCAAAGTGGCGCTATGATCGGGACACCATGAAGCCTGCAGGAGAACCTAACGCGAAAAACAACCAACAACTCTGCACCAGAATTATGGCTACGGGCTAACCTTCCCTCCATCATTGTGTTTCAAGCGGCGGCCATGGAGTCACCCGGTACAGCTTCGTGTTTAGCGTCGGGAATCTTTTAATCCATTGACAGGAGTTCATTGATCGACTTGATTGATGTGCACTGTTATTTTATACCCCCCGTGTGACGTCTCCAACCGATATTCGCATTTCCATTTACAGAAAATTGGCACATATTGTAATTTCTCCCAGCGACAAGTGCGTATCGTTTACGTTTTTCTCTTGACAATAGCCAATGAATGATCATTTCCAAGCGCTCATCACGAATTGGATCGATGGAAAAATCTAATTAAGTGCAAAGTCCGGACTCTGTAGCTGCCAATTAGTGCTCGGTGTTAAAAGGCAGATGAACAAAACTGCTTTCAATCGTGTGCAGAGTAAATTTATATGGTCATACACAAATGTAAATGGTCATAAACAAATGTATATGGTCATAAACAAATATATATGGTCATAAACAAATGTATAGGGTCATAAACAAATGTATATGGTCATAAACAAATGCATTTTGCCATAAACAAATGTATATGGTCATAAACAAATGCATGTGGTCATAAATAAATGTATATGGTCATAAACAAATGTTTATTGTCATAAACAACTGTGTATGGTCATAAACAACTGTTTATGGTCATAAGCAAATGCATTTGGCCATAAACAAATGTATATGGTCATAAACAAATATATATGATCATAAACAAATGTATAGGGTCATAAACAAATGTATATGGTCATAAACAAATGTATATGGTCATAAACAAATGTATAGGGTCATAAACAAATGTATAGGGTCATAAACAAATGTATATGGTCATAAACAAATGTATAGGGTCATAAACAAATGTATATGGTCATAAACAAATGTATAGGGTCATAAACAAATGTATAGGGTCATAAACAAATGTATATGATCATAAACAAATGTACATGGTAATAAACAACTGTGTATGGTCATAAACAACTGTGTGTGGCCATAAACAACGGTGCTTGGTCATAAGCAAATGCATATGTTCACAAACAAATGTACATGGTCATAAACAAATGTATATGGTCATAAACAAATTGCATGTTCTTTGTAGTACGTTGCAGATCAAACTCATGTTAATGTTTTCTAGGCAGGTTTTTACTTTCAGTAATTTGTCTTTATCGTTTGAACGAGAAGTGTAATGACGGTGTAGGGGTTGAAAGTAGATGCGGTTGTTGCACACAGTGAACTACTAGGGTTAGAATTACATTGTAAGAAGACACGACACAGATTATGGTCGTTACTGGGTATAAGGAAATACCACAATGTAATATACAAGTTACTGGGAATATTCTTAAACAAGTGAAACGGTACAACTACCTCGGAACAGTCATAACATCTGATGGGAGATGCTTTGAAGAGATTAGAATAAGAATCGCCATGGCGAAGGTAGCATTTTGCAAGATGGAAAGCATACTGACCAATAAAACGATGTCATATGAAACGAGAAAATAGTGTTGAGGTGCTACATTGAATCTGTACTTGTGTATGGATATGAAGGGTGGACAATGAGCAGACAAGATGAAAAACATCCAATTACTCTGGAAATGTGGTTTCTGAGGAAAATGCAAAGAATACCTTGGACAGACAGAAAAACCAATGAACAAGTCCTACAAAAAACAATAGCAAACCGTAAACTGATTGGAGAAATTAGACAATCACAGCTTGTTGTTGTTGTTGTTTTTAAAAGTAAGTGTGTGTTTGTGTGTGTGTGCGCGCGCGCGCGTGCGTGCGTACGTACGTGCGTGCGTGCGTACGTGCGTACGTGCGTGCGTGCGAGTGTGTGTATGTGTGTGTGTTATGGACATGTTATGAGAAGGAATAAATTGGAGAACTTGGTGACAACTGGCAAAATTTAGAGGAAGAGAACAAGGAAAAGAATGAGAAGTACATACCTGGATGGCTTGGCCACGTGGTATGGTCGAAACAAGAACATTGAGCTGATCCACGACTCTGGTGATCGCGTGAGAATGGCGACACATGACCTCCTACGCTTATCGGCATGGCACATGATGATGTGGGGTTTACAACCTTACCTCGTCATCAACGCACCGGAAGTTTATGAGCGATATCTCTTATAATTTCAGCCACATCGACTGCGTATATGATCAATGCGATTGATAAAAATGAAGTAAGGGACGCAGAGGTGTTTCCAAGGCACCACGGCCGGGTTCTATACTGGCCAAGACCTACTAACACATCCTAGTTGTGCGTCCTGGGCAACAGGTCACTTCGGGGTCCTGGCTGCCGTAGTAGGATCGCTGAGTCCTCCCAAGTCGGAGAGTATCTGCCGTCACGGCGAGGAACCACTAGTCTGCATACCAATAAGCCAGGCATAAAACAACGGATACTCACGCAACCCTCAGGTCTGGTATGACATCACACTGACTGTTGGACAACAGGATGTCTTCATCCGACATAAAGGACTTCACGCTGCAGTTCACAGCCAGCGAACACAAGCAAGCAAGCAAGCAAAATGACGTGGAAGCGGTAAAGGAAACAAGAAAAGAAAAGGACACCCCTTCGGCGCTTTGTGGCGGGTTCTAAGGAAGTAAACGACCCTGCTACGTGCATTAAGGCGCTCAGGACACATGGTGCTAGGCCCACATTTGTACCCAATCAGCAACCAGTGGGTGATGTGCTTAGTATCCCACCGACCGCCTTTGCTTCTCAATACATTTCCTGGTACCCATTTTATACTTATTAAAATAAAGTAAAAGGTAACGTAACCATAAAAGTACGGTAAAAATAAATTAAAGGTAAAGTAAAAACAAAAAATAAAAGTAAAGAAAAAGTAAAGTAAAAATAAAAGTAAAGGAAAGGTAAAGTTGGAAAATTAAAGTAAAGGTAAAGAAAAGGTAAAGTAAAAAAATAAAAGTAAATTAAAGGTAAAGTGAAAAATAAAAGTAAAGTAAAAGTAAAGAAAAGGTACAGTAACGTTAAAATAAAAGTAAAGTACAGGTAAAGTAAACACATAAAAAGAAAGTAAAAGTTAAGTAAAAATAAAAGTAATGTAAAGGTAAAATTAAAAACAAAATAAAAGTAAACGTAAAGTAAAAGATCTTTATTTTTTTAAAGACAGAAGATCAAGTGGTTTGGCCATGTCGTTAGAATGCAACACCATCAACTGCCATCACTGGCCTTACATCAAAGATCATCTGTGACGAGATCAAGAGGACGCCCAAGAAGAGAATGGATTGACGACATCAACGACATTGTACAATCACACGGAATGACACTATCCAGTGCCGCCCATCGGGCGCTGAAGCGCAAATTATTCCTCCCCACGATGCTTAACGGCAGAAGTGGATGATGATGATGATGATGACGATGATGATGATGATGATGATGATGATGATGATGATGATGATGATGATGATGATGATGAAAAGACCTGTTTTCACGCCTGTAGGCGTTTGGTATATAGTGCTAGCAACATATATTCATAGCCCAGATGGCACTAGATTGGTCAAGGTTTCGCCCCCCGCCTTTCCTTCCCAAAACAACTGGAGAGGGGGAGGTCTCCGTGGCGGCATGGTCAAACCGTGTGCCTCGTGCTCTGAATGAAAGTCGTGGACTTGTTTCCGGACTGCATCGTTCATACCGGGCGAGCAATTTGTCTAGAGACCCCGGGGTTGTTGCCAAGACTTACGTGGTTCGTGCCCGTGGTGTTCCCAGCCGGCGTCGTGCCTTTCTACAGAGATTTAGCCACATGGTGTAAAACCCGGTGCACTGAAATGGAGACTTTAACTTTTAACCTACAGCCCGCTTAAGATGTGGTGTTCTATGAATTTGTGATGTAATAGGGCAAGGATGTATGCGGAGAATGGGTGGCAGCTCTTTCACTTAGCTGACGACGAGAGCAGGCGTGTCAAATCATCGTTCATCCGCGCTCACGATGTTATCAGCGCAGCGCCATGTCAACTTCGCTAACGATACAGCGATACATTGGACTTCATAAATCTTGACAATATGAAATATGTGGAGAATGAGGAGGAGGGGGAGGAGGAGGAGGAGGAGGACGGGGAGGAGAACGACTGTGACGACGACGAACAACGATGAAAATGAAGATGGAGGAAGAGGGGAAAGAGGACGAGAAGGGGGAGGGTGAAGAAGAGAGGGAGAAAGAGATCAGGAGTAAGGAGATTAGACGAAGAAAGAAAAGTGAACGAAACGAATGAAACAGCTGAAGAAGATGGAGGAAGAAGAGAAAAGGAAGAACAACAAGAAGAACTAACAACAGATCACAACAATGATACCACGCTTCTGCTCCTCGGCAACCGAGAGCGTGCGAATCGACCAGGCCACCTCTACTTTATCTACTAGAGGGTGCGCTTGCGTTGGCCAGTGCACTCAGAACGGGGCTTTGTGCGTCATTAGCCGTCATAGGGTTACTCGGTGCAAGGGAATTAATCTAATATTACTCAGACACGACCTACAATGATGGATCAGAGGGGACAGGAGAATTCAGAGACTTGTGTCGCGGGGACATTTATGAAAGATGTGTAGCTACATAGAGACTAGAAAGGGTAATAAAAACAACGGCCGCAGCAGAATTTGACAATATGAGATGAAAACATATAGGCATGTGTGACTACTGCGAAGAGAGAGAGGGAGAGGGAGAGAGAGAGAGAGAGAGAGAGAGAGAGAGAGAGAGAGAGAGAGAGAGAGAGAGAGAGAGAGAGAGAGAGAAACAGAGAGAGAGAGAGAGAGATAATGACCACAGACATACATTATACATACATAATAACGAACTCCAACCAGGTTAACAGAAATCAGTATCAGGAAAATAACAACAATAATAATATTGAGTTAACGTAAAGTTTTTTTTTTTTTTTTTTCATGTCCTTTACAGGACATCGCTGTCAACACCAGCATCTTTCAGCTGTATGTTGATTTCTTGGCAAGATTACGCTCAGTAGTTTGCCATTGCTTTCTGAGCGGCCGGCTCACATACTCCGTAAGTTACCGATGCGATTCGAACCACTGCTAATTCTCACCGTCATCACGTTACCCACGAGAGTATACGAGATTACGGAGAAAAGTCGCTAACCCCTAAGCCACGAAGCCGGCTAGCGTAAAGTAAATATGCATAAACAAACTAAGTCACAACACAACGAATCCGACGTCGCGATCTTAGTGGTCTTCTTCAGGTCAGTTTGTGATGTTCCCGAAGAAGATCGCTAAGATCACAACGTCGAATTCGTTGTGTTGTCGTTTAGTTTATCTTTACACCATTAAAATCATCTTTTTGCTGATCACATTTGGGTAGAGGCGGCCGTTTATTCTAGCATTTGTTGTTGTTGTTGTTGTTGTTGTTGTTGTTGTTGTTGTTGTTGTTGTTGTTGTTGTTGTTGGAGAATCATCTATAAGATTACAAGTTTCAATTCTTAAGTCAGATGAATTTACCCTCACGTTGTCTCAGCTTCACGGCTAAAGGAACCGAGAAGATGGAGAAAGCGGAAGCAGCAGTAGCAGTAGCAGCAGTATGAGAAGACGAAGAAGAAGAAGAAGAAGAAGAAGAAGAAGAAGAAGAAGAAGAAGAAGAAGAAGAAGAAGAAGAAGAAGAAGAAGAAGAAGAAGAAGAAGAAGAAGAAGAAGAAGAAGAAGAAGAAGAAGAACAAGGCGAACAAGGAGAACAAGAAGACTTAGGAGGAGGCCGACGACGAGGAGGAAGAAGATGAAGAAGAGAAGAAAGATGAGCAGCAACAAAAGAAGAAGAAGAATTACGATAGGAGGTGAGGAAGAAGGAAGAGTATGGGGAGAAGAAGAAGGAAGAAGAAGGAGCGGAGAAGGAAGATGAAGCGGAGAAGGAAGAAGTGAAGAATGGAACAGGCCCCATCGTCCCAAACACTCCTTTGTCTAGCCAATATCAACCCATACACACGTTGTTTCAAATACCTGTTGACTTCTGACCTTATATGCAAAGATATCAGGGATACGGTGATAAAACACAACAGAACACAGCTGTCTGTCAAAACTGACGGCCGCACATGATAACTTTTCTGATTTACTGACTTTAGTGCGCGCGCATATTATCCGCGCACGTAATGACAGGACGAATCAAGATATTCTAAACGGGGAAATTATGGGCTTCCAGTCAAAAATGTTTTCACTCCACGGCCACAAATGTTATAATGAAAATGAACAGGTGAAATGGGCGAGAATCATACCATTCTATGAAAACTGAGAAGCTGTACAGAATGTATTAGACGCTCTTTGTGACGAGTCTCATAAACTCCAGGGAGGCATCTCTCGCGATCTTTTCTAGCAGCCGAGGACACGACGAGGGAAGAAATGCCGGCTGTCACTCGTGTCTAGAGGACAATTCACCAGGTCGGTTTATTAGTTTTTATTTCAGAGGTCAATGAGTTTAAGAAGAACGGTCGGGTGTTTCATACAGATGAGTGTGTAGAAGCACTCAAAATGTGGCTGGAATACATACACACAAAACACCTGCTAAAGAAAATACATGATTGTTATGAAGACACGGCGTAAGTGCACTCCGGGACATGTCCATAAGTGCTCGGTCTCCCCCAGTAAAAGATCAAGGGTGTGGATGGTGATTGTCGATACTGCCTACTGTACCTTGCCACGTAGGATGGTGGGAGGGGGAGAAGGGGGGCGCGCTGGTGCAGTTAACTGTGCAGGTTAGGATTTTCTTCTCACCCCCACCCCCCCCCACCCCAACCGACAGAAAAAATGACCATCACCTACAGACGCAATTCGTAATCCCGCATACCGCGTTCGACACATAGTTGCGGGCGACTTGGCAGCAGACCGCCATGCGTTGATTTTCATACAATGGCATGAATGTCAGCCGTTCAGAAAGCAATGTCTATATACTGAACGTGGACGATATATACAGACAGACAGACAGACAGACAGACAGACAGACAGACAGACAGACAGACAGACAGACAGACAGACAGACAGACAGACAGACAGACAGACAGACAGACAGACAGACAGACAGAAGACAGACAGACAGACAGACAGACAGACAGACAAATATACACGTTGTCAGACTAAGCAAATATACTGACAGATATACAGACAGACATACAAGCAGATATATACGCCCAATGATTGTGTTTTCCCAGACTATCCATGTTGTTCTTGGCCTGCCCCTTATTCCTGTTCCCCTGTATTTTGATCTCCACCATTCTCTAAAGTATGGTTTGTAAACAACTTTTTGTCTAAGATTAACAGCATACAAAGTGCAGTGCGAACCAGAGGAGAACCCTTTGACCCAACTGAAATAATTAACATCGAAAATGCAGAACCAATAAGTGAACAAAAACAAATCCTATTCAGATGGAAGCAGTATTTCGAACAACTTCTCAACATCCCATCAGATGTCACAGGAATTCAGGAAACCTACACATATGCCACCGAAGTACTAGAACCAGACATACTAAAAGAAGAAATTATAGAAGCCATCAGATTAGCCCCGTTGAACAAATCACCGAAAGATGATGAAATACCAAATGAACTAATTAAAGCAGCAAGAGAAGTAGGAACAGCATGGCTACATAGACTATTCAACCATGTTTGGGTAGAACAACAGACACCACGAGACTGAGGAAACGCCATAATGATCCTAATTTGGACAAACTAAGGCAGCAAAAGATATTGCACACAATACAGAGGTATTTCACTGTTGAGTCATACTGGGAAAATATTTTGTAAAATTCTTGAGAAAAGATTACGAACAACTATAGAACCCCAGCTAAGTGAAACACAACTTGGATTTAGGAAAAACAAAGGATGCATAGATGCCATTTTTGCTCTTAGACAACTTATCGAAAAATCAATCGAATTCAATGAAACACTCTACTTAGCCTTTGTCGACCAAGAAAAGGCATTTGATAGAGTAGATAGAAACAAGCTGTGGGAAATCCTTAAACAATATGGAGCGAGTACACATCTAACAAACCTATGTAGAAGCTTATACAACAACAGTGAATGCATAGTGAGGGCAACTGGAGGACACTCAAAACCCTTCACCATAAGATCTGGAGTACGACAAGGTTGTGCCCTGTCCCCTCTCTTGTTCATAACATATATAGAGAATATATGTAAAGAAACCAGCCAAACAGAGACCGCAAGAATACCGCATGACAAGAACACAGAAGAAGAACCATCTGCAAATCTAACCATTAAAGAACTCCTGTTTGCGGACGACCAAGCACTAATAGCAAAATCAGAAGCTGAATTACAAGACCCATGACTAGTCTAAGCGAAATGTGTAGAGAACATAACATGAAAATTAGCACAAGCAAAACAGAGGTAATGACTATAACTAAAGAAGAAAAAACAACAACAATTCACCTAAACGAACATCCCTTGAAACAAGTAAAGAGTTTCAAGTACCTAGGAAGTATAATACCATCAAATGGCAGATCAGAAGACGAGATCGAAAACAGATGCAATAAGGCAAACCAAATGGCACCAATACTAAAGAACAAACATGTATGAAAGCACTTTACAACACAATCTTCCTACCAACTCTATACTACCAATGCCTAACCTGGACAATGACAGAAAAAGAGAAACGAAAAATCACAACAACAGAAATGAGATTCCTGAGAAGAATACTCAATGTATCAAAAAGATTTAAGATCAGAAATGAAGAAATCAGGACCAAAGTGTGTGTGTGGGGGGGGGGGTATGGCAGCACTAGATTTTATTAGAAGGCAGCACGTCAAATGGTTTGGCCATGCAAGTAGGTTACCTGTCAACATCATGCCACAACAAGCAATGATGTACAGGCCAGATGCAGAGGAAGAGGCCGATCACGCAAACGTTGGACGGAGGGAATAGCAGAGTCCGTGGGAATATCGATATATGAAGCCCATAATCGGGCACTCTCACGATGTTTATTTTATACTTCACCTCGACACCGCAAGGTACAAGAGGAACATGATGAGATGAGATGAGAACAGCTCACAATGGATTGTGGACGGCAAGAGAAAACCACCACATTATTTTCCCACAAATTAATTCACGAGATGTCAAAAGTTCAGAAAACAACATACCAGAGCACGGGCCTGAACAATCTGAGATGACATGTAAGACACGGTTGCCACACAACAACCAATTTATTAACAACTAAAATTGCGGGACACGACTCTGGAATTCCACAGCATGGTTATCTCCTCATGTCAAATTAACATGGTACATGGCGGCGACATTTAGGACAATGCCGCGTGTGACCTGAAATATTTAAGACATAATGAATGTGGTCATTCCGTTTTAGTTCAATTCGGTACGGGGAGGTCGTTGAGTCTGAGAGGTTTAACAAGCATGTTCATGTTATCTTCTGATCGCGGCGTAGTCTGCACTTCGGTCAATTGAATGTAAATGTTGATTTCTAGTCCTTGATTTCAGCATCATCATCAAGTGCCCTGCCAGCTGGCGTTAGCGTTCATGTCTCTCCACAGATCTCGGTCTTTGCTGTTCTGAATCAACTATGCTGATTATATTACTCCATGCCACCGTATTAGTCCATCCAGCATAATTTCTCTTTGTCTGCCTCTGCCTCTCTTCCCTTCGATATTTCCAGTTGTCACGATGTTCTCCAATGCCTCTCTTCTCTTCATATGACCAAAGGAAGCTGTTTGTCTTATTCTTATTGTTGAATATAATGTTCTTTTTTCATAGCCTTTTTCAAGCAGTCGTTGTTAGTTATTTTGGCAGTCCAGGGAATTCACAACATTCGCGTCAGGAACCACATCTCTGTTACCTCCAAGTTCTTCCTAATTTGTTCATTTACATTCCAAGATTAACTGCTATACAGCAAAACAGGTTATATATAGCACTTCAGCACTCTCTTTCTTACATTCAGTGATAGTGACTTATTGCATAAGATACTCTTCATTTTCTTAAATGCAGCTTTTGCTTGCCCTCTTCTGTTCTTAATCTCTGTTGTGCATCTTCCAACTGGTGTTATAATTGCCCCTAGGTATTTAAAATTATCCACTTGGGGACGCAAATTACAAGTACTTCAGAATACGGAGTGGGTTCGCTTGAAGGCGAGGGACACTAGTAATAGAGAAAGCTAACCCTCATGTAATATCAATCTAGTGCATTCACTAGCAGTCGTACCTACTTGTAGTAATAGCACGTCTGTGGACTAAGCTAAATATCAAAGGGAGTAAACGTAATTATTTTTTTGTTAAATTATGTACGGAATATCATTGTACTTTTGAAATTGGGAGTGTGATAGTGTAGCCTTCGAACCCCCATTGTAACAGATTTTTTTTTTAATTGACCGGAGCTTCTTGATCGACTAAGCCTTAACAAGGACACCAGGAAATGTCCGGGGAAGGAAAGGCGTCGGGCATGAGATTGAATATTTTCTTGCTCGCTTTGAACTCCAGCGTATCCACTACCCATCCTATTACTTCTAGTGCACTAGGCTGATTTCCTTACTATCAGTGTCTCTCGCCATCAGGCGAACCCACTCCGATTTCAGAGGTAGATTTATTAAATCAACCTTGGAATGATGAGAGATGACGTATTGGGAACACTCATAACCTTCAGCCAATACGTTCAAATATCTTGCGACAGTCATGAATATCAGATGGAAGATGCGCGACACAGATTAAGTTAAGAACAGAATAGGTCAAACATAAGATATAATATTAACAGGTTTACGCGTGTCGCTAATTCTTGGATAATTAGCTTATTTGATTAACTAATTCAGATATGTTTGATTTGCCGGTTTAACGCCTTACATATTTTGTTTACATGTTTAACTAGATCTGGAATATTTTGTTTGCTTGATTTACCAAATCTTGTATATTTTGTACGCACATTTACCTCATTCTTGTATATTTTATTTACATTTTGAACTCATTCTTGTATATCTTGTTCTCATGTTTAACTAGCTTTAGAATATTTCTTATATACTTAACAATTTGTTGTGTTGTGTATCTTGTTTACATGTTTTATTATTCCTTCTGTATCTTGTTTGCATATCTGACTAATTCTTGAATATTTTCTTTATAGTTTTGGGCAGCTCTTGGATATTTTGTTTGCTTGCTCAACTAATGTTTGAAATTATTTACTTCACATTTTAGTTGATTCTTTGGTGTTTTTATTATTATTATTATTATTTTAAGTAATTCTTTGATATTTTGTTTACTTGTTTAACAAATTCTTTTATCTTTGGTTTATATTTTTAACTAGTTCTTTGTTTACATGCTTAACTAGTTCTTTGATCTTTTGTTTACATATTTAACTAGTTCTATGCTATTTCGAATACATGTTTAATTAGTTCTGTCATATTTTGATTACATGTTTAATTAGTTCTGTCATATTTTGATTACATGTTTAATTAGTTCTGTCATATTTTGATTACATGTTTAATTAGTTCTGTCATATTTTGATTACATGTTTAATTAGTTCTGTCATATTTTGATTACATGTTTAATTAGTTCTATGTTTAAGTGTTTAGCTCAGTTTAGATATTTTGTTTATATGTTTAACTAGGTTTTTTCTGGTTGAGGGAGGAGGGGGGGGGGGGGGTTGGATTTGTCATGTTTAACTAGTTTTTGGATATTCTATTTGTATGTTTAACTATTTTTGTTGTTGATATTTTCGAAAACGTAGTGACAGCTGGCAAGTTGATGGGAACAGAGAAACGGGTCTGCAAAGAGATAAATATTTAGATGGGTTGGCCACATGCATAACCGAGGCAAGAGTACAAGACTTCAGACACAAGACAATCCAGGACTCTGATGATTGTGTGAGACGGCGAACCATGACCGTCCGCGCTTATCGGCATGACACATGATAATGATGAGTTGTGTATGCTTATTTAATTAGTTACAGGATGTTTTTGATAGTTTTCTGCGAGGAACACTATTATCATCACGTTTCGGGTTATTACTAATTGATCTTCACGAGGAAAACGTGGAAAAGCGTGTTTATATGTTGCTGCCGGGGTAGCGGGTTCAACACTCACAAATGTTCACCTATCGTCTTTAACTTAGGGGAGTAAACTTCAAGTATCTCTGAAATCAGAGTCGGTTCGCCTGATAACGAGGGACACTGGTAAAGTTTTGCATATCCTTTACAGGGCATCGCTGTCAACATCAGCATCTTTCAGCTGATTGTTGATTTCTTGGCAAGATTACGCTCAGTAGTTTGCCATTGCTTTCTGGCCGACCGGCTCACATACCCCGTAAGTTACCCACGCGGAGAAAACCGCTTCCAATTCTCTAAAAACGTCACGTTACTTACGAGAGTATACGAGATTAAGGAGAAAGTCGTGTAACCTCTAGACCAGGGAGCGGCCACACTGGTTAATAGGGAAAGCTAATCCACAAGCACTAGAAGTAGTAGCACGAAATTGCTAATACGCTTGAGTTCATAGCCAACGAAGGGACAAAAACAAATCAGGGTTCGAGATTGTAAAACATTCAGGGCGCTGACAACCAGAAAGTAAATAACATCAAGGCTTGCCTGTCACACAGATGTTGACAACGAGCAGTGTACTTGATCTCTGACACTGCTCGTGATAACGATTCCCTTACACAGACGGAGTTGCACTAACCGAGACAGGACGCGAGGGTGAAAAATCCCTAGAAATAAATTAAATATCCGAGACTTCCTTCCAGTGGAACTGTTCAAGATTACTGCCATCGTATTATGATCTTGACAAATGTCACAGGTGCTGATAACATTGTAATAACATTGTCAACGGGAGGGATAAGGTGTGGTCTTATCAAAATGTATGGAAGCACGTTCGTGCTTGAATGTATCAACAGCGAAAGCTCTGTAGTCTCCGCTAGGCCGTGGCTGAGGGGTTTTGTGTGTTTACTTGTGGCTTACAAGTTACCAGGTCTGTCCCCTACACTGAATTTGTGAAAGAATATTTCGTCTCATGATATTACCGGTATCCACGATCTTTTAGGCACTAAAATCGGTTACATTGCCTATCCCAATAAGGGTGAAAAAGGGAGGTCTGTGGGCAAGCTTTGCAAATTAACAAATCTACGGTATTTAAACACAGAAGCTACAAACAATATGTTGCACGATTTATTGCCTGATATATTTCGCTGAATCTCGTATGGTGCATACTGCAGAGTTATATATTATATGAAGTGAATAAATGAATAATGCTTCAGCTGAAACAATTAAAACACATTCTCACAGGTATTGTTCAAATGAAGAACACCTATTATCCCCACGCTAATTACAAATTTAACACTAACTCTTTCTTTTTGCATAAAACTGGATGGTAACGCCTAATTGCTATCGTCTGACTATATTTTGGCAGTCGTTTATTGTTCGTTGAATGCAGTATGCGAAATACTTTTTCTTTGCTCACATCATGGCCATATTTTATGACCTCTTGAGAAATATACAGCAAATGGGAAACGCGAAGAGTAGATTATAAGACCGCTGCTTTGTCAAAGCTGTGAACAACCTGGGTGTGGGTAAGTACGGTCTATTACTTGGGATGGGTTTTGGTTGTCACATGTTCCAGTTTATGTCTTCTCATAATGTGGCCAAAACATGATGACCGCTTCTTTCTGATGTTAGTGATAAGTTGTCTTTGAGACTTAACTTCCCTCAACATATCCAGATTGCTCATTTTGGCTGTCCAATTAATTTTCAGCTTCTTCTACAAAACCATATCAATCAAGGCTTCCATGGATTTTTCCGAACGTTTACTAATTGTCCAAGATTCGCAGCCGAGTGTTAAAATTGGTTCTATGTAACAATCAATCAATCAATCAATCATGTGCCATGCCGCAAAGCGTGGGCGGTCATGACTCGCCATTTCACTCGATCACCAGAGTCGTGGATCAGCTCAGTGTTCGTGTCTCGTCCATGCCATGTGGCCAAGCCATCCAGATATTTTCCTCTCGATCTTCCTCTTGGTCTGTTCCCTTCGATCTTGCCAGTTGTCACTAAGTTCTCCAGTCCATTTCTTCTCATAACATGTCCAAAAAAGTTTGACTGTCTACGTCTAATTTCTCTAATCATCTACGATTTTCATTTGTCTCCTGTAATACTTGGTCATTGGTTTTTCTATCTGTCCATGGTATTCTTTGCATTTTCCTCAGAAACCACATTTCTGCAGCCATCAGATGTTTTTTAGCTTGACTGCACATTGTCCAAGTTTCACATCCATACAAAAGAATAGGCTCTATGTATCCCCTCAACACTCTTTTTCTCGTTTCAATTGACATCTTTATATTGGTAAGAATGTTTTTCATCTTGCTAAAGGCCACTTTCGCCATGGCTACTTTCTATGTAACACTCCATAGTAAATCAAACACAGCTAATAAATGTTGGGGTTTATTCCAACGTCCTGTAAAAAAAAGGACATCCGACTAACATTCTTTGTCGTATACCTTATACGTCAATAACTGTTCTAGGTAAGAAAAACTGTTGACTTGTTCAAGTCTCTTTCCATGTTTACTTGTCTCTGCAGATATAACTTTACCTCGCGCTGTGAGCTAGGCTTACAGCGAATTCATTATCATGTACCATCGCCATAACACACGATCACCAGAGTCGTGGATCAAATCTGTGTTCTTGTCCCGACTATGCCATGTGGTCAAGCCATCCAGATATTTACTTCTCTGCCTGACCCTTGTTCTTTCCCCCTCAATCTTGCCAGTTGTCAGCAAGTCTTCTAGTTTATTTCTTCTCATAACGTGCTAAAAAATGTTGACTGTCTGCGTCTAATTTCTATAATCAGTTTACGGTTTTCATTTCCTTCTTCTAGGACTTGCACATTAGTTATTTTTCTGTCTGTCTATGGTATTCTTTGCATTTTCTTCAGAAACCATATGTCCGCTGCCATTAAATGCTTTTCATTTGTAAGCTCATTGTCCACGCAACAAACACATTAACGAATGCGTTCAGAGTTTAGTAGCGTTAATCCTTGTCCATAGCCACAACCAGCAGTGAAGCTGAGTCTTCATCCATTGGCTGGATATTGGTGGGAACGATTAGTAGAATGAGTCTTCGCTGGCTGTTGATCGAGGGGGCGGGGCGCTTATGGGAATGTCCTGAGTGCAGCGATGTTGGTTCGTAGCTCAACAACTCCACTGCCGCGTGCTAACGGAATGGAATCGTGTGCATAATGCTGAAGAACAAATAGAATCATCAAGGCCTGGATAGATTGGTGCTGCAAGGGGTGACCAGATGTTCTGGCCAACGCTCAAAACTCCGAGGAAAGACCAGACGGACATATAATCAAACTGATATTGGTACCATGAGTATTGGAACTCTTCGCTGGCTGTTGCAGATGAGGACGTAGCATTTATGGGAATATCCCGAGTGCTAAGATGCTGGATTTTGACTAAAATCAACTCAATCAACAGTGGAAAGTTAATCACATGAAATGTCGATAAAAAAGTTTTGCATATCCTTTACCGGACATTGCTGTCAACATCAGCATCTGTCAGCTGATTGTTGATTTCTTGGCAAGATTACGCTCAGTAGTTTGCCATTGCTTTCTGAGCGGCCGGCTCACATACCCCGTAAGTTACCGACGCGATTCGAACCACTGCTGATTCTCACCGTCGTCACGTTACCTAAGAGAGTATACGAGATTACGGAGAAAAGTCGCTAACCTCTAGGCCAGGAAGCCGGCTGAAATGTCGATACCACAGATAAAACACATGCTGACGGAATACCAACACAACAACACATAGTTAATGCAGCGCCATGCTGACATGCCACAGCAACCCGTGAAGATCAATTTGCATGCCGGTGAGACAAAATACTACAGAGTGGTGGCACCGACAGTCCCAAATGTAACTTAGTTGCATATCATTAACAGGACGTCGCAGTCAACGCCAGCATTTTTAGGCTGTTTGTGATTTCTTGGCAAGTTTACGTTCACTAGTTTGCCACTGATCTCTGAACAACCGGCACTCATCTATTGTATGACTAACCAGCGCAAAGCGGTCTGCTGCCAAATCGCTCGCAGCTGTGTTTCGAACGTGGTATGCGGGATTACAAATTGCGTCCATAACCCCTTCGCCACAGAATCCGGTTCCAAATTATTGTTTGCACTCGCTCGCATTGAACTCCAGCGTAGTCTATACATAGTACTTCTAGTGGTGCTGGGCTGAAGTTTGCGTGTGGATTAGCGTTTACCTATCAATATTGTCCCTGGCCATCAGGCGAACCCACTCCGACTTCAGAGGTACTTGTAATTTACGTCCCCAAGTCAACATTTTAGTCCAGCTGTCCGGTGTAGGGGTTGAACCCCTTACCTCGGCTTCAGCACACCGGATGTTTAAGAACACGCATTCTAATCCATTCGGCAATGCTGGCCTGCTAAACAAAACATAATTCAACTATTTAACCTTACGAACATCAGTTGCATGCCCTTTACAGAACGTTGTAATCAACCCCAGTATTTACTGGCTGTGTGTTATTTACTGGACTATTTTAGTTCAGTAGCACTTCCCCTGGTGCACATGACTACCCCTACCGGGCGAGGCTGCTCCTATGGAGCACCCATTTACACCGTTTCTCTGATTATCGATAAGACTGCAGTACATGATATTCTTGGCATCTGTAAAGAAGGTAGTTTGCCATTGCTTTCCCTCCTAGCAGTGACCATACTGTCGATGAGCATAGCCATTGTCTCTCCCCCCCCCCCCCCCCCCAAAAAAAAAAAAAAAAAAAAAAAACAATAGAGATCCTCTGCCTACCGTCGTGAAGCTGGAGACCATAACCTACAACGATCTGTCGGCTGCTCTTCAACCTCATCTACCACAACATTTGTTGGGCATGTTATGAGAAGAAATGACTTGGAGAACTTGGTGACAACTGGCAGGATCGAAGGGAAGAGACCAAGGGGAAGACGGAGAAGTAAATACTTGGATGTCTTGGCCACATGGCATGGTCGAGACAGGACCACGAAGCTGATCCTCGACTCTGGTGATCGAGTGAGATGGCAGAACATGACCGCCCACGCTTATAGGTATGGCACATGATGGATGGATGGAGCATTTCCCCCAATACGATCTCTACACAAACTTTCTGGCCTAGAGAAACTGTGCACCACTGAGTGACTAAAACAGGCAGAGAAGTTTATACAAGACACAAAATTGAAGATATCCACAATAACATTCAAATGAACGAAAGAAGGAGAAATTCAGCAGTTTGCCATTGCTTTTTCAGCGATCGATGTCTTATAACTTCAAAAACAACGCAAAGCGGTCTACTATCAAATAGTTCCTCGACTCGGCGAGTCTCACTATCTCAATATATTCTGAACAAGTAAATAAGAAATTATCATTTTTCGATGTAGTCACCACTGGGTTAAATGCATGTCTTGCAGCGCCAATACAGTGCTTAATTTCCTGTAGTAAAAAAACAACCATTCTCTTGGTCGCGTGTGTAACCACTCATGCACCACCTGGTGTACCTCTTCACAGAAGTCACATTGTTTTCAAACTTCCTACTCCACTCATACACTTGCTGGACTGACAGGCATGCATCATCATACTGGACCTCCCTACTCCACTCATACACTTGCTGGACTGACAGGCATGTATCATCATACTGGACCTCCCTACTCCACTCATACACTTGCTGGACTGACAGGCATGCATCACCATACTGGACCTTCCTACTCCACTCATACACTTGCTGGACTGACAGGCATGCATCACCATACTGGACCTTCCTACTCCACTCATACACTTGCTGGACTGACAGGCATGCATCACCATACTGGACCTTCCTACTCCACTCATACACTTGCTGGACTGACAGGCATGCATCACCATACTGGACCTTCCTACTCCACTCATACACTTGCTGGACTGACAGGCATGCATCACCATACTGGACCTTCCTACTCCACTCATACACTTGCTGGACTGACAGGCATGCATCACCATACTGGACCTTCCTACTCCACTCATACACTTGCTGGACTGACAGGCATGCATCACCATACTGGACCTTCCTACTCCACTCATACACTTGCTGGACTGACAGGCATGCATCACCATACTGGACCTTCCTACTCCACTCATACACTTGCTGGACTGACAGGCATGCATCACCATACTGGACCTTCCTACTCCACTCATACACTTGCTGGACTGACAGGCATGCATCACCATACTGGACCTTCCTACTCCACTCATACACTTGCTGGACTGACAGGCATGCATCACCATACTGGACCTTCCTACTCCACTCATACACTTGCTGGACTGACAGGCATGCATCACCATACTGGACCTTCCTACTCCACTCATACACTTGCTGGACTGACAGGCATGCATCACCATACTGGACCTTCCTACTCCACTCATACACTTGCTGGACTGACAGGCATGCATCACCATACTGGACCTTCCTACTCCACTCATACACTTGCTGGACTGACAGGCATGCATCACCATACTGGACCTTCCTACTCCACTCATACACTTGCTGGACTGACAGGCATGCATCACCATACTGGACCTTCCTACTCCACTCATACACTTGCTGGACTGACAGGCATGCATCACCATACTGGACCTTCCTACTCCACTCATACACTTGCTGGACTGACAGGCATGCATCACCATACTGGACCTTCCTACTCCACTCATACACTTGCTGGACTGACAGGCATGCATCACCATACTGGACCTTCCTACTCCACTCATACACTTGCTGGACTGACAGGCATGCATCACCATACTGGACCTTCCTACTCCACTCATACACTTGCTGGACTGACAGGCATGCATCACCATACTGGACCTTCCTACTCCACTCATACACTTGCTGGACTGACAGGCATGCATCACCATACTGGACCTTCCTACTCCACTCATACACTTGCTGGACTGACAGGCATGCATCACCATACTGGACCTTCCTACTCCACTCATACACTTGCTGGACTGACAGGCATGCATCACCATACTGGACCTTCCTACTCCACTCATACACTTGCTGGACTGACAGGCATGCATCACCATACTGGACCTTCCTACTCCACTCATACACTTGCTGGACTGACAGGCATGCATCACCATACTGGACCTTCCTACTCCACTCATACACTTGCTGGACTGACAGGCATGCATCACCATACTGGACCTTCCTACTCCACTCATACACTTGCTGGACTGACAGGCATGCATCACCATACTGGACCTTCCTACTCCACTCATACACTTGCTGGACTGACAGGCATGCATCACCATACTGGACCTTCCTACTCCACTCATACACTTGCTGGACTGACAGGCATGCATCACCATACTGGACCTTCCTACTCCACTCATACACTTGCTGGACTGACAGGCATGCATCACCATACTGGACCTTCCTACTCCACTCATACACTTGCTGGACTGACAGGCATGCATCACCATACTGGACCTTCCTACTCCACTCATACACTTGCTGGACTGACAGGCATGCATCACCATACTGGACCTTCCTACTCCACTCATACACTTGCTGGACTGACAGGCATGCATCACCATACTGGACCTTCCTACTCCACTCATACACTTGCTGGACTGACAGGCATGCATCACCATACTGGACCTTCCTACTCCACTCATACACTTGCTGGACTGACAGGCATGCATCACCATACTGGACCTTCCTACTCCACTCATACACTTGCTGGACTGACAGGCATGCATCACCATACTGGACCTTCCTACTCCACTCATACACTTGCTGGACTGACAGGCATGCATCACCATACTGGACCTTCCTACTCCACTCATACACTTGCTGGACTGACAGGCATGCATCACCATACTGGACCTTCCTACTCCACTCATACACTTGCTGGACTGACAGGCATGCATCACCATACTGGACCTTCCTACTCCACTCATACACTTGCTGGACTGACAGGCATGCATCACCATACTGGACCTTCCTACTCCACTCATACACTTGCTGGACTGACAGGCATGCATCACCATACTGGACCTTCCTACTCCACTCATACACTTGCTGGACTGACAGGCATGCATCACCATACTGGACCTTCCTACTCCACTCATACACTTGCTGGACTGACAGGCATGCATCACCATACTGGACCTTCCTACTCCACTCATACACTTGCTGGACTGACAGGCATGCATCACCATACTGGACCTTCCTACTCCACTCATACACTTGCTGGACTGACAGGCATGCATCACCATACTGGACCTTCCTACTCCACTCATACACTTGCTGGACTGACAGGCATGCATCACCATACTGGACCTTCCTACTCCACTCATACACTTGCTGGACTGACAGGCATGCATCACCATACTGGACCTTCCTACTCCACTCATACACTTGCTGGACTGACAGGCATGCATCACCATACTGGACCTTCCTACTCCACTCATACACTTGCTGGACTGACAGGCATGCATCACCATACTGGACCTTCCTACTCCACTCATACACTTGCTGGACTGACAGGCATGCATCACCATACTGGACCTTCCTACTCCACTCATACACTTGCTGGACTGACAGGCATGCATCACCATACTGGACCTTCCTACTCCACTCATACACTTGCTGGACTGACAGGCATGCATCACCATACTGGACCTTCCTACTCCACTCATACACTTGCTGGACTGACAGGCATGCATCACCATACTGGACCTTCCTACTCCACTCATACACTTGCTGGACTGACAGGCATGCATCACCATACTGGACCTTCCTACTCCACTCATACACTTGCTGGACTGACAGGCATGCATCACCATACTGGACCTTCCTACTCCACTCATACACTTGCTGGACTGACAGGCATGCATCACCATACTGGACCTTCCTACTCCACTCATACACTTGCTGGACTGACAGGCATGCATCACCATACTGGACCTTCCTACTCCACTCATACACTTGCTGGACTGACAGGCATGCATCACCATACTGGACCTTCCTACTCCACTCATACACTTGCTGGACTGACAGGCATGCATCACCATACTGGACCTTCCTACTCCACTCATACACTTGCTGGACTGACAGGCATGCATCACCATACTGGACCTTCCTACTCCACTCATACACTTGCTGGACTGACAGGCATGCATCACCATACTGGACCTTCCTACTCCACTCATACACTTGCTGGACTGACAGGCATGCATCACCATACTGGACCTTCCTACTCCACTCATACACTTGCTGGACTGACAGGCATGCATCACCATACTGGACCTTCCTACTCCACTCATACACTTGCTGGACTGACAGGCATGCATCACCATACTGGACCTTCCTACTCCACTCATACACTTGCTGGACTGACAGGCATGCATCACCATACTGGACCTTCCTACTCCACTCATACACTTGCTGGACTGACAGGCATGCATCACCATACTGGACCTTCCTACTCCACTCATACACTTGCTGGACTGACAGGCATGCATCACCATACTGGACCTTCCTACTCCACTCATACACTTGCTGGACTGACAGGCATGCATCACCATACTGGACCTTCCTACTCCACTCATACACTTGCTGGACTGACAGGCATGCATCACCATACTGGACCTTCCTACTCCACTCATACACTTGCTGGACTGACAGGCATGCATCACCATACTGGACCTTCCTACTCCACTCATACACTTGCTGGACTGACAGGCATGCATCACCATACTGGACCTTCCTACTCCACTCATACACTTGCTGGACTGACAGGCATGCATCACCATACTGGACCTTCCTACTCCACTCATACACTTGCTGGACTGACAGGCATGCATCACCATACTGGACCTTCCTACTCCACTCATACACTTGCTGGACTGACAGGCATGCATCACCATACTGGACCTTCCTACTCCACTCATACACTTGCTGGACTGACAGGCATGCATCACCATACTGGACCTTCCTACTCCACTCATACACTTGCTGGACTGACAGGCATGCATCACCATACTGGACCTTCCTACTCCACTCATACACTTGCTGGACTGACAGGCATGCATCACCATACTGGACCTTCCTACTCCACTCATACACTTGCTGGACTGACAGGCATGCATCACCATACTGGACCTTCCTACTCCACTCATACACTTGCTGGACTGACAGGCATGCATCACCATACTGGACCTTCCTACTCCACTCATACACTTGCTGGACTGACAGGCATGCATCACCATACTGGACCTTCCTACTCCACTCATACACTTGCTGGACTGACAGGCATGCATCACCATACTGGACCTTCCTACTCCACTCATACACTTGCTGGACTGACAGGCATGCATCACCATACTGGACCTTCCTACTCCACTCATACACTTGCTGGACTGACAGGCATGCATCACCATACTGGACCTTCCTACTCCACTCATACACTTGCTGGACTGACAGGCATGCATCACCATACTGGACCTTCCTACTCCACTCATACACTTGCTGGACTGACAGGCATGCATCACCATACTGGACCTTCCTACTCCACTCATACACTTGCTGGACTGACAGGCATGCATCACCATACTGGACCTTCCTACTCCACTCATACACTTGCTGGACTGACAGGCATGCATCACCATACTGGACCTTCCTACTCCACTCATACACTTGCTGGACTGACAGGCATGCATCACCATACTGGACCTTCCTACTCCACTCATACACTTGCTGGACTGACAGGCATGCATCACCATACTGGACCTTCCTACTCCACTCATACACTTGCTGGACTGACAGGCATGCATCACCATACTGGACCTTCCTACTCCACTCATACACTTGCTGGACTGACAGGCATGCATCACCATACTGGACCTTCCTACTCCACTCATACACTTGCTGGACTGACAGGCATGCATCACCATACTGGACCTTCCTACTCCACTCATACACTTGCTGGACTGACAGGCATGCATCACCATACTGGACCTTCCTACTCCACTCATACACTTGCTGGACTGACAGGCATGCATCACCATACTGGACCTTCCTACTCCACTCATACACTTGCTGGACTGACAGGCATGCATCACCATACTGGACCTTCCTACTCCACTCATACACTTGCTGGACTGACAGGCATGCATCACCATACTGGACCTTCCTACTCCACTCATACACTTGCTGGACTGACAGGCATGCATCACCATACTGGACCTTCCTACTCCACTCATACACTTGCTGGACTGACAGGCATGCATCACCATACTGGACCTTCCTACTCCACTCATACACTTGCTGGACTGACAGGCATGCATCACCATACTGGACCTTCCTACTCCACTCATACACTTGCTGGACTGACAGGCATGCATCACCATACTGGACCTTCCTACTCCACTCATACACTTGCTGGACTGACAGGCATGCATCACCATACTGGACCTTCCTACTCCACTCATACACTTGCTGGACTGACAGGCATGCATCACCATACTGGACCTTCCTACTCCACTCATACACTTGCTGGACTGACAGGCATGCATCACCATACTGGACCTTCCTACTCCACTCATACACTTGCTGGACTGACAGGCATGCATCACCATACTGGACCTTCCTACTCCACTCATACACTTGCTGGACTGACAGGCATGCATCACCATACTGGACCTTCCTACTCCACTCATACACTTGCTGGACTGACAGGCATGCATCACCATACTGGACCTTCCTACTCCACTCATACACTTGCTGGACTGACAGGCATGCATCACCATACTGGACCTTCCTACTCCACTCATACACTTGCTGGACTGACAGGCATGCATCACCATACTGGACCTTCCTACTCCACTCATACACTTGCTGGACTGACAGGCATGCATCACCATACTGGACCTTCCTACTCCACTCATACACTTGCTGGACTGACAGGCATGCATCACCATACTGGACCTTCCTACTCCACTCATACACTTGCTGGACTGACAGGCATGCATCACCATACTGGACCTTCCTACTCCACTCATACACTTGCTGGACTGACAGGCATGCATCACCATACTGGACCTTCCTACTCCACTCATACACTTGCTGGACTGACAGGCATGCATCACCATACTGGACCTTCCTACTCCACTCATACACTTGCTGGACTGACAGGCATGCATCACCATACTGGACCTTCCTACTCCACTCATACACTTGCTGGACTGACAGGCATGCATCACCATACTGGACCTTCCTACTCCACTCATACACTTGCTGGACTGACAGGCATGCATCACCATACTGGACCTTCCTACTCCACTCATACACTTGCTGGACTGACAGGCATGCATCACCATACTGGACCTTCCTACTCCACTCATACACTTGCTGGACTGACAGGCATGCATCACCATACTGGACCTTCCTACTCCACTCATACACTTGCTGGACTGACAGGCATGCATCACCATACTGGACCTTCCTACTCCACTCATACACTTGCTGGACTGACAGGCATGCATCACCATACTGGACCTTCCTACTCCACTCATACACTTGCTGGACTGACAGGCATGCATCACCATACTGGACCTTCCTACTCCACTCATACACTTGCTGGACTGACAGGCATGCATCACCATACTGGACCTTCCTACTCCACTCATACACTTGCTGGACTGACAGGCATGCATCACCATACTGGACCTTCCTACTCCACTCATACACTTGCTGGACTGACAGGCATGCATCACCATACTGGACCTTCCTACTCCACTCATACACTTGCTGGACTGACAGGCATGCATCACCATACTGGACCTTCCTACTCCACTCATACACTTGCTGGACTGACAGGCATGCATCACCATACTGGACCTTCCTACTCCACTCATACACTTGCTGGACTGACAGGCATGCATCACCATACTGGGCCTTCCTACTCCACTCATACACTTGCTGGACTGACAGGCATGCATCACCATACTGGGCCTTCCTACTCCACTCATACACTTGCTGGACTGACAGGCATGCATCACCATACTGGACCTTCCTACTCCACTCATACACTTGCTGGACTGACAGGCATGCATCACCATACTGGACCTTCCCTACTCCACTCATACACTTGCTGGACTGACAGGCATGCATCACCATACTGGACCTTCCTACTCCACTCATACACTTGCTGGACTGACAGGCATGCATCACCATACTGGACCTTCCTACTCCACTCATACACTTGCTGGACTGACAGGCATGCATCACCATACTGGACCTTCCTACTCCACTCATACACTTGCTGGACTGACAGGCATGCATCACCATACTGGACCTTCCTACTCCACTCATACACTTGCTGGACTGACAGGCATGCATCACCATACTGGACCTTCCTACTCCACTCATACACTTGCTGGACTGACAGGCATGCATCACCATACTGGACCTTCCTACTCCACTCATACACTTGCTGGACTGACAGGCATGCATCACCATACTGGACCTTCCTACTCCACTCATACACTTGCTGGACTGACAGGCATGCATCACCATACTGGACCTTCCTACTCCACTCATACACTTGCTGGACTGACAGGCATGCATCACCATACTGGACCTTCCTACTCCACTCATACACTTGCTGGACTGACAGGCATGCATCACCATACTGGACCTTCCTACTCCACTCATACACTTGCTGGACTGACAGGCATGCATCACCATACTGGACCTTCCTACTCCACTCATACACTTGCTGGACTGACAGGCATGCATCACCATACTGGACCTTCCTACTCCACTCATACACTTGCTGGACTGACAGGCATGCATCACCATACTGGACCTCCCTACTCCACTCATACACTTGCTGGACTGACAGGCATGCATCACCATACTGGACCTTCCTACTCCACTCATACACTTGCTGGACTGACAGGCATGCATCACCATACTGGAACTTCCTACTCCACTCATACACTTGCTGGACTGACAGGCATGCATCACCATACTGGACCTTCCTACTCCACTCATACACTTGCTGGACTGACAGGCATGCATCACCATACTGGACCTTCCTACTCCACTCATACACTTGCTGGACTGACAGGCATGCATCACCATACTGGGACCTTCCTACTCCACTCATACACTTGCTGGACTGACAGGCATGCATCACCATACTGGACCTTCCTACTCCACTCATACACTTGCTGGACTGACAGGCATGCATCACCATACTGGACCTTCCTACTCCACTCATACACTTGCTGGACTGACAGGCATGCATCACCATACTGGACCTTCCTACTCCACTCATACACTTGCTGGACTGACAGGCATGCATCACCATACTGGACCTTCCTACTCCACTCATACACTTGCTGGACTGACAGGCATGCATCACCATACTGGACCTTCCTACTCCACTCATACACTTGCTGGACTGACAGGCATGCATCACCATACTGGACCTTCCTACTCCACTCATACACTTGCTGGACTGACAGGCATGCATCACCATACTGGACCTTCCTACTCCACTCATACACTTGCTGGACTGACAGGCATGCATCACCATACTGGACCTTCCTACTCCACTCATACACTTGCTGGACTGACAGGCATGCATCACCATACTGGACCTTCCTACTCCACTCATACACTTGCTGGACTGACAGGCATGCATCACCATACTGGACCTTCCTACTCCACTCATACACTTGCTGGACTGACAGGCATGCATCACCATACTGGACCTTCCTACTCCACTCATACACTTGCTGGACTGACAGGCATGCATCACCATACTGGACCTTCCTACTCCACTCATACACTTGCTGGACTGACAGGCATGCATCACCATACTGGACCTTCCTACTCCACTCATACACTTGCTGGACTGACAGGCATGCATCACCATACTGGACCTTCCTACTCCACTCATACACTTGCTGGACTGACAGGCATGCATCACCATACTGGACCTTCCTACTCCACTCATACACTTGCTGGACTGACAGGCATGCATCACCATACTGGACCTTCCTACTCCACTCATACACTTGCTGGACTGACAGGCATGCATCACCATACTGGACCTTCCTACTCCACTCATACACTTGCTGGACTGACAGGCATGCATCACCATACTGGACCTTCCTACTCCACTCATACACTTGCTGGACTGACAGGCATGCATCACCATACTGGACCTTCCTACTCCACTCATACACTTGCTGGACTGACAGGCATGCATCACCATACTGGACCTTCCTACTCCACTCATACACTTGCTGGACTGACAGGCATGCATCACCATACTGGACCTTCCTACTCCACTCATACACTTGCTGGACTGACAGGCATGCATCACCATACTGGACCTTCCTACTCCACTCATACACTTGCTGGACTGACAGGCATGCATCACCATACTGGACCTTCCTACTCCACTCATACACTTGCTGGACTGACAGGCATGCTATCACCATACTGGACCTTCCTACTCCACTCATACACTTGCTGGACTGACAGGCATGCATCACCATACTGGACCTTCCTACTCCACTCATACACTTGCTGGACTGACAGGCATGCATCACCATACTGGACCTTCCTACTCCACTCATACACTTGCTGGACTGACAGGCATGCATCACCATACTGGACCTTCCTACTCCACTCATACACTTGCTGGACTGACAGGCATGCATCACCATACTGGACCTTCCTACTCCACTCATACACTTGCTGGACTGACAGGCATGCATCACCATACTGGACCTTCCTACTCCACTCATACACTTGCTGGACTGACAGGCATGCATCACCATACTGGACCTTCCTACTCCACTCATACACTTGCTGGACTGACAGGCATGCATCACCATACTGGACCTTCCTACTCCACTCATACACTTGCTGGACTGACAGGCATGCATCACCATACTGGACCTTCCTACTCCACTCATACACTTGCTGGACTGACAGGCATGCATCACCATACTGGACCTTCCTACTCCACTCATACACTTGCTGGACTGACAGGCATGCATCACCATACTGGACCTTCCTACTCCACTCATACACTTGCTGGACTGACAGGCATGCATCACCATACTGGACCTTCCTACTCCACTCATACACTTGCTGGACTGACAGGCATGCATCACCATACTGGACCTTCCTACTCCACTCATACACTTGCTGGACTGACAGGCATGCATCACCATACTGGACCTTCCTACTCCACTCATACACTTGCTGGACTGACAGGCATGCATCACCATACTGGACCTTCCTACTCCACTCATACACTTGCTGGACTGACAGGCATGTATCACCATACTGGACCTTCCTACTCCACTCATACACTTGCTGGACTGACAGGCATGTATCACCATACTGGACCTTCCTACTCCACTCATACACTTGCTGGACTGACAGGCATGTATCACCATACTGGACCTTCCTACTCCACTCATACACTTGCTGGACTGACAGGCATGCATCACCATACTGGACCTTCCTACTCCACTCATACACTTGCTGGACTGACAGGCATGCATCACCATACTGGACCTTCCTACTCCACTCATACACTTGCTGGACTGACAGGCATGCATCACCATACTGGACCTTCCTACTCCACTCATACACTTGCTGGACTGACAGGCATGCATCACCATACTGGACCTTCCTACTCCACTCATACACTTGCTGGACTGACAGGCATGCATCACCATACTGGAACTTCCTACTCCACTCATACACTTGCTGGACTGACAGGCATGCATCACCATACTGGACCTTCCTACTCCACTCATACACTTGCTGGACTGACAGGCATGCATCACCATACTGGACCTTCCTACTCCACTCATACACTTGCTGGACTGACAGGCATGTATCACCATACTGGACCTTCCTACTCCACTCATACACTTGCTGGACTGACAGGCATGCATCACCATACTGGACCTTCCTACTCCACTCATACACTTGCTGGACTGACAGGCATGCATCACCATACTGGACCTTCCTACTCCACTCATACACTTGCTGGACTGACAGGCATGCATCACCATACTGGACCTTCCTACTCCACTCATACACTTGCTGGACTGACAGGCATGCATCACCATACTGGACCTTCCTACTCCACTCATACACTTGCTGGACTGACAGGCATGCATCACCATACTGGACCTTCCTACTCCACTCATACACTTGCTGGACTGACAGGCATGCATCACCATACTGGACCTTCCTACTCCACTCATACACTTGCTGGACTGACAGGCATGCATCACCATACTGGACCTTCCTACTCCACTCATACACTTGCTGGACTGACAGGCATGCATCACCATACTGGACCTTCCTACTCCACTCATACACTTGCTGGACTGACAGGCATGCATCACCATACTGGACCTTCCTACTCCACTCATACACTTGCTGGACTGACAGGCATGCATCACCATACTGGAACTTCATTCGCCGATGAATTTCTATAGGTTTTTGTTTTTTTTTACATAACGGACAACAGAAGGATACTCCTCTTTGATGCGTGTCAAAAGTGGGCCGGCCATCTTTAACCTGTCCTTATGACGCCACCGTGTTCGTCTGTACAATGATGTTATGTGCCTAACACTCTTGATATCCTTATTTACTAATATTGACAGGTTACAAGAAAATGGCATGGTTATTGTAATTTCTATCACAGTTTTCAGGTTTTCATTTGATTCCCCCGCGTACGTCAGCAGCTTAAAGCCTGATGCTGTCGGTGTGGTTACTTTAAAGCCTGATGCTGTCGGTGTGGTTAATATATCAGACGATTCCACACGGTTTCAACGTTGTTGATTTCAACACCGCTGTACGCGAGACATCCCCGCACATACTCCGTCCACCGAAGCGTTTCCATGCTGATTATTCCAGTAGCAATTTGATTAAAAGTCCATTTAACTATCGTCTAGATCCCAGGAGTGCTGTAATGTAGATAAGAAGCATCAGACAGGAATCAAGTAACGTTTATAGGAATTGTGGGCATGAATAATCACCACGCATATTTGGTCAGCACTACACGGCTACGAAACATGATCTCTAATTAAAAGGCATGACAATAAATTTCACGTAGGTCAGCATGGCCGAACACTCTCTCTTAAACTTCCGGTGTGCTGATGCCGAGGTAGCGGGTTCAACTCCAGCACCGATCAATTGTGCTAAATTGTTGACTTCTTGTCTAGACATGGGGACGTAAAGTACCAAAGAAGTCGTAGTGGGTTCGCCTGATGGCGAGGGGCACTGGTCATAGGGAAAGCTAATCCACAAGCAAAAATCAGTCCAGTGCACTCACTAGTATTACCACGTCTATAAACTACGCTTGAGCTCAAAGCAATCGGGAGCAACAACAACAAAAAAGAAATTATTGCACGCCTTTGATACATGATGTTATCGCAAGAAACGAAGAATGAGCAAGGCAGAGAACAGATTAATTAAACAAGTTCTAATAAATACAGGATGTTTGTAAAGTCTCACTACACTTTGTATGTTAAACAGCTGTTTGTTGGAGAGTATGTTTTCCGTTTGCAAGACGGAAAACATACTCTCCAACAAACAGTTGTTCTACATACAAAGTGTAGTGAGACTTTATAAACATCCCTGTATATGGAGAAAACAAAGAACTCTTCAAACGTATGTAAGACAAGTGTGTTGTCTTCGCTTCGGCACTAAATGAGAGGTGGGGGTTCAACGATTAATAATTTATGAAATACTAATCTCTGTAACAGATGCTGTACCAAACAACATAAATGAAAGGCGGAAAATTGAAAGTATTGATGTGCCACCGTAATGACTTAGAAGTTGTTAATATGGTAGCAGCCATGTTGTATTACAATGGAATTACAACATCTCAGGCCATATACAAGACCATGGCGGATACAGGAGATTTTCTAATTCGAATAATCATCCCATGGCACTTAATCAGTTAAGATATTTAGTGGCATAGAAGATTGGAAGAAGAAGAAGGAAGAAGAAGAAGAAGAAGAAGAAGAAGAAGAAGAAGAAGAAGAAGAAGAAGAAGAAGAAGAAGAAGAAGAAGAAGAAGAAGAAGAAGAAGAGGAAGAATCTCACAGACACATTATGAAACAAAATCCCCAACGCCACAGACTGCACTCCATACACCACAATTATTGTTCCAGATTTGGCCGGCTCTCTCTTCGCGCCACGACTGTCTTCATGAAATTGGAACAGCCCTGGAACAGCCTTGGAACAGCCCTGCCAACTGCAGACGACAACCTCGTGTATTCATTGCTTTCAACACAAATATGAAGAATGATTGCATCTCGACACGAGCAACTGGCAACCCTGTCGTAAATCTACACTCCAAAGACAAAATGGGACACACAAAGATGTTATCGTGTTAACAAGTGGAGTGTTAGACATTAGAAACAAGTCTTTCTCAAGGATATGGGTGTAGTAAATGTATTCTGGCCAGGTTTAGGCTTCTGGTAGCGTTGTTTGGAGGAATGGGGTTCGAATATTCTTGAATGTGTAAGATGTTTTCTTTTATGATGTCGAATTTGTCCTCTAATGCTTTCTTTTGACTGATAATGTATCAGTCAGCCTCTGTCCACCTGCCTGGCTGTCTGCCTGCCTACCTACCTACCTACCTGTCTGTCTGCCAGATCCGCGGGTCCCTTCCTGCAGCTCCATTCCCTGGAAGCTATAATGATGCAGCTGCGCATCCACACTATATATACGATCCCATAGGGCTACGACCACGTCTGTCATATTATGCGCCAATACATCAACCACCTAACGGCGCAGACCCAGCCACTCTGTCCGCCTGCTCGTGCCCCATCACACCAGCATGTCCTGGTGAAAAGATCCAACAGATGCTTCCTATCTTTGAATCTGAGGAATCTTTGAGGCCAATCATCAATCAATCAGGTGCCGTCTCCACAATGAAGGTTGGCTGCAATGGATCTCCAACACTGTCTGTCTCTCGCCCTGGTACATTTTGTCAGATTGCTGTTCGTCCATCTCTTGATGTTATGTTCCCACTTGTATTGTCGTCTACCTCTTGCTCACTTGTCTTCAACTTTACCCTCTAGTATGCGTTTTATAAGAGTAGTATGTCTTTTAAAGGGCTGAAATAATTTCCAGTTTTTCAAGAATCTCTGCATTTGATTATTTTAGTTTCCACGAAATATACATATTCTTCTGTATATCCACATCTCCAGGGCTTCTATTCGACTTTCTAATTGGTTGTTCATTGTCCAGGCTTTCGCGCCATACAGTAGTGTTGAACATACATAACATTTGACAATTCTCATTTTTAATGCTTTGTTAATCTCTCTAGATTTTAATACTGATTGCATTATGTTGAAAACATGTTTAGCCGTTTCTATTCTCTTTTGTTTGTTTCTGTTTCACTTCTGCCGTTACATCTGTATTACTTGTTCAAGATTAGAGAAACTTGTTACTTGTTCTAGCATCTCCCCGTTTGCTGTGATGTTCATTGATGACCATGACATTTAGTCTTAGGTTTCATTTCCTCGCACCAGGATAAGGCTTGTGCCCTCCCAATTGCGCTCCTCGGCTCGAAGACATTGGAGCAATGTGGGATGACGGGTTTGGTGAGCGCCGTCCAAAACTCGGCGCCAATAGAAGCAGATAGTGCCTCTACAGTTATATGGTAACTCAGTCACATTTGACATCACTTTGTTAACATAAATTTCTAAAATCTACTGTGTTATTTTAAAGGCTGGTTGCGATTCTGTCCATTTTCCATAGCTGTGCGAATCCTGGACAATTAGTAAACAGGCGAAATAAATCCCCGGAAGCTTTGGGGATGTGGTTTTATAGAAGAATGCTGAACATTAATTTACAGCCAAAATGAGTGAGTCATCAAGGCGTTTTAAGGAAGGCTAAGTCGCAAAGACAATTTATCACAAACATCAGAAAGAGGCAGTCATCGTTTTTTTTTTTTTTTTTTGTGGCCACGTTATGAGAAGACGAAAACTGGAATATGTTGTGACAACCGGAAAGATTTGCGGAAAGAGAGATGGGGGAAGGCAGCGTGAGAAGATTCTTGACAGTCTTGTGTCATGGCACGGAAAAAACGACGCAATATGTGGAGAGGCACGATCGCCCACGCCAGCCGGCAAGGCACTAGATGATGACAATGGTGTATTCTATATTCAATGTTTTCTTCTTCTTCTGCGTTCATCCAGAGATTTTTTTTCGGACGTGATTGCATTGTGCCTGTTTACAGCAGAGCTGCGTTCTTGCGCCGTTAGGTCGACACATCCGACTTCTGCGGGCATTTGTTGACCGGGTTAACCTTCACGGGGTTCTTCGTCTTCTATGAGTGCCAATCACTATCTGCAATTGCAAATCTTTAAATTGATATGTGTGTGGTGTGTATTGCGCACAACAGGAGAATGCCACGCAGGAGTCATGGTGGGCTCTCCCCCGGAGAGTTTCAGTGAGGTAAAGGGGCCGAAACATTCGACGAAGGGGGACCCTTTTTGGCGATCGGAAACCTCACGTTGTGCTTCCAACGCAGCGGATTCCATACAACATTATTTCTCATAATAAACCTCGGTGGGTGCTTTATAAAACAGCCACGCACACACCAGCTGAAAACAAAAACAATAAATGCAATAGCACAACACAAATCAATTCCAAAAATACTGTCACGGGAGGAGAACAGAAGATAGAAAACAGCATCAGAAAGTAGATTGGGCAGAAACACGAGATGTCAGCGTTTGATGCCGTCTGAATGTGACAGATTTATAACTGCATCAATACGGCATGTGCTGGTTCAAAGTCTCAATCTGGAACTGTGCGGAAACTGATTATAAACGTTTCGTTGGTTGCAAAAGTAAAATTAAAGGGCTCTTCACAAAGCCTTTATGGGTATTGAGAATATGGCCCAATATTTGTATAGACCGCTTCTACTTCTCATGTCATTTCATTGCACTCGTGTTAGGATACACTGAATTGTGAGACTAGTTCGATTTGAAAAAAAATATCCCAGATGCGTATTCGAACCCATAAACACCGGGTTGGAGGGCAAGCGTGCCGATTCTCCTAATGTTTTTGTTCTTCTTCGTCTTTCTTTCGCTTGAAATTGGTCTATATCTGCAATATTGTCTCTTGTATGAACTTCACAGACTTTTTAGTTCACTCAGCGGTCCATAGAGCTTATCTTCCACTGTTGTTTCTCCAGGCCAGAAGGTTTGCCTAGATGTGTCGTATTTTTGGTAATCTCGGGAGTATGCGATCTGCTGTCTACAGCGCCAACCCACAAATGCACCTGGCTGTTTTGTAAATCTTGAATTTTGTATACACGTGGTTGCGTAATCTATTGTGTTTTGGTCTAAGGCGCAGAATTATGATTTGTTCTGTCTGTACATAAAGCGGTAATCGTCTTAAGCTGGTGTTGGTGGCTTTCTGACTGATTTGATCATTCTTTTCTTTCGGTGGTATGTGACTGGCACATCAGATAGTTCTCCTATTGCTCCTTCCTTAGCTAGTTGATCAGCTCTCTCATTTCCAGGTACACCACAGGAGACGGTATCCACGTTATAGTGACCTTACACTGGCTGCCTAGTTCAGATAGTAGTTTCCGTAGTACTGGCAATTTACCAGACTATAGTTGCCTCAAATACTGATTTTTGCACCTGTCAATAGCACTCCAATGTCGTTCAACCTTATTGTTTAGATAGATCATACTTCATGGACAACACATGGTCTCTAAAATACAGCCCAGGCTTTGTTCTACGAGAGATATAACATTCGCTACCCCTAAGGGTTGTTGTTTGTTATGCCTTATTAAAATCACAATGTAAACAATTACATTCTGTCAAGGCGACAAGGTTCGGGACAGCCAGACAGATTTGGTCTTATTGAAATTTAAAAAAATATGGCGACAACACCATATATTCTATAGTTGTGGGTTCGAGTGACTGAATGATAGGCCTAACGAGTCATGCTCGCCAATTTGCACTCAAGCATGACCAGGCAAATGTGGCGTACAGCCACCATCGTTGCCTTTTAAGCGTTGATTGAGAATCCAACTATTGCGTTTGATCTTTGGCTCTTATTCTGGCAACTTCTAACTTTAATCGTCCTGATCCAATAAGTCTCCGTGGCGTAGTGGATACTCCGTCTGCCTCGCGCTCCGAATGTTATCGGTTTGATTCCGGTGGACATCAGTGCTCTGTCAGCTATATTAATGTCCTGATTTCTGTATGTGTCATTCTGTCGATTTAGCTATTGCCCTACTGGAAAGATCGAGAGGAAGAGAGGCAGAGGCAGACCAAGAGAAATGATACTGGATGGATTGAGGTGGTGGCATGGAGGAATATCATAAACAGAGTTAATCCAGAAAACCAAAGACCTAGATCTGTGAAGAACCAAAAACGCCAACATCAGCTGGTAGGGCACTTGAAGATGATGGTGATGAGTTATTGCCCTATCTAGTTATGTACCTGTCTGTCTGCTTGAGATATAGACATATCTACTTAAATAGCTATATGTCAACCTGTCTGCCCCTTCGGTCGGTCTGTCTGTCTGCTTGTTCTAACATTAAAGTTAGTTGCATATCCTTTACAGGACGTTTGCAGTCAACACCAGCATTTTTTGCTGTTGTTGATGTCTTGGCATGTGTACGTTCAGTATTTTGCCATTGCTTTCTTAACGACCGGCACCCATACCATTTCGTAAAATACCAGCGCAACGCTGTCTGCTGTCAAATCGCGCGGAGCGGTGTTTCGAACGCAGGTATGCGGTATCACGAAACGCGTACGCAATACCTTCGCCACGGAGCCCGCTATTACCGCTCCGGAAATGTCTACTTTTCAATAAGGCCAAATCTTTCTGTCTGTCCGGAACCTTGCTGTCTTGGCAGACTGTAGTTCTTTACATTGTGCTTATAACAAGGCATTACAAGCAGCAGCAGCAACAACAACAACAACAACAACAACAACCAATACGGGTGACGAATGTTAGACCTCTCCATAGGACAAAGCCTGGGCTGAATTGTAGAGATCATGTGTTGCCCATGCAGCATGATCCATCTCTCGGCCTGCCTAGTTTACGCCAAAGGAAACACCACTACATCTGGAACAAGAGAAGTTGCAGAAGCTGCCGGATTAGCAAAGCAATGTTCAAATTGTCTGCTTTTAGCTTCCATCTTAGACCAGTTGCTGACCGAGACTTAGGGCCTGGTCTGTCCTGCCATGACATTTAGTCTTCAGAATGCATTTCCTCGCACTAGAATAAGGCGTGTTCCCTCCTAATTGCCACCTCCGCCCGAAGCCGTTGACACAATGTGGGGTGTCAGGTTTGATGAGCACCGCCCAACATTCGGCGCCAACAGAAAGCAGGTAGTACCGTCTGCTGTTAAACGGTAGCTCAGTCATATCTGACTAAGACCTGACAAACAAAGACTAAACAATCCCAAAAAAAATAATACCGCCAAGTGCTCCAATTACCATTTTACCAAACAGTTAAATATACTACATTTACGGAATCCTAGGAAGACTTACACGAAACAAGCTTATGCATGAATGAAATAATGCATGGAAGGAGATAAGGACAGATTGTTAGACGGGACTACTTGTCTAATTCTTAAAATAAAGAATGTTCGTTCGTTCAGTAGATTAGTCGGTCAGGTCGGTTGATTCGTCCGTTCGACCATCCATCGATCCATCATCCATGTATTGATATATGTCTATCTGTCAGTATCTCTGTCTATATTTCGTCTGACTATCTATATTTATGTCTGTCTGTCTATATTTTTGTCTATCTATATGTATGTATGTCTATCTATATTTATGTCTGTCTGGCTGTCTGCCTATTCATCAAAGACCCACCCATTCGTTAACCCACTTCTCTCTTTACCTCCCTCTCTCTCCCACTCGCTCCCTACCTCTCTACTTAACTTGCTCTGTTCCTCTCTTTCTCCGACTCTCTCTCTATCTCTCTCTCTCTCTCTCTCTCTCTCTCTCTCTCTCTCTCTCTCTCTCTCTCCTCTCTCTCCCTGCCATAAGCACTCTCTTTTCCTTTCATCTTTGTATGTGTCAAAGAGAAAATGCAGCTATAGGTAGGTACTCCTGTACAACAAAAAATCAAAGTAACACCCTATACCGTTTGTCGATGCTCCAACATTCACCTTACCCTGTCCACGCATTCACATCATTCTCACGTAAATCACCTCAGCGCCCCACGGGTACAGAAGCAGAGGTGAAAATTGCCTACCTTTTCAGCGTGTGAACTGAATCAGAAAAGAAAAACAGTCCGACGTGCGGTGTTTTCCTTCGATTTTACACTTTGCTTCTCTACTATTGGCCTTACTGCGTTCCTGTTTACAATAGGCAACTGTTTTTTCACTGCGCGGGATACTGGGAAACACTAAAAACAAATCAAGGTACAAACGAGTTTTTGCAGAAACAAATTTGCAACCTGAAGATTGTGCGAGACAGGGACATAAACAAACAGCTGGCTTGTTATCATTGTATGTTATGTGAATGTTTTAAATTTAGGTAGCTTATTTGGCATTTGTGATTCTTGAATAAAGACGTTTGTGTGTTGTAAAATATTTGGTTGATGAAGACAGCACTAGTGTGTTATTTTCTTGAGCAAAAGCGCTCGGTGTCTGATAATTTCTTCTTCTTCTTCTTCTTCTTCTTCTTCTTCTTCTTCTTCTTCTTCTTCTGCTTCTTCTTCTTCTTCTTGATTAAAACAGCACTCTTCTTATATTTTCTTGATCAAATGGTACTCGGTATCCGGCATTTTTCTTCTTCTCTTCTTTTTCTGCTAATAATAACAACAATAATAATACTTATTATCCGCAGAAGTCGGATGTGTCGGCCTAACGGCGCAAGAACGCAGCTCTGCTGTAAACAGGCACATCCGAAAAAAACAAAATCCGGATGAACGCAGAAGAAGAAGATACTTATTATTATTATTATTATTATTATTATTATTATTATGCTTTTTATTTTTCTTCCTCTTCTTCTTGATTAAAACAGGACTCTTCTTATATTTTCTTGTTCTTCTTCTTCTTCTTCTTCTTCTTCTTCTTCTTCTTCTTCTTCTTCTTCTTCTTCCTCTGTTCTGCTTCTTCTTCTTCTTCCTCTGTTCTGCTTCTGCTTCTTCTTCTTCTTCTTCTTCTTCTTCTTCTTCTTCTTCTTCTTCTTCTTCTTCTTCTTCTACTTCTTCTACTTCCTCTGCTTCTTCTTCTTCTTCCTCTGCTTCTTCTTCTTCTTCTTCTTCTTCTTCTTCTTCTTCTTCTTCTTCTTCTTCTTCTTCTTCTTCTTCTTCTTCTTCTTCTTCTGCTTCTTCTTCTACTTCTTCTTCTTCCTCTGCTTCTTCTTCTTCTTCCTCTGCTTCTTCTTCTTCTTATTCTTTTTCTTCTTCTTCTTCTTCTTCTTCTTCTTCTTCTTCTTCTTCTTCTTCTTCTTCTTCTTCTTCTTATACTTCTTCTTCTTCTTCTTTTCATCTCAAATTGGAGCATACACCTTCAACCAACTAGTGCCAGGCCTTATGTAGACCATGTTCATGATTGACTGAGTTTTACAGCTAAACTTTCTTGCCCGATCAGGTAGCCAGTCTCCCGCCAACCTTCCTTAGCAGCCTCTTACGACATGCATGGTAGGTTGCAACTCACAGCTTCCCTGATAGGCCCCGGTAACACACTGGTCGCCTTTACTTCTCGGATAATTTCTATGTACCCATTTAGAGGTCGGTCGACCTGCAAGCACATGTGAAAGACGAAATTAAATTCTTGCCTCGAAGCACTCGCTGCCATGATGTTTTCATGATCAAACGGCTGGTGTTTTTCATGATCAAATGGCTAAGTTTTTCATGATCAAACGGCTGTTTTTCATGATCAAACGCCTGTGTCTCATTATCAAACGGTGATGTTTTTCTTGATCAGCCGACTGATTTTTTTCATGATCAAATGGCTGATGTTTTCGTGATCAAACGGCTGATGTTTTCGTGATCAAACGACTGATGCTTTTCATGATCAAGCGGCTGATGTTTTCATGATTAAACGGCTGATGTTTTTCATAATCAAACGGCTCTCCTGTGTGAAATATTTTCTTGATCAAACGGTGGCTGCCGTATCATATTTTCTTGAACAAACAGTGGTAGCCGTCGCATAGTTTCTTGAACAAACGGTACCAGTTGTCTTATATTTCTTGAACAACCGGTGGTATATTTTCTTGAATAAACGATACTAGCTGTCTCATATTTTCTTAATCAAGCGGTGGTAGCTGTCTCATATTTTCTTGAACATATGGTACTAGCAGTCTCATATTTTCTTAATCAAACGGTGGTAGCTGTCTCATATTTTCTTGAACAAACGATACCAGCTGTCTCATATTTTCTTCAACAGCCGGTGGTAGTTGTCTCATGTTTATTTTTAATCACACAGTACTCGCAGTCTAATACGTTCTTGTGTGTATGTTTGCATGTGTGCATACGTGCGTTCGTGCGCGCGAGCTCGTGTGTGTGTGTGCGTGTGTGTGTGTTCTTCTTGTTGTTCATTATTGTATACATACACACACATAAAATAGTAAACATTCATTCCGACATTTTACAATCATTGTACTAATTTTCAAAACACCTCCACTCCCCGCACCCGCCATATTATGTCTAAAGCTATTTATATGCATAGGCAAGGTGTAGAGATTATCGAATCTTCAAGGCTGTCTAAGGTCAAGCCAAACCAGGGAATATATGTTTATTACCGTACGTGGAAACCTGGACAATGAACAAGCAACTAGAAAGTCGAATAGAGTCCCTAGAGGTGTGTAGGTACAGAAGAATTTGTCGTATTTCGTGGAAACGGCAACAATCAAATACAGAGGTTCTAGAAACACTGTGAATGAAAAGAGAGTTGGTGAAAGAAATAAAAAAAGGCAAATGAAATATTTCGCCACATTAAAAGACATAACACTTTTATAAAATCTATACTGGGGGTAAGGTTGATGGCAAGCTAGCAAGAGGCAGACAAGAATACAAGTTTGGTTTTTATAAGAGTGTTAAGTTTTTTCCCGTGTCTGAAATATTTCACTTGTCTCTTTTTTATTTCTTTCTTCAACTCTCTTTTCATTCCCAGTTTTTCTCGAAGCTCTGTATTTGATCTCTTTGTGTTATCCGTATTATTCATTTTGTTATGCTTGTATGTGATTCTGAAACGCGGACAGTAAACAAAGGTAATAAGAATGGGAAAGTGGATATTAACTGATTAAGTGTCATGGGATGATAAATCGTCTTATCCAAACTTCCTGTAATTGACATGGGCTTATCAATCAAATTATAGTTAAAATATCAATACAGTAGTTTACCCTTAACGATGCCCTTTAATCGTATATTTAATACAACATGTCTGCTACCATATTGATAACTTTTAAGTCATAATTGTGACATACCCCTACTTCCCATTTTCCGTCGTCCATTTTTGTTTGTTCGAAAACTACTTTTTCTTTGGCACTGAATCTGTTCAGATGTGATGATTGTGAAGAACCACAAGAACTTGCAGGGTTGAACATTTGAGAAATGAACACGTTCTGGAAAATTTCACTGCGCAAAAAATGTAAAGTACAAAGTATAGGATATTGGGGTGTATTCAGTGTCATCGCTATCAGGTAGTGATCACCGCCATATGCCATGCCCACAAACGACTATGTCTAATTTCTCTAATCAGTTTACGGTTTAGTTTTCATTTGTTTCTTGTAGGGCTTGGTCATTTGTTTTTCTGTCTCTCCATGGTATTCTTTGCATTTTATTCAGAAACCACATTTCCACAGCCATTAGATGTTTTTCAACTTGTTTGCTCATTATCCACGTTTCACATCCATACAAAATCACATGTTCTAAACCCTTTTTTTTCCGTTGCAATTGACATAATTTTATTGGTCAGTATGTTTTCCATCTTGCAGTAGGCTACCTTCCCCATGACGAATCTTGTTCTAATCTCTTCATTAACATGTGCCATGCCGATAAGCGTGGGCTGTCATGCGTCGCTTTCTCACACGATCACCAGAGTCGTGATCAGCTCTGTGTTTTTGTCTCGATTATCCCAATGGCCAAGCAATCTAGATATTTTACCTCTCTGCATTCCCCTTGTTCTTTTCCCCTCAATCTTACCAGTTGTCACTAAGTTCTCTAGTTCATTTATTATCATAACGTGCCCATAAAATTGTGACCATCTATGTTTAACTTCTCTAAAGAGTTGACAGTTTATTCGTTATATAGTAAGTAAATTTTAAAAATCTCTTTTGCACGCCTAAAGCGCATGGGTATATGGTGCTAAACCCATATTTTATAGACCAAACGCACTAAGTGGATGATTTGGTGGGTATAAAACGGCCACCTTAACTCTCAAGACAATTCCTGGTATCAATATTTGTATAGACAGATCATTATTCAATTGAAAATCAGAAATGAAGAAATCAGGACTAAAGTGGGGGTTAAAGCAGCGCTAGATTTCGTCAAATAAAAAGCAAGTTAAATGGTTAGTTAGTTAGTCAGTTAGTCGCGGTTCCAACTTCACGGCATTGGGTCGTCCACAATATGCTCCATTCCTGTGCACACAAAATACTCCTCACTGCCCAATGTGAAAAGTGGAAAAGACAGGGGGTCTCGGCAAGCCAACGGCCCGCACTGGTACACTGTACATAATGCCGCCGCCAGAATGCCAACATAAAAGTCCTCAACAACAACAACAACAACAACAACAACAACAACAACAAAACAGTTCATCGTTGATGTAATCAGTAGTAATCGGTAGTTTTATCCCGTGTGGCTTGTAGTTTTATCCCATGTGGCTCGGTCTCTTTCCGCAGGGCGACCCGCCGAGAGCACCGCACAAAGTACGAACTCCGTAGCTCCAGCGAGGACCCCCATGGTTTGGCCATATAACTAGTCTGCCAACTAGCAGTATACCAAAACAAGCAATGATGTACAGACCAAATGAAGCAGAAGAAGAGGCCGACCATATAAACGATGGACAGATGGAATTACAGAGTCCATGGGAATCTTAATACATAAAGCCCATAAATGGGCACTCTCCAGCTGTTTATGCTTTACCTAGTCACCGCAAGTTACAAGAGGGACGAGATGATATGATAGATGGGCACTCTCCCGCTGTTTATGCCTTACTTCGACACCGCAAGGTACAAGAGGAACAAGATGATATGATGGATGGGCACTCTCCCGCTGTTTATGCTTCACCTCGATACCGCAAGGTACAAGAGGAACAAGATGTTATGATGGATGGGCACTCTCCCGCTGTTTATGCTTCACCTCGACACCGCAAGGTACAAGAGGAACAAGATGATATGATGGATGGGCACTCTCCCGCTGTTTATGCTTCACCTCGATACCGCAAGGTACAAGAGGAACAAGATGTTATGATGGATGGGCACTCTCCCGCTGTTTATGCCTCACCTCGACACCGCAAGGTACAAGAGGAACAAGATAATATGATGGATGGGCACTCTCCCGCTGTTTATGCTTCACCTCGATACCGCAAGGTACAAGAGGAACAAGATGATATGATGGATGGGCACTCTCCCACTGTTTATGCTTCACCTCGATACCGCAAGGTACAAGAGGAACACGATGAGATGATGGACGGGCACTCTCCCGCTGTTTATGTTTCACCTCGACACCGCAAGGTACAAGAGGAACAAGATGTTATGATGATGGGCACTCTCCCGCTGTTCATACTTCACCTCGACACCGCAAGGTACAAGAGAAACAGGATGAGATGAGATGATGAGGTATTCAATTGATAAGAAATATACTGACTCAGTGATGTGGTCAATGCTAAACCGGCCGCATTTACTTTCGAGAACATCCCCTGGTACCTATGTTAGGATGGGTCGATTTGGAAACCCAGGTCAATTTCAAAATATCTCCCCCTCTACGGGAATTCGAACTCATGACCACCGAGTCGACAGTTAAGGATGCTGGCTTTTGCGCTACCATGGCTTCTTTCTCTGGTCTCCGGATCGGAATTATAGCTAACCGATTGAAGCTCCCGACATCTACAATCAATAACAATTACGGGCGAACGTCCACTCGCTGCTCAGAAATGTCAATAGGGGAACCTTTTGAGGCCACTAAGATTGCTCGTAAATAATATTGTTTTGCGCTCATGGAAGTTGAAGGAATGGAGCTATAAGACACTTTAGACAATATAACAACTGAAAGCTATCGCACCCAGTACGTTTACTGGGCGACTCGACGATGTCTCTCAATTTACATTTACAAGGGTCCAATTTCAATGTACTTTTCACTACTAAGAACGAAAAGTTACCAAGATATGCCGAGGCATCTTATATTCACTCGAGTAAACCACAATTATGCAAGCAGGAAGACTTGATTGTCTCTTTAAAACAATAGTGGTGGCATTCAATATTTGACAATGTGTTTTGAATATTTCGGCACAAAGGATTTATTTCGTTACTTCATTATATGTTGAACTATTTCTGTAGTATGCACCTACTGAGTTACGGTGAAATATTGCCAGGCCAAAAAAAAAGATGCAGACTATTTTGTTTGTGTTTTTATTATTCAAATTTACAAAGATCAGCTAATAATTTCCGGATTTGCTAATAATAGTAGCACGTAGTAACACAATCCCGAGTAGCTTATTGCAACGTATTCCATCATTCTTCGTAAGCTTCAGCATATTTTCAAAGTGTTTCCTCTTATTAATAACAGCGAAACGATGCCTCTAATGCTATTCAAGTTGTAAAATATGATTACGATCATCCTTAAGACCCCTTAACTGTTAAGATTCACAAATTCCGTTTATTAAGCTCAGTGAGTTCACAATGAAAGAGAGAGAGACAGAGTAGAGAGAGGCACGTCAACTTACCTAGCAAACGATACGTCTCCTGGGTGCTCAGATACAAATTCAGATACCCGGTGGCGAAACATAAGTAACCATGAAGAAATACTACAATCCGTAATGTGTAAACAGGAGACATTTTCCATAAGAAATCTCTACCGATTCATCCGAGTTCGGAACACATTCTGTTCTCCATACTAAACACAAGCACGGTTGCAAACAACATTACCCTGCAGCACGCCCCAGTTGGGGTCGAACCAGCCCGTCAGTTACACACAGCGCCTGGCGTTCGCCTCCCACGATTGGTTGCGGCTTGACGGGAGAAAACCCTGCAGCAGTCATTCATGAACCGAGAACAATAGAACGACAGAAATCGGTGTTGGTTGTTCAGATGACGGCTTCTTTAGTTGTGAATCAAACATGAGGCTCTGTGCACACATTTGGTATTCTTTCTCATGGCTAGTAGTATGTCTTCTTCTTCTTCTTCTTCTTCTTCTTCTTCTTCTTCTTCTTCTTCTTCTTCTTCTTCTTCTTCTTCTTCTTCTTCTTCTTCTTCTTCTTCTTCTTCTTTTCCGTCTTCCTCCTCAACTTCATCCCTACTCCCTTCCTTCTCTTCCCCTTCCTTTCCGTTTCTTCTCCACTTCATCCTCCTTACCTCCGTCCTTCCCTTCTCTTCCCTCTCTTCTTCTTCTTCCTTCTCCTCTTTCTCCTTCTTTTCTTCCTCTTCTTCTTCTTCCTCCTCCTCCAACTGATCCACCTACTTCTCCTCCTTCCCCTTCTCTTCCCCTCCTCCTTTTTCTTCATTCTCCTCTTTCTCCTTCTCTTCTTCTTCTTCTTCTTCTTCTTCTTCTTCTTCTTCTTCTTCTTCTTCTTCTTCTTCTTCTTTTTTCCGTCTTCTTCCTCCAACTCATCCACCTACTCCTCCTCCTTCCCCTTCTCTTCCTCCTTCTCCTTCCTTCTCCTCTTTCTTCTTCTTCTTCTTCTTCTTACTCCTCTACCTCCTCCTTTTCCCCCACTTCCCTTCCTACATTTCTTCTTCCTCCTCCTACCCGTCCTCCTCTCACCCCCTCCCTCATATTCGTATTACTACTACTACTACTACTACTACTACTACTACTACTACTACTACTACTACTACTACTACTACTACTACTACTACTACTACTACTACTACTACTACTACTACTACTGTTTCTGTTACTACTACTACTACTACTACTACTACTACTACTACTACTACAACAACAATTCCTCCTCCTCCCCTTCTTCTACTTTTGTATCTTCTTCTTATTATTATTATTGTTCATATCCCTTATCCTCTTCCTCTTCTTCTTCTGCATCTTTGTCTCTACTACCTGCTCCTTATGTTTGAGTGTTTATTAAATTAACAGCAAAAATGTCTACCAACTTGCTAAATCAAAAACAAAAATGTCTTTAATGAAACACATAAACAAATATATTCAACATTTCTCACATACAGACACATACTTGACAAATGCTCCACAGTTGTGATGACTGTTCCAATTAAATCATCAAGCGACTTTGCTCACTCTAGAAAAAGGGCTGTTGGTTTAATTCGTAGTAAACATTAAACTGACAGCCCTAACCTATACAAACGTCTCCGGCTATTACAATCCCGGAAACATTTACTTCTCTATAAGTGCAAAGCAATTCACTAAATGTTACCTTAAAGTGCCCCAGATTATCTTTGACTATTGTTTAAATATATTGCAAGACTTAGCAAACGCCTGAAAGCTAATTAATTCCAAATGTATTCCAGAATGAATAAAACAAGTATGAAAACAAAAATGACAACACACGTGCTTGATATCTCAGACGCACTATTTTTGCGCATGCTCGCTTTGATCTCAAGCGTAGGCCATACACACTATGCATAGTAGTGATGGAGTGAATTTTGCTTGTGGATTAGCTGTCTCTTTTAACAGTGTCCCTCGCCATCAAGCGAACCTATTCCGACTTCAGAGGTCTTGTAATTTACATCCCCAAGTCAAGGACGGCAGGTCAACATTTTAGTGCAACTGTCCGGTGTAGGGGTTGAACCGCTAGCCTTGGCATCAGCACATCTGATGTTTAAGAGCAAGCGTTCTTTCCCATTCGACCATGCTGACCTGATGAGGCCTTAGTGAGGTATGTGCATGTTTTTGTTTTTCATCTTTATTGTTTCTGCATAAAAGCTAAAATACCATTATGTAACCTAGAAGGCTTCCACAAGTCAGGAAATACAAACAGTTGGTTATTTATAACTCCTTCGAAAAGATGAAAGATGAGACAAAACCGTTACAGTGCACATACCTTAAAACGGACTCCATAAAAGTGAACATAGATCACAGAGTGAAATCCCCCCCCCCTTTTTTTTTCTCCGCCCCCCCCCCCCAATAAAGAGAGGCAATCCAAATAATATATAATAACACAATTTAAAAAATAAACATAATTATTCTAGGGCACAACAAACACATTCGGTTTTAGAGACCCTGCGTAGAACCATCATCAGAGAAGGACTCATTCAACGGCCAAGTGAATATCCAGATCTACAACAGGTAGCAGCGAACCGCCAAGCATGGAGAGTCAGGACTTCTGCCCTATGCGCCGCCTTAGGCTCAAGAGGAAAGACTAACTAGACTAACAACAAACAACGTTTCGATTATACAAATCTTCCTCAGGGAATGGACAACACAAACAGATCTAAAGAAAAATAAAAACATAAAATTATAAAAATAATATTAAAACACAACTCCTTCGCTCTCAAGAAAGCACAAAATTTGAGTTCAGTTCGGTTTTGAAAAGGTGCTCTTTTTCTACAAAAGTTGAGTCCACTTCAGTATTTAAAAGTGCCAAATAAGAAACGTGTGGCCAAAGGTGTGCAAACAGTTAGATATGAATGAATATATAGTATTATAGTGGGAAGTCAGCAGAGTAACACAGTGGCATCTACACAACCGTGTAGATTACCCCTGGACAAGTCAGTCTTGCACCTTGCAAGACTCATCACTGTCTCGTACCGACGTATTTTGTTCAGCCACCAAACTGAACGGCCTTTACGTTGCCTATTCATTTGATTTTCCTCCCTGGCCTAGGAGTTAACGTCTTTCTCCGTAATCCCGTATATTCTCGTGAGTAAAGTAACCTGGGCGAGAATCGGTAGCGGTTCTCGTCGCGTTGGTAACTTAGGGGTATGTGAGCCGGCCGCTCAGAAAGCAATGGCAAACTACTGAGCGTAATATTGCCTAGTACATCAGCAGCAGCTGAAAAATGCGGATGTTGACTGCAACGTCCTGTAAGGGATATGTAAAAAAAATGTTATGTTATGTTGTGCTGTGCTGTGTTGTGCTGTATTGTGTTGTATTGTGTTGTATTGTATTGTGTTATGTTATGTTATGTTATGTTTTGTTGTGTTATGGTATGTTATGTTATGTTATGTCGAATGACGTCACTGCACTCTGGTCATCACCATATGGGCTCAGTATTCCGATGCGGTAGCCATGCCAATGCGTTTCTCCTCACTGTTAGCGCAAGACGTTGGCTATGGGATCTCCTCTCTGGACCTCAACGGCGACATTGACGAGCTTAACCAGGATTCACTGCCTGTTTGTGTAATCAGTATAGCGTCGGACACTGGTCAGTATCGACCAACCGAGTCCGCACTGCATTAACTATACCAGTCCTGTCCATCGCTATTACCGTTTGTATTGGTGCATTGTTTACCATTTGGTCTAAAGCTCTGAGCATCGAAGACAACTGGTTTATAAACAGTGTTGTTCCTCAGAAGCTAACATAATTTGACGATATTAAACGCTATACTGGAAGGCCCCGGTTAACGTCGGGGTTACGTTCTTGGAAAACGCCACTTTATGTGAAACGACGTATAGCGAAACACTATTATATAATTAAATGAAATACAGTGTATTATGCAATGTTTATTTTGATGGTTGTTGGTATTTATTGGCTAAACAGGAGTGGGTTGGAGGGAGAGTGGTAGAGTTATTGGAACGCAGAGGCATGAAAACCACGACTCGCTCCAAAACTATCATCAGCATTACTAGTACTGCTCTCACCCGCTTTCTTAGCTAGATCTTCATAGAGAGACTTTACTTTCTCTTGGATAACCATCTTGCTCACGTGCATATTCCGTTTGTTCTGGTCTTCAATCCAGACGGCCAATTGTGCTTCCATGTTCTCCATAAGAATACTTCTGGTACAAGTGATCTTGGAAGCATTCAAAGGGGTTACGTTTTTAGCACCCTCTTTGATTTTGTCAGCACCTGCACGAATTGTCCTTACCATAGTTGTAGGTAAACCATGGACTTTACCGATATCAACAGCCCGGTTGCCAGCCTTAAAACGACGTAACACATCTAACTTCACCTCAAGAGTAACATTTTTCCTGGTTCTCTTACAACCAGACACAATATCAGCACTTACTGTGCGATTTGAACTAATAATTATCGGTGAAGGCATGATAAAATCCTGGAAAACGCACTGCACAAAATGTAACATGGTGACGTTAACGCAGCATAGCAACACAGGTGACGACGTTATGGCGGAATTTAGCGGCGTAAAGTGAAGCTATGTCCCATTGTGACAACTACGTTATGGCGAAACGACGTAAACCGAAGCGACGTATAGCGGGGCCTTCCTAATATACGAAGGGGCTTCAAATGAAAACCTTTCCCTCCCAACAACTGATTTAATTGTCCAAACAGATGGAAATCACTTCGGGTTAGGTCTGGCGAATACGGGGGATGTGGTACACACAGAAAGTGGAGGTCTTCGGTGGTTTCAATCATTGCACGGGCAGTATGGGGTCAAGCATTGTCATGCTGCAAAGGGACACCTTTACTCGGATGTCCAAGCCGTTTGGATTTGATTGCGGGTCGAAGATGATTACTGAGAAGATCTGTATACGTATCACTTGTGACAGTTTTCCCTCTTGGCATGTTGTACTCTAAAATAACGCCTCGTTCATCCCAAAAGAGAGTCAGCATAACTTTCCCAGCAGATGGCGGCGTGCGTAACTTCTTTGCCTTATGTGAGGAGGGATGGCACTATTCCTTGCTCGCTCTTTTCGTTTCCGGTTCGTGGTAGCGAACCCAGGTTTCATCTCCAGTGGGACGCAGAGGTGTTTCTAAGGCACCAGGGCCAGGTTTTATACTGGCCAAGACCTACTAACACGTCCTAGTCGTGCGTCCTGGGCAACAGGTCCCTTTGGGGTCCTAGCTAACGTAGTAGGATCGCTGATTCTTCAGAAGCCGGAGAGTGTCTGCCTGCACGGCGAGGAACCACCAGTCTGCACACGAATAAGCCAGACATGGGACAACGGATACTCACGCAAACCTCAGGTCCGGTATGATATCACACTGATGTTGGACAACAGGATGACTTCATCCGACATACAGGACCTTGCGCTGGAGTTCATAGCCAGCGAACACAAGCAAGCAAGCAAGCATCTCCAGTAACAATTCTTGATAGGAAACCATCACCTTCTGCTTCAAAACACTGCAAAAGATCTTGACAAGCATCAATGCGTCGTTCTTTCAATTCTGGAGTAAACCGTCGTGGCACCCACCTTGCAGACACTTTGCGGTACAGTAGCACATCATGGATAATGTGGTGTGCTGAACATTGACTGATGTCACTCACAGTCAATCGGCGGTTTTCCTGTCCTTCAACGGCTCTGGGGTCATTACTCGGTGTGCCTGACCCGGTCGTGAACAGTCTGTCACAGAAGTCACGCCGTTTTGAAACTCCCTACTCCACACATACACTTGCTAGACTGACATGCACGCATCACCATTCTGGACCTTCATTCGTCGATGAATGTTTATAGGCTTTGCCCCTTTACTGATGTAAAAAAAACAAAACGGATAACAGACGATGAACCTATTTGATACATGTCAAAAGTGGGGCGGCCATCTTTAAACTGTCCTTATTACGTCACCGTGATGTCATGTGTTTAACACTCTTACTCTTGATATCATTAACAATATTAACAGGTTACAAGACAATGGCGTGGTTATTGCGATTTCTATCACATGTTGAGGTTTTAGCTTGAAGCTCCCTTTAATTTTGTTTCTGACACAATTTCACAAGATTCTTCATTTGTACAGAAAAAGGCCCATGTAAATTGGAGCCTCTGTTAAATGGAATCTTCTTAAGTTCATTTGTTACAATCTGCCTCCAATCTAATGGATATCCATCCGACTTCATCAAGCGTCACTGTCAGAAACTCAAACCCGCCCTCACATAACCATGGGTTCCCAAACTTCAATTATTTCTTCAACTGACCTTTCAAGGGAAAGACGTAATGAAAGGAATATACGATCGACGTAAAACAGCAGTAACCTAAACATTCTTTGCTGCTGATCAGTTATAAAACCACCCCGACACCTACTCCGTCTGTAAACGAACCATTGTCTCCGTCCATCAAAGCAAACTGCATTTATCAATACCAGTGTGAGTGTCAATCTACTCACATAGGTAGAACGGAAAGACTATTAGCAAAATCAAATAGCCGAACATATACCAGTGTGGGTGGAAAAGAGTTAATTAGTCTACAGGAATCCTTGTGCAGTCGAAAGGTTATAAAACACCGTCTGTCGATTTCTCAAAATCTAATAAAATACGGCCAAAGCGGGTGACAAGAACAAGCGTTTCGTGTGCTGTATTCTACGAACAATAAACGATTGCTTAAATATAGTGAGGCGTGGGCAATTAGGCGGTTCCTGTCGGTTTTCTGCAAACAGAAAGTGTTCTTCTAAATATGAAATTACCGTGGGGATAACAAATGTTCCACATTCGAACATTACCTGTGACTATGTGACTATGTGTTTTAATTGTTTCAGCTAAAGTATTATTTATTTATTCACTTTATGATCTATAACTCTACAGTATACCTGGGCACAATCTTCAACTGCTCCAACATCATAAGGGAAGAAATACAAACTAGAATCAACTCTGGAAATAAGATATACTATGCACTACAACATCTACTAAAATCAAATGTGCTATCTCGTAACACCAAAATCACAATATACAAAACACTGATCAGACCAATTGTGCTGTATGGCTCTGAAACCTGGAGTACAACGAAAGGAGACGAAACCTTGTTACAAACCTTTGAGAACAAAGTTTTAAGACGCATCTTTGGACCCATTAAGGCAGTGGTTCTCAACCTTTTTTGGCCCGTGCACCCCTTCACCATATTTTCAGTAGGCCTACGTCATTCCCCCCCCCCCCTCCTATCAAACATTTGGCCCGTGCCCCCCCCCCCCCCTTCACTGTATTTTCAGAACGTCATCCCCCCCTCCTTTCATATTTCCTATCTAAAAATCCCCTCATCCTACACAGTATACGTTAAAATGGAAGGTAAATTTAATAGCATATACTAAAACAAGTCTAGACATCCAAATAAAACATGATTTGTGGGTCTACTTACTTTGTAAAGTATGGAGGGAAAAACAATATCAAGTAATCGGTTCTTGTATTAACGCGATCTTGAAATGGTCTTCACCCCCCCCCCCCCCCCCTACACACACACACAAAGTGGAGAGTGGAAAAGAAGAAGTAACAAAGACATTTATGATCTGTTTAAGTCCCCGCTAATCACTGGTATCATGAAGGCTATTAGACTACAATGGCTGGGGCATATAGAAAGAATGGAAGATAATAGGGAAACAAAACTCGCTTACACTCAGGAAATAAATGACCGTAGACCCCGAGGTAGACCAAGAAGGCGGTGGAGAGATAATATACATACAGACCTACAAGCACTTGGAATAAGCGACTGGCAGGAGAAGGTCCACCAGAGAGACGAATGGAGACGGATTGTATCTGCAGCAAAGAACCTCAATGGCTCGGAACGCTGAAGAAGAAGAGGAAGAAGAAGAAGAAGAAGAAGAAGAAGAAGAAGAAGAAGAAGAAGAACTCTACAGTATGCACCTGACGAGATGCAGCTTATATATGCCAGGCAATAAATCATGCAACATATTATTTATGACCACTGTGTTTCGTTCATTCATCATGTGCTATGCATGCTGATAAGTGAGGGCGGTCAAGTTTCACCATCTCACTTGTTCACCAGTGTCGTGGATCAGTTCTGTGTTCTTGTCTCAACCATGCCACGCGACAAAGCCATCCAGATATTTACTTCTCTGCCTTCCCCTTGTTTTCTTCCCCTCGATCTTGCCAGTTGTCACCAAGTTCTCCAATTTATTTCTTCTCATAACGTGACCAAATAATTTTGACTGTCAACATCTAAATTCTCTAATCAGTGTACGATTTTCATTTGTTTCTTGTAGGACTTGGTCATTAGTTTTTCTGTCTGTCTATGGTATTCTTTGCATATTTACATCTGTTATGTGACAATTTCTTATTGAAGCACGGAACAGTTTGTAATCATGCCTTCCCCTCAATCTTTAAGTCCACACTGTTGTCCACTCCTCTGTTATACTTTTTAAATAACTGATTAACTATCATCTTTATTCACATTTACACTAATTTTGTTATAATTAAGTCTGCAGATTTTGGCTTCTCTTATTGCAATTTCGTCGACTTCTGTAACATTTTGATATTATAAATTAACACAAATAAAGCATCTTTACAGAACGCTGACGTAAACATTGGACGTTGCGACGACTAGCCTTCATCAGCAAACAAATACACAAAACACAACATATAAATACGAGTTTGTTTTAACACGTATTATTTTATATGGCTGTGAGGTCTGGACAATTACTAACCAAGGAGAAAAGCTCATAAATGCCTTTGAATATAAATATTATAGAAGGGTTCTAAGAATATCTTGGATACTGAAAAGAACAAAAGCAACCATAAGACAAGAGCTGAATACTGAAGAAGGTTGGCTACCAAAGACGATAAAACAAAGAAAATTTAGATATTTTGGTCACATGAAACGTCATGAAAGTTTGGAGAGAACAATAATGGAGGTTCTACAAAGGACATGAAACTAATGCATGAATTAATGAATTATTTTATACTGTTTACATTTTCCCAGCTTCACCAGTTCCACTAATTGTATTATGTTTTATTTCGTTTCACTTGACATCCCATTTTTTAGCCAGTTATCAGAAACGAAAAAGGCGACCATGATATTGGTGTAACTACTGGATATAGAAGAGCTGGAAAATCGACAATCTTTTTGATTGTAAGTGTTGTAAGTTTTAATTGTAAGCATTACATGTTGTTTTATTGATACTTAGACAATATTATACTAAAGATACATTAAGATAACGGTTAACAATCGAGATGTGGGTAATTTTACGGGATTTATTATCATTTATTTGTATTGTTTTTGTGTATCAACTAAGATACCTATTCTCGATTAGTTTACAATGCAGGACGGGTTATGGACAAAGTTTGTGAATAACTGAATAAGCGGGCCATTTTCTCGCTGTTAGCTGTTTCAGTCGGACTAAATATGAATAGATACGTATTCCTTTATGTTATCCGTGTATTACTGTTTTCTTTTTGTTGTCCCATTAGTAAAAGTGTCGATCGAAATGCTCACCTTCACCGCCTTGCTGTTGTTACTGTTATGATAAATTAATTAAAATTTAATACGGAGTGACTATTCGCAATGGAATTGCGAATAGATAAAAATTATATTCGCAATGGAAGTAGGTCACGTGATTATTCCTATGCGTGTTTCCATATTACAATATTTTGTTGATCTATTAAGGTGTCCTCAGTAGCCTGGTACACGGGAGCTCGAGGATCGATTCTCCGCCGGTGAGGCAACAATTTTTTCTTTTTCATTTTCAGGACACCAATGCTAGTCTGATGATTTCGCTTTAGGCATATGTTTTCTACGGATTTTGTGTATGGGAGGCTCTATTTGCAACGGAATTGCGAATAGAAAAAAATTATATTCGCAATGGAATTGCGAATAGAGAAAAATTATATTCGCAATCGAATTGCGGGAAGAAATAAACATGTCACAGCGTCTGCTCACTAGTCAATTTTAGTTTGGGCCATTAAGAAGTCTAAGAAGGTGGTTAATTTAAATAGGAATATTCACTGTTGTGAGTTTAATTCTGCCGAATTCTCCATATTTTTTAATGAATCACTCTTCTTCTTACTTCTGTCCGTTCTTTTGGCATCCCGTTTTATCTTTACATTACATTAGTCCTGTTTAAATATCAAGAATAATATTTTCAGAACAGGTATCCCCAATACAAATAACGATCTCTGCAAATAATTGTGTCCCAAGGCGAGTTCAAGAATTGTTAACTTTCGTTTCTGTACACTTACTGTTACCAGGCATCCATGTTTGTTTACGTTACCGTCCTACTATTTATGTCCTGATAATATCGCAGCAGTGATGATTCTCTTAAGAATGGAAGTGGAGGCAGTCACTGCGGCTCTCCGCTGGATGGAGAATACGACACACACACACATCGTGATTGTAACTGACTCAGAAAGCATGCTGACGAGGGTGTGGACGGGCAGACTTTGTGGCTTGCTTTGCTTCGGAGGTCACGGGTGACAAGCATCGCCTGGATCTTTTCTCCGGGGCATGCCGGTGTACTGGGAAATGAACAGGCGGACAGATTGGCTGGCTCTGCAGAACTTGGTGGAGTATTGATACATGACAAGGCAGACGTGGTTGCGGCTTTGTGGGAGCACGTGCACACCTCGGAGGAGCAAATGGATTACCATGGTCTGGCAAGAATGAGACAACAAGGAGTGACGAAGGGATCTGGCCGACGCTCAAAGGAAAAGCGAGACGGACTTATAATCAGATTGCTACTGGTACTATTAGTGTTGGAACTCTTCGCTGGCTGCTGAGGATGGGGACGGAGCACTTATGGGAATGCCCCGAATGCTGTGATGTCGATTCCTAAATCAATCAATCAATCAATGATGATTCTCTTAATTTGACACTTTCTATGGCCTCCATTGCATCCTCTCTGAGTGACTCTGTTCTGGTCCAAGCTGACAGTAATATGCTTCGCCTCAGAGAGACATGATTAAGCAATTCAAACACCAGGCCTCATGAATTAATAAATAAACAAGGATATGGAAAAGCTACGCATATAAAGTTTAGGAAAACCTGGTATATAATATATGAAGCAGGTAGAAAGGAGAGAGATAGATAACGAAGATAGTGTGAGAGACAGAAATATGAGAAAGATGTAATGAAAGACATTAAAGAGTGGTAAAGACGAGAAAGAGAGAGGTGGGAGATTGAGACTTAGAGAGAGAGGGAGAGGTTTACAGATGGGTCTGAAAACTGGCTTTCAAAATTATTTTCAGTCTTGTGAGAGGGTGACATATTATACAAGTACACAGATAAATTATTGCTACAAATGAAACTTGTATTCTGTTTAATTTTAGTAGTTAAATTGCCAGTTCTATTTATAAAATAAATATGAGTCCACTCTACTATACTATGCAATACTAGCGGCATGGGTCCGCCATTGTGAATTTTGAAATATCGATATCTCATTGTTATGCTAAATTTGTTTCTGAAAAAAAGTAAGATACGCTAATTGTTAAAATTCTTCGAGTATATGTAAAAATGAATGCAGAATTCAAAAATGCATCAAAAGTCAACAATTATTTACGATACAGGAGTTTTAAGTAAAATTAGCTCACCGTGTAACAGATATTTCAAATAAATTTTCAGAAACAAAAGTTTTAGGTGAAAATCGCATGCAGCTTAACAGACAGACCATAGTAGCATTTATTAAGAGTTGTTTCCCCCTACCTGTGACCTGTTGTTTTCAAACACATGAAATCACAAGCAGGCGTGGGTACTAATGCCTTAAACCAGAAGTGTCGCAGTAAATTTTCTGTGAAAGACCCTTCTACTGCCCCCACCCCATACTCAAAAGGGTGGACAACTGACATTGCTATTATAAGTAGGACAGGGATGGAGCTGCATGGGATAGCTAATGATTGTGAGTTGGTTGGGGACAAGGCCTCAACAAGGGTAAAGTGTGAAAGAAGACGGAGCATCTTCTCTGTCAGTCTCCCTCTGTTTCTGCTTCCCCTCCTGTCCAACTCCCATTGTCACGACGTATTCCAGCCTTGCCCGTCTCATGATATGCTTAAAGAATGTGGCTGTCTTCTTCTGACGTGAGTAACCAGTTCTTGTTTATATTATACAGCAGAAAATAGTGTACAATATGTGTTCATTGTATATTCCTGTCTAGGTTGATGATTTTCAATAAAAGGATAAATTAAACCACTACTGCAGCAAGAACCGTTCAACACTGCAGTGTTAGCAGCTGATCTTGAAACAGTCGTAGCAGGTGAGTTCATTATATGTTGTAAGTTTGCCAGATATTACATTAAGCTGCATAGTCAATACTTTCATAAGAATGCAAGTCTTAAATGGTTGCTTGTGTTTTACAGAACCAGACAATCAACCCCATCATTATCTTATCATCTCATCTTGTACCTTCATCTTGTCAAGGTGAAGCATAAACAGCGAGAGAGTGCCCATTTATAGGCTTCATGTATCAATATTCCCATGGACTCTGCTATTCCGTCTGTCCATCGTTTACGTGGCCAGCCTCTTCTTGTGCTTCCATCTGGTCTGTACATAATTGCTTGTTGTGGTATACTGTTAGATGGTAACCTATAGTCTTTTTTTTTTTTTTTCCCCAATATAAACATCCATATCTCAGTAACCAACTGAGGGAAAATTATGAGATTTAATTTATAACCTTATCATTATGTCCACCCAACAAAACATTTTTTGTTCTGGAGATTTTACAGCAGATTTCAAAGTTTGTTTATATGCGGTATATAATTTACAGGTCTGAGATGAAATTCATAATTTTAAATGTATTACAGCGTAGCCAGACAATCAGCGCTCAGTGTTGAATATTGTATGTTTTTTCACGGGATTGGCCTTATGCCAACTCCCAGCATTGTTTAAACTAGGACTGTTCATTCAAAGGTGTCTCAAAATGTGGGTTATTTCATGAAACCTGATTAATATTTTTTTTTTTTTTAAATCTTACTACTTATCGCTAACATTGAAATGTATGAATATTTTTCAATGGGATTGAATACGAAATTATACACTTCAAAGAATCGCTATGACGTTGTACACATAATTTTGTCAAGGAGCTGATCGCAGGAAACTGTTTTATACTATTACAAATTCCGAAAAAAGAACAATGCATGCATTTGGTTTGAGTAAACGGGCATTTCGTTGATGGGTGCAAGAATCTGGAATTAAACCACCATGCAATAACCAAACGGTAGGTAGAAAGATTATTGTAGACAGCTTTGACAAAGATGTCATAAGGCGAGCTATTATAAAAATGCTTTAAAAAGTCGCTTGATATACGACAGGGTCGACTTCATTGCACCGGGTTCTATCAAATATGGCTCGGTCTCTTTCCGCAGCACGGAAAGCATCGCATAAAGCACGAACTCCGCAGCTCTAGCGACGACCCACAGAAGTCTCCAAAAAATTATTTAACCCGTGAACCGAAGGATGCGGCCCGGAATCGAACCCACGATCTTTGGAGCCCGAGTCAAAAGGCTTGACCACTTCGCCACGGAGACTCCTAAAATTATAAAAATTTTGGATTTTATATCCAGGATTATCCAGCATTATAAAAATGCTGGATGCCAAAGAAACAGTGACTGTAAGAAAACTTAGGGTTTGGTTCAGAAAGAACAATAACATAGAGCTATCCAAAACAACTTTGTGGAAAATTATAAGGACATTATCTTCACTATTTGAAAGTACAAGGGCGGTAGAAATAATCTTTGCGAGCAACCGCATTTAGGAGCCATGAGAAGCAGATACCTACGTGAAATAAGGGAAATGCGCAAAGAAAATTATGGCATAGTGTGTTTGGATGAAATGTGGATCAATGCGCACCACACAAGTGATAAGGATTGGCAATCAGTGGATGGACAGATAAAGCGATATGTGCCCAGTAGTATAGGACAACTTTTGGTCATGGCCCATGGTGGTAATACACATAATGGCTTACAACAGAATGCTGGGCTCGTGTTCGTATCAAAGCATACATACAATAGGGATTATCATAATAAGATGAATGGTAATGTATTTAGAGATTGGCTCGAGAATACTGTGCTTCCATCCCTAGATAGACCGTTGTGTCCAATTATGGACAATGCATGATATCAATGTTGTTGCCCAAGAAGACAAAATACCTACAGCATCGAGCACAAAGGGAGCAATAAAGATATGACTCAGAATGGAAAACATACCATTTCCAGAAACGTATTTCTAGCTAGAATTGTTGTCCCTTGACGCCAAAAAGCAAGAAATATCAAATCGACAAGTTGATAGAAGAGCATCGTCATGGGTGCTTGAGACTTCCACCGTACCATTCTCATTTTAACCCTATAGAACTTGTGTGGGCTAAAATTAAAGGACAGGTGGCAGCTGACAATACTACATTCAAATTGTCTGACGTCAGGATACTAATCCAGTCCGTGCTATTAAATATTGATAAAAGTTACTGGAAAAATGTAAGGACCATGTGTTGAAAGAGGAAGAGGATTATTGGAGAAAGGATGGATTGAATTTTATGCAACCGAGAGCAGTCATCAACCTACTGGAATCGTCCGACACAGATTAAGGTCTGAGCAGATCGCAGACCTTAATCCACGTGCACACCAACTGGGATATTTTGCTACAAATATTCAGAAGAATTGCAATCCCTAAACATTACAGCATCAGCATAATGTCAATGGCAACAGTTTGTATTCCACAGTGATGAATTTTCAATTCCGCAAGCCCTCAGCGGTGACAAACAACTGTATTGAAAAAAAAAAAAAGACACATACACACACTAAACACATTGAATACCAACAGAAGAGTAATATTGCGGTGGAAACTGACATATTGTGGCATAACAAGAAACGTGAGAGCAAACACGTCAAATTAGGGGAGAACACACGTGCATACGAATCAATCTATAAACTTCAATGAAAAGAGGACCAACATCTTGGTCGTTAAGAAGAAAGCCCACTACAGAGACAATGACAACTATTTTCATAGTGCAAAACAGGTAATCATGTTCCGTCTCTGAACGGTAAACAGCAGAGTAGACAATCTTTCACGAAGACTCAAAGCAGGGTCTGTCACCCATGTGTACGTGTGAACAAACTACACAGACAGCTGAACAGATCCTTAAAAATGGAAACATGATGACTAAATTGCGGTATCATTTCTGGTAACTCCATACGCACGTTAACGCACAGCTATTTAGAAGCTTTCACGAACTCAATATAAAAAGCTAACACGAATACTTGTGTACACATTATTAACCAGCAGCTGAAGAAACAAGAAGGACATGAAAAATAAGGTAAGAAATATATTCCTTCTACTTTCCTGTCAATTTACAAATTATTTACTCCATTCCTCTGTAAATTCTCTGTCTTTACTAATATTACACATTGCATCCCTCTCGGGATTCTCCGTGGTGAAGTGGTCAAACCGTCTGACTCGGGCTCTGAAGGTTGTATGTTCGATTCCGGGTTGCGTCCTTCATTTCACGAGTGCATTTTTTCTGAGACTCCCGAGGGTCGTCGCTGGAGGTATGGAGTTCACGCTTTGTGCGAAGCTTTCCGGAAAGAAACTGAGCCATATGTGATGAAAAACCCGGTGCAATGCAGCCGACCCTGTCGATTTTAAGCTACTTCTTTCATTGCACCCACTCCCATACGAATCTGGATACGCCTTGTGTGTCATCTGAATTGGCGGGACTTTCATTACTGTAAACATAAATTTGTTAGCGAGAAATCACTAGTTTTTCAGCAAAACATCAAAGAAATGTCGCCGCTTTCGATGATTTAAGTTGTTTTTGGACCTAGACATATTCCTTGGCTGGGGGTAAATATAAGACAGCTGGAAAAATTTCATAACAATGCAGCAGACAGTTTTCAAAATAATTGATCGTGAATGAAGGCATCCTTTTCGGGACATACTATAGTTCCATGGCTAAACCATTTAACTTGCTGCCTTCCAATAAAATCTAGCTCTGCTATAACCCCCACTTTAGTTCTGATTTCTTCATTTCTGATTTTCTCTGTTCTTGATACATTGAGTATTCTTCTCAGGAATCTCGTTTCTGTTGTGAATGTTCTTTTCTCTGCTTCTGTCATTGTTCAGGTTTGGCATTGGTAATATATAGTATATGGTTGGTAGGCAGATTGTATTGTAGATTGCTTTCTTAGTAACTGTTGATACATGTTTGTTCTTTAGTATTGGTGCAATTTGTCCAATGAGTTGGTTTGTATTTTCGATCTCGTCTTCTGATTTGCCATTTGATTATATTATACTTCCTAAGTACTTCAAGCTCTTTACTTGTTCCAGTGGGTATTCTTTTAGATGAATTTTTGTTGTTTTTTTCTCTATTTTGCATGGTAATTACCTCTGTTTTTTGTTTTGTTGTTTATTTTTTTGTTCGCATATCCTTTACAGGACATCACTGTCAACATCAGCATCTTTCAACTGATTGTTGACTTCTGGGCAAGATTACGCTCAATAGTTTGCCATTGCTTTCCGGGCGACCAGCTCACGTACCCCGTAAGTTACCGAAGCAGAGAGAACCGCTGACTCTAATTTTCAATCATCATTTCTCACCATCATCTCGTCAAGTTCCTCTTGTACCTTGCAGTATAGAGGTGAAGCATAAACAGTGGGAGAGTGCCTATGTATGGGCTTCATATATCGAGGTTTCCATGGTCTCTGTAATTCCCTCTATCCATCGTTTACGTGGCAGGCCTCTTCCTCTGTTTCTGTATCATCATTTCACTGTTTGTAATTTACAAGGCAACTGTACGTTCAGTATTGTCTTGAGCCTTCAAATGTAATTTTAAAATGTTGATTTTCTGGATGTCATCACCTCACCTAAAGATAGAATTAGAGGGCTGCAACTCTAGCCCAAGAGAGACAACCGAGTTGCTCAGACTAAGAAAAGTCCAGAACCTTATCGAAGGTCAACCCTCGAGTTCATGGGTCCGTGGACACTAATGTGGCCCGCCTGAAGCGGGGTCCACGAGGAACTCGAACAGGGTTACCGCCCGTCGAATAGCGACACGCGGAAAACCATCAGAGGACAAATGGACTGAGACCAGGCAACAAGTGTCTGCCTGAGAGGGACTCGTTAGCTCTTGTATAGAGATAGAACATAGGCTAGATAGTGTGCTAGTTTGTTATATGAAATGTTTGATGTTCTATAATCTGTGATATGATGATGATGTAAAGCGCGGGCTGTTTAACCCCCTGCGCCAACTGTAGATTGCCACAATAAATCGGCTATATCATAGCGAACGTATTTATTGTTTGTATTAATTAACACCTGTGTGAACCCATTAAGTTACCTAGACAAAGTAAGACGTCAACAGGTTTTTGGGGGCTAGTACCGGTTTTGACATAATATGTTATGAAATAACTGTGAAATGTCATGTAAAATTATTTATTCATATCACATTGTTTGGTTAAAATAGAAGAAAATTGTTAACCATAAATTGTTCAACATATTTAGTAGCTATCTAGCAATAGAATAAAAGTAATCAGATTAAGCAGAGTCCCTCAACAGTCTCAAAACAAAGTCCATACCTTACACCACAATATTAGTGGTCTGTTAACGATGTATAACTGTTTAACATAACTGTGACATTTTTGTTTTTTTTTTCCGTTGACCGTGACTAATGTTTCTTGCTCTACGAGCAGATTGTGCCGCAAAGAATACCGTGGGCAACACATGTGATTTTTTTCAAGCCACTAAGTTGTGTGACAGAGAGGACCGCGTGCAACGCAGTGTAACTTTTCCCAGCAGTGACGAAAGAACGACAACATCGAGCGCTACTATTCAGAGCTAAGTTTCAGATCATACTCATTGTAAAGTCTAAGCTGTGCTTCCCATTCTCATTATCATCAATATATTATTGTATTTCATATTTATTTGTTTGTATATTCATGACCTTGCCACCATTATAACCGTGCATTTTGATTTACACATTAGTAAGCAAGGTAGGCAACCAAATTTTTCTACACACCAAAGTTTTTGATAAGGGAAATAACTCTATAAACATTACTAATAAATAAAATCCAAAATGTCAAGCTTAGATAAATGCATTGAGCAGGGAATAAAGTTAGGTTACAAAGAAGATAAACTGTCAGAATGGGCACAGAAAACGCACGCAGAAAATATTGCCCGTGAAGAAAGAGCAATAGAAAGAGAAGAAAGAAAATTGCAACAAGAAAGAGAGACCGAAGAAAGAAGATTGCAAAGAGAAGCAGAGGAAAGAAAATTGCAACAAGAAGCAGAGGAAAGAAAATTGCAACAAGAAAGAGAGACCGAAGAAAGAAAATTGCAAAGAGAAGCAGAGGAAAGAAAATTGCAACAAGAAGCAGAGGAAAGAAAATTGCAACAAGAAAGAGAGACCGAAGAAAAAAGATTGCAAAGAGAGGCAGAAGAAAGGAAAGTACGAGAAGAAAGAGAAGCAGCGGAAAAGAAACTGCAAATGGAGCTCGACGCAGCGGCCAAACAGGCCCAATTGAACGCTGATACACAGTTGAAATTGAAACAGATGGAAATAGAGTCCAACACAGAGATATCAATAAACAAATTAAGAAATAAAGAAGAGGAACAGAAATATAGTAAATATAAAGGTCTCGTTAAGGCTTTCTGTGCAGGAGATTCCATCTCCGCCTATTTAGAAAATTTCGAATGTCTCATGGCCTACCATAAAATCATTAAGGCAGATTGGGCTTTTATACTCATGAGAAATCTGGCTCTCGAGCCGCTTAAAGTAATAGAAACAGTACCACAAGAGATGCGAAAAGACTACGAATACCTCAAACAACGCATTCTCCAACATTTTTCGTTAGACACTGCAGGGTACCAACAACAATTTGCAAAATTAGCTCCCCAACCAAACCAAACATTCATAGATTATGTTAGTACAGTACAAGACATATGCACTAAATGGATAAACTCGGCGAAAACCAACAATAGCCACGATAAACTTAAAGAACTAATCATCATAGATAAAATTGTGAGCACCATCCCCACACCGTTTGCAAAATTTTTAAAACAGATGGATTGCAAAACCATCCAAGAAATTGAATCCAAAGGCAATGCATTCTACACAGCAAACAGGGATATATTTCAACTCAACATTAGCCACAATGACACAGCAGCTGCAGTAATAAATACTAAGTACTCCAAGCAAACACAAGGCAAATTTAAACCGCGATCCAACAGTGATAAAGTAGCAAAATGCCAGTATTGCAGTTTGACACACAACGCTTACGAAATGTGCGACAAGTCACCGAACTATCCCCACCACCTAAAAATGATGGTGGATAAACAGAAAGCAAAACGTAACGCGTACCAAAAGGCTGTAAAATGTTACTTTTGCAGAAGCTGGGGACATTATTCACGATATTGTGAAGGTCGTAAGTTACTGAAGCAAGCTAACGCTGCATTAGTAGCAACGTCTTCTGATGATGAGACGGATTCACTGATTGAAGGTTATAATCAGCATGACAATGAAAGCGAGCTTGGTAATGCTGTACATATAGTTAACACCATTGTAGATGAAACATGTAACGCTTGCACGAAATTCCAACTAGATCCATCATTACCATGTGGCCACACGATACCTATTGCAAATGAGACAGCCAACGCTGCTTTGTCAGCCACAGGGAAGCTAACATTTTTGACAGGCTTCGTGAACAGGAAAAAGTGCTCATTAATCCGCGATACCGGGGCAACGCTCTGTGGGGTAAAGAAAACATTAGTCAACACCACAGACTACACAGACAGACATGTTAACTGTCGCACATTTTCAGGTACGATAGAAAGATACCCCCTTGCGATGGTCGAAATTCAAACACCATATATATCAGGACAACTTTTGTGCGCTGTCCTTGAAGACCCAATCGCAGATATCATACTTGGGAATTTACCTAACATCCATCCATGCTCTGACAAAGAAATTAAAGACTGGGAAGAAAAACACGGTATCCACCACACAAATACCGATATTAAAGAGAAACACCATGTTAATTTGTCTCAAACTGCCAAAATACCAAGGGAGACAAACACTGAGGTTATTCAAAAAGAATTTACCGAGGTGTACAACGCAGGGGCGGTCGAATCTTTTAACGAGACGACCGAATTAAAACCTCGAATTGAGGTCACTCCCATGCTACAAAGTACCAAACCTGTAAATGTGTTACAAAACACACACGACACAAACGCCATTACACGACAGACAACCCACAAAACCAACACGGACCAACTACAACAACCATTAGAAACATTCGCACCCAACTCAACTAACATCAATGTTGGAAAAGAACAGAAATGTTCAAAAACATTTGTATCAAAACCATGTCACAGATTGAAATTGCTTGTATTATTATTGTATATTTTATGTAACAATTGTATTGAAACCTCTTGGCACGGATCTCTTGAAAGTATCAGAACAATTTCTGGACTTGAGTACAAAATTTCAATACATGGAAAAGTGGACATATTCAATTTAAATGGGTTGAAACCAGACTATGCTAAACAAGACACGGAAACGAGTAGACAAATGAAACGAACTGATGACAAAAACAAAAGGACAATCACCCAACTGAATGACAGTCCGTCCTATGCCAGACATGACAGTGAGACAAATGAACAGACGCAACAAACTGTTGACAAAGACAAGACAACAATGTCCCGACAGAATGACACTTTGACAAACGAAGCATCGTTAACGACGCACTCTCACGACAACAAAAACGACGAAGAGATATGGACATTACCGACATTCTGTGATATCGACAACGACAACAAATTTGACGACATAAACAACGAAGACATATGGACATTACCGACGTTCTGTGTTAGCTACAACGACGACAAAACTGACGACATATTGACTGTTTACCTTGACGACGACGACAACGACATTGAAGACAATTTACAAACAGTAGCACCTGTGATAAATCAGACGGACATAGACGATACTGAAGTCCCTATACCAATCATGACTAACGACGGGAGCATTGACGACATTCATATCAGTGACACATTAACACAGCGACAACGGCAATACAATTTGCCTATCCTGGATAACTACAAACCTATCCTTTCTAACAAACCTTGTATTATCCTGGTATTAAACCACTTATTGCATTTTATGATATCTAACTTCACTTCTCATCTACTTACCCTAAAACAAATCTTCAACCAAATTTCTCTTTTCGGACTTACTATCAAACCTTCCAAGGTTGAAATAGGTTACACAGAAATAGACTTCCTCGGTCATAGAATTTCTCAAGGTAAATTATTGACTGATGAGAAAATTGTTTCCAAGATTTTGAATCTAGAAGTACCTACTACAAAGAAGCAGATTAGGAGTTTACTAGGTCTCATTAATTATTATTCCAAATTCATTCCACATTGGGCAGAACTCACCTCAATTTTTTCTGATATGTTAACTAAAGATCATCCATCGAAAATTTGTAAAAGTACCAGCTTAGATGATGCAATGTGTAGATTGAAACATATTTTTTCAAATCCTCCAGTGTTACGATTACCCAACATAAAATTACCTTTTATCTTAACCACAGATGCAAGCGCCATAGCTATAGGAGGTTGCTTGATGCAGGAAGTCGACGGAATTAGACACCCTATTCTCTACGTGAGCAGGAAACTGAAGAAGGCTGAAACTCGATATGCAACAATTGAATTGGAGTGTCTAGCCCTATTGTTTTGTATACTGAGGCTCTCGAAGTTCCTTTTAGGGAGCCACTTCCTGGTTCTCACCGACAGTTCACCATTATTAGTCCTTAACCAAGGGTCGCCCAAGAACCACAGGTTACAAAGATGGCGTTTATTGCTGGAAGATTATGATTTTGAAATACGCCATATCAAGGGCACCGATAATATTCTGGCCGACATTTTATCACGCCAGTCAAATGCGCCAGTAGATTGACACTACTCAGTCAACCACTAGCCATATTATATACTGTGATACTTTTATACCGTTTCATATAAGTGTACCTATACACCGCCTAAGTTCTCTTAGTGATTAGTTTATTACAACACCCATGAACACGGTACTTCAATAGCTATACCATCAAGTGCCTAAACTCTATTACTAGACCATCAAGAAACAGTAACTGTGTTTATTTCAACCAGTAAGATCAACCAGAACAAACCATGAACACTGTAATATTTCATACGAAACATGGAAAAGAACCCATAATTTACTGTTGCTACAAACGTTGCAAACAGCCGAAATAGTACGACATCAACTACAACACGCAAGAGACAGCTATACGAACTTTAACATTTATAGCAAAACACAGGAACAACAGGACGGCAACACGCACATCATCGTTGGAGTTAATTAATTAGTTAATTATTAATATGTATATTTCCATTATTGATGTATATAAATTGTGTTAACCTGTAATTTGTACATATTCTACTTTAATATTACAGGCGGTGCCATTCAGAGGCTAAGAAAACCCGTCCTATACAATTGTCTCTATTTAAATTATAACCTACTTTTCCTTCATCGTACAGAAAGTACGTTTTTTCTTAAAGGGCGAATATCGCCTAGCCCATTGTTTCCAAGGGCAATAACATTTACCTTAACTTAAATTATATATTTTAATCGAATACTATTGTGTTTGAAAGACGAATGAATGAATGTGTGAAAGGATTAAATAAGAGAACGATACACTTGGCGGACAAATTGTACGCAACACGTATTTATTGTAATTTGTCTGCGTTTTTGATGTAAAAGTACATAACTTGTCTAAATTGTGAATACATGTATAGAACTTAGTTTAGGATTTAGCTTAGTTAGTAAATAGTTAACATACTTAGGTTAGCATTTAGGATATAACTAAGCATCACTACTTGGAATGCCGGATCATGTAGTGCACACAGTGCAAGGATTCATGATTGAGGTTATCCCAACTCGTGACGCTTGGAAATACACCATCCAGTCAGCACATACACAAACCTGAAAACTCAACACTTTCAATTTAAAATACAGTCACTTTATTAGAGACATCAACTTATTAGTCAAACACACTAACAAGCCAACAGGGACACATGTAGTCTGAGGGGGATAAGAGAACATCGTAACTACATATTTAGCATTGGATGACATACGAGAGTAAAAGTGTATTAAAATACACTCACGAATCAAGATTTGAAAGTGTACTTAACTAGCCAGGACTTCGGTCCTGTTAACTCTCTTTAACCAGAGATTAATTGTCTGGGCACCAATAGGGTGCGTGAGAAGGGCGAGTTGTCAATACAACTATTAAAACGCCACGTAACTTCGGTCTGATAAGCATTGTTAAGGACACAGGAGACAGAGTGATCTCTTTAGCAAATCAGAGAAGTAGTGTATGGTAGAATACATGAGTTACTAATGCCATTAGGTAGTTTACCAAGTTACTGTCCACCAAACTACAAACCCTAACTTTAGATGAGTCGATGACAGAATTAGATTAAATCTAATTGCCCAATAACAAGCCAGATCAGGAGGGGAGAGGGGAATCCTGTCATCACCTCACCTAAAGATAGAATTAGAGGGCTGCAACTCTAGCCCAAGAGAGACAACCGAGTTGCTCAGACTAAGAAAAGTCCAGAACCTTATCGAAGGTCAACCCTCGAGTTCATGGGTCCGTGGACACTAATGTGGCCCGCCTGAAGCGGGGTCCACGAGGAACTCGAACAGGGTTACCGCCCGTCGAATAGCGACACGCGGAAAACCATCAGAGGACAAATGGACTGAGACCAGGCAACAAGTGTCTGCCTGAGAGGGACTCGTTAGCTCTTGTATAGAGATAGAACATAGGCTAGATAGTGTGCTAGTTTGTTATATGAAATGTTTGATGTTCTATAATCTGTGATATGATGATGATGTAAAGCGCGGGCTGTTTAACCCCCTGCGCCAACTGTAGATTGCCACAATAAATCGGCTATATCATAGCGAACGTATTTATTGTTTGTATTAATTAACACCTGTGTGAACCCATTAAGTTACCTAGACAAAGTAAGACGTCAACACTGGACAAGTTTGCTTTCAGTAATTTGCCATTGTTCTCTGAATGAGAAGTGAACTGACCTGTGTAGGGAATGATCCCCCTGCCCTGTCATCAACACACCGGAAGTTAAAGCACAAGAGCTTTCATCCCCTTGGCCATGCTCACAGCCTTCAGATATACTAGGTTATCATCATCAAGTGCCCTGTCAGCAGGCATAGGCGTTCATGGCTCTCCACAGCTCTCAGTCTTTGGTGTTCTGGATCAACTCTGCTGATGATATTCCTCCATGCCACCGTTTCAATCCATCCAACATCATTTCTCTTGGTCTGCCTCCGCCTCTCATCCCCTCGATCTCTCCAGTTGTCACAATGTTCTCAAATGCCTCTCTTCTCATCAAATGACAGAAGAAAGCTTTTTGTCTCCTTCTTATTGTTGTATGTAATGTTCTAGTTTCATTAGCCTGTCTGCGCATGCATGTACGTGCATACACATCTAGAGTGTTCTGGTTATTTCTCGGAGCCAGTGACTCGCCGTCGCCCCTTCTCCTGTTAGTTAAAACAGTTCTGCCACGTAAAGGCCAGGAGTTGGACTTTTGCTGCATAGGTAATGAATGCACGAGCCATTGGGGTATTTATGCAAGGTTGGGCTCTCACCCCAACCCCGCCACCGGCTACATACAGCAACATTTGGAACCTAGCTGGACTAACGTTGGTTTATCTCTTGAGGTCACTGGAACATGCAAGTCCCTCTACCACTTCAAATAGAGACGCAACAGAGGAGAAATCGTATGAGTTCAGTCTCTAATAGATGTTTGGTCTGGAGCTGGCATCAGTGATTATGATCCTTCAACCCTCTCTGCCTTTTATTTTGATGGTATAGATGTGGCAAAATTATCAAGCTGTAAGCCTCGCGCTCTGCAGGTTGTGGGTTCGATTCCGGGCTATGTCTTTCAGTTTACGAGCGCATTTTTCTCGGAGAGTCATGGGGGTCATCGCTGGAGCTACAGAGTTTGTGCTTTATGTAACGCTTTTGGCAGGTCATCCTGTGGAAAGAGAGTCCTATGGGATAAAACCCGGGCCAGTCGATCCTCTCGACTTGTAAGACTTTTTAAAAGACTTTTAGATGTTGCTTATATTGATTTGTTGCCCAACTGTTTAAACTTTTGTGATACATCTGTCTCTGTCTTCCTACGCTTGTCTTGCCTAGTATTTTCCCATGTAAGGCTAATTTGTCCATTCCACTCTTTCTGGTGAAATGGCCCATACGTTTCATTTGTCTTTTCCTTATTTAGTCCATCCACAAGTGGTTTTGTAACGCCAGCAGATCTGAATACTTCAGCATTTGCTTTCTTCTTTGTGCATGATTTTCTCAGTAGTTTTCTCATGACGTCTCCACTACCTCTAGTTTCTTTGCTATTTCTCTTACATTACAATTACCAAAATACTTTATTTATGCCTTCTTATTAGTGGTTCCATTTCTACTTTGGAGTTCAAAGATCCTCACAATTTGTTTTATTTCTTCTTGAAATTACCTTTCTCTTACAACTCTTACTCTTAAGTCTGATGTATTGGTGTTGAGGTTGGGCTAGTCCCAATATGGCTTGCATATATTAAAGTGAGGTGAGACCTTCCTCCAGACCTGCCATCAAAGTGCCACCTCCATGGGAACTGTGGCAGAGCTCTCCATCTCCTGTCGAAGCTCTAGATTGTCCTATAATCATTTATCATCATCCAGTGCCATGATCTCCGAAACATGGATCAGTTCGTATGTTGACTTCCTTCCATGCCATGACACAAGACTGTCAAGAATCTTCTCCCACTGTCTTCCTCTATCTCTCTTTCTGCAAATCTTTTCCGTTGTCACAGTTTTTGTCTTCTCATAATGTTGTCAAAAAAACGATAACTGCCTCTTCAATCAATATCTATCAGTTTATTTCTTATGCTATTTCAGTTACCTCAAGAATTTCACAGCAGTTGATATTTCTTTGTCTTGCTCTGTCTCTTTTTTTCCCCATTAATGTTTACAGATGTGACAGTGTGTTCCAGTATTTACCTATTCATTGATTCATGATTCTCTTCTGTTGCCAGGTAGCTTTCATTGACACAAGATGACAACTGCAGCACGTCCCACGTGGGACACTGCTAAAGGAGGAAGGGGGAAAGGAGAAGGTGACTTGAGTGCCCTCTCGAAGCAGTACTCAAGTCGAGATCTGCCTTCACACATGAAATCGAAATACAGGTAATATTTTATTGATAATCTGTCTATTCTGTTATTTATCGCTGTTATGAGTACAGTAAATAGGACATCTCTGAATCAAGTTACAGAATTTAAACATCTAGGAAGTATGATAATAGAGGATTAGTGATTAGACCGATAAATCAAAATCATATGCCAAAAAGCAAGTGCGCTTATATATCAACTGAAACATCAAAATATACCAATGTTTGCAAAATGACAGATCATACATAGCATATATATACCAGCCCTTTGCTGCTTGTGTCAAACTTGGATATATCTACATCATGTTCGTGTTGTTTGTCCATCAAGAATGATGATGACCATTCATTTCATCCAGTGGGGTTGAAAGTATGGAGCCGTGAGTTCTAAGATGGCTGATAAGGCCTATTTTGGCTCGAAATGTTCTTTGACAATGCGGACAAAGAATACTTGATGTTACATGAGGAGGATCTCCTGCAGTGGTTTTTCTGTCCAGCCTTTTCTTCACAGCCCTTGCAGTCCAGGTTGCTTCACAAGTGACTGCACCCTTATGTACTTATGTACGCCATGAATTATAGTCTTTAGCAGCAGTCTCCTAGGTGTCAAGATGAATTCCAAAAGCTTTCAGTGAAATTTTCAGAGTGTCTTTAAAGCGTTTCCTCTGGCCGCCTTGGGAGCATTTACCACAGCGCAGCTTGCCGTAAAAAATTTGTTTAGGGAGACTATGATCTGGCATACAAGTTAAGTGACCATCCCAGCGAATCTGATTTTTCATTAGTAGAGTGTAGGTACTGGCCATAGATGCTCTTTCTAGAACTTCAGTGTCTGGGATCTGGTCTTACCATTTAATCTTCAATAGCTTCCTAAGGCATCCATCCATCCATCATGTGCCATGCCAGTAAGCGTGGGCGGTCATGTTCTGCCATCTCACTCGATCACCAGAGTCGTGGATCAGCTCCGTGTTTCTGTCTCGACCATGCCACAAGGCCAAGCCATCCAGGTACTTGCTTCTAGGTCTTCCCCTTGGTCTGTTCCCCTCGATCTTACCAGTTGTCACCAAGTTCTTCAGATCATTTCTTCTCATAACATGCCCAAAAAATTGTGACTGTCTACGTCTAATGTCTCTAATCAGTTTACGATCTTCATTTGTTTCTTGAAGAACTTGTTCATTGGTCTTTCTGGCTGTCCATGGTATTCTTTAGGCATCGCACATATGCTTAATCAACAACTGCAAGATGAAAACGTCTGAGAAGAGCTGCCAACTTACCCATTCAAGACAGAGTTAAAAAAATGATGTTATCAGACAGACAGTGGGATTAAAGACCTTGGCAAACATGCATTGAAACAAAGATCAAATGGTTTGGTCAGCGCTGGAAGATAAATTATTCCTCCCCACAACTCTTGAAGCAAAAGTGGAAGATGATGATGATGTGTGGTAGATAATAGATTACCCATTTCAGGACAAGACACTTGTGAGTTTTGGTCACGTCATGTGACTAAAAAGTAGAGAAAATTGTGACAGCCAGGTAAGTTTAAAAAAAAAACAAAAAAACTTGAAAGACCCTTTTCCACATCTTAAGGTATATTGGATAGATTCTGCTCGCACCATGTTTTGTGGACCAACCACACTTGAGACAAAAAAGGGACCCCTTTAACATCAGAAGCACATTGGGCATGTGATACTAGACACATATTTTCACGAGGGGGATTCAAATGAAAACTGTAAAAGTGTGATAGTGTTAAGTACATGACATCACAATGCAGATGAACACAGTGATGTCTTAAAGACAGTTTAAAGGGCGGCCATCCCCACTTTTGACATGCACCAAAGAGGAGAGCGTTCTGTTATTCGTTTTTGATCAATGAAGGGGTGAAGCCTCTAGAAATTCATCGGTTAGTGAAGTCCGGTGTGGTGATGCATGCCTGTCACTCTAGCAAGTGTATGAGTGGAGTAGAAAGTTTCAAAACAGCGTGACTTCTGTGACAGACTGTTCACGACCAGGTCAGGTACACCGAGTAGTGACTTCTGTGACAGACTGTTCACGACCCGGTCAGGTACACCGAAGTAGTGACTTCTGTGACAGACTGTTCACGACCAGGTCAGGTACACTTAAGTAGTGACTTCTGTGACAGACTGTTCACGACCAGGTCAGGTACACTTAAGTAGTGACTTCTGTGACAGACTGTTCACGACCAGGTCAGGTACACTTAAGTAGTGACTTCTGTGACAGACTGTTCACGACCAGGTCAGGTACACTTAAGTAGTGACTTCTGTGACAGACTGTTCACGACCGGGTCAGGCACACCGAGTAGTGACTTCTGTGACAGACTGTTCACGACCGGGTCAGGCACACCGAGTAGTGACTTCTGTGACAGACTGTTCACGACCAGGTCAGGTACACCGAGTAGTGACTTCTGTGACAGACTGTTCACGACCGGGTCAGGCACACCGAGTAGTGACTTCTGTGACAGACTGTTCACGACCAGGTCAGGTACACTGAGTAGTGACTTCTGTGACAGACTGTTCACGACCAGGTCAGGTACACCGAGTAGTGACTTCTGTGACAGACTGTTCACGACCAGGTCAGGCACACCGAGTAGTGACTTCTGTGACAGACTGTTCACGACCAGGTCAGGCACACCGAGTAGTGACTTCTGTGACAGACTGTTCACGACCAGGTCAGGCACACCGAGTAGTGACTTCTGTGACAGACTGTTCACGACCGGGTAAGGCACACCGAGTAGTGACTTCTGTGACAGACTGTTCACGACCAGGTCAGGTACACTGAGTAGTGACTTCTGTGACAGACTGTTCACGACCAGGTCAGGTACACTTAAGTAGTGACCCCAGAGAATTTTGTTCTACAGGAATCCAAACACTTTATCGGCGCTGGAGGACTTGCATTGAGCGTAGTGGGAAAATGACACATTTGTTCTTTAAGTTTTCAGAATATATTCACACACACACACAAAACAAAAACATTTAAGGCTTTTATGTGAAGAGACAGTTGAATGGTATCTATAACATTCAATATATACCTAATGATCTCTTGAAACCTATTGTCGTAGCTCTATCAAACAAATCTGCTGCAATAGATTGTGGAGAACTTCGCACAATTAGTTTAGTGAGTCATTTGACTCAAATACTAATGAGAATTATAATGAGAAGAATAAGAAATAACCTAAACCTGGAAATTCGAGATGGGTTGTGTGGATTTCTGAAACACCATATACATCTTGAGAACATTAAGAGAAAAAATTATTGAAATGAACATAGATCTAAATTTCTACTCAATTGACTACACTAACGCAATTGATTAGGTGAAACATGAAGAAATGATTAGAATGTTGGACATTGTAAACATTGATGGTAAAGATTTGAGAATAATAAAGAACATGCCTTGGCAACACAGACTGATTGGGAAGTTTTCAGCACATTAAATAAGGTGTTTGATAGAGTTGTGTATTATTACTCAGTCTGTCCAATGTATGTATGTATATGTGTATGTAGTTGAGGTTAGGTCTTAGACAGATATGACTGAGCTACTGTATGACAGTAGACGGTACTACCTGCTTTCTGTTAGCGCCGATTGTCGGGTTTACCAAACCCGACAATTCACATTGTGCCAACGGCTTCAGGCAGAGGAGCTTATTTGGGAGGGTAGAAGCTTGATCCTGGTGTGAGAAAATGCAATCTAAAACTAAATGTTATTGCATGGCAGACCTGGCCCTAAGCCTTGGTCGGTAACTGGTCTAGGATCGAAGCTCCGACAGGTGGACAGTTAGAGCATTGCTTTGCTGATCCGGCAGCTTCTGTAGCTTGTCTTGTTCCAGGCGTATTGGTGTTATCTTTTCTGTGGAGTAAACTAGATAGGCAGAGAGAGGGATAATGCTGTATGGACAACATATGGTCTCTACAATTTAGCCCAGGCTTTGTGTTATGCAGAGGTATAACCCCATCACTGGCCTTACCACCTTTAAAAAAATTTAGTGGGCAAGTTTTACGTTCAGTAGTTTGCCATTGCTATTTGAACAACCAGCACCTATACCTTTTTCGAAAAAAAAACCAGCACTGCTGTGTTTCAAACCCAGGTATTCAGGATTGCGAATCACGTCCGTAACCCCTGAGTTTGAAGTTACTATGCCTTTTTTAAAGCAAAATGTAACAATCTATCGTCTGTCAGGACGGAAATGTGCCGGTGAGTGAGGTGGGTAGGTTAGTTAGTTGCATATCCTTTACAGGACAACGCAGTCAACCCTTGCATCTTTTAGCTGTTTGCCATTGCCTTCTGAACGACCAGCACTCATACCATTATATAAAAATCAACGCAAGTCGATATGCTGCCAAATCACCGGCAGCTGTGTTTCGGCTGCTGTATGTAGGATTATGAATTGGCCTCGTACCTCCTGTGCCACTGCGCCTATTAGGTATGTATAATTTTTGATCTTATTGTTAATAATAATATTATTATTCTTATTCAGACAAGAAGGACAAGGCACACAAGAGGAGCTTAGAAACCGCGATTTTCGCCGTGAGTTGGAGGAGAGGGAAAGGTCAACAAGGGAGAAACGGGACAGAGGACGAGGTTGGTATTCAGTTAAAATACTGATAAGAATCACGTGTTATCAATTTGTTTATCCCTTCCTTGTGAATAATGCCTCACGTCAGAGAGGTGTGATCTGTCTTAATTAGCTGTGAAGTGACATTCACGTGTCAATCACCATGGATATATAGCTCAAGCACTCATCAATCCACTCACAAATCATGGGTTACGTGATAGAGCAAATGACATGCTGCAGTGAACCTCATGTCATTGCAATATATCAGGACCTAAGATGGCTGTCAAATTGGCCAAGGAAAGCACTCAGGTAAAACAAGACAATTCAGATATATATCACAAGAAACATTTTTTTAAAAACCCACTAGAATGTTACCTGTCAACCACAGGATGACTTACTTATTGGACAGGACTGGACAACCCATTATCTTAAGACTCATAACCAGACATAACACTCATTAACTACATGTGAATAAACTAAATTAAAGTTCTACAGCATTGTGTACACCTCGTGCTGCAGTACATATACTATAACAATGTGCTAAATACAGCCCACAAAGTTCTAGTCTATGGCCGGATGAAACAACCCTGGGTCTCAAACTCTACAGAAGCCTGCAAGAATTGCAGAAGACGGCGCAGTCCATACAGGAAGCAAAATTGCAGATATAGGCTGAATCCATATGAAGGAAAAGAAGAGTCATTGTTCCGGAACATGCAGGAGTTGAGGGAAATAAACAATTTGGCTTTGCATCTTCTGCCGATAGCCAGCCCATGGATTGTGCTAATGTTATTAATGTACTTAGAGAGATGTCAAGAACAGAGGACTTTGATGCCAGTGAATCCACATGATTGTCCAGAATCAGAATCTTGGAAGTTAGAATTAGCACAGCTGGGCACATTTGGGAGAATGAGGGACCTCATCAACCAGCACAGAACGAGCATCTATGGACTTGTCCAGATAACTAATTAGATAACTATAAGAAGTCAGCACGGAATGGAATTGTTCTGGATTGTGACTATAATGAGACAGTGGTGAGTTTTGAATGGTAACTTAGTATTGGATGAAATACAGTGATTTGTGAATGAGATAATGGTGGGTTGTGAATAAGATAATGGTGGGCTGTGAATGAGATAATGGTGGGTGTGAATGAGATGATGGTGGGTTGTGAATGAGATAATGGTAGGTTGTGAATTAGATCATGTTGGGTTGTGAATGAGATAATTTTGGGTTGTGAATGAGATAATGGTGAGTTGTGAATGAGATAATGGTGGGTTGTGAATGAGATAATGGTGGGTTGTGAATGAGATAATGGTGGGTTGTGAATGAGAGGTCAGCATTGTCTTTGGTGCACTTTCAAGGGGAAGTTTGTCACACCTGTTTATGCCCATCAGATGTCTATGTGTCCGACTTCAGCATACATTTGGGTATGGTTTACTTCCGTTAGACATACTACATCCAAGTTAACGGGTCCTATCTACTCCTATCTATTTCTAACAGTTTGCCAGGGCTGTGGCCTGGGCATTAAATAAGATACTAGTGATTTGTGAATGAGATATAGGTGCGTTGTGAGTGAGAACACAGTATGGAATGAGATAGTGCTTTCAGATGTTTCTGACTTTCATTTGCAGACTCTGGCAGCAAGAGACCACGTATTGAGCAGATTCCTGTGACAAATCTGGACGCTGATGATCCTGTTGATGATGAAGTAGGTATTCATGTTTTGTAGTGCATGTTGGCATATCTCGTGTATAAATGAGTCACTGAGGTTGTAAGGTCTGGATCTGGTTTTGCACAGGTTAAGACTTTAGGGTACTTCTTCCTGGTGCAATCTATCCAAAGACCCATCCATCATCATCAGTGCCGATACGCACTGGTGGTCATGTTTTGCCATTTCACATGATCACCTGAGTCACAGATCAGCTCTGTGGTCTTGGCCATGCCATGTGGCCAAGCCATCCAGGTATTTACTTTTCTGCCATCCCCTTGTTTTCTTCCCCTTCATCTTACTAGTTGTCACCAAGTTCTCCAATTTATTTCTTCTCATAACGTGTCCAAAAATTGTGACTGTCTACGTATAATTTCTCTAATCAGTTTACAGTTTTCATTTGTTTTTTGTAGGACTTGGTCATTCATTTTTGTGTCTGTCAATGATGTTCTTTGCATTTTCCTCAGAAACCACATTTTCACAGCCATCAGATGTTTTTCACCTTGTCTGCTCATTGTCCATTCTTCACATCCATACAAAAGTACAGGTTCCATGCAGCAATTCAACACCAGATTCTTAGTCTAGAGAACATTCCAAGGATTGCCATGCTTCTCTACAGATGTGAAGTTCCATTACACCCCATTTGTTTCTGAGCTTGAATTGATGAAGTAAAACTTCTCAACACAGTCCCTCTGTAGATGGTCATATGGTACCAAGTCGGGAGGGTAGTCTGTGGTTGCTTTTTCAGAACCTCTCAAAGCATAGAAACCAGTGGGGTGTGCAATATCAGTACAGGAACTTTACGTCTGTGGAGAGGTACATTGGAATGTCACAGATCATAAGAACATATATGGTCAGGCTGGGATCAGGTCTGCATTGGTAGTTGCCTCCACAGGTTTGAGGATCTCATTGTCAGCATACTCTGACTAGCATCCCAGGGGAAACAGACATGCTGTGAATCTTCCCTTTTTGTGGGTGGGTGTTGGAATTTTGGAGTTGAGCCTGAACAATGGTTCCAACTGCTGGTATATGATTAGCATACTCATAGATCCTCCTAGTCTGTTACCCTAATCTGAGAAGACTGTCCAATTCACTACCCCAGTACTCAGGGGGTGTATACCATTCTTGGTGTGTCTCAATCAGATTGCAGACGTGCCATTAGTATTGATGCTCTTCGCTGGCTGTTGAGGACGAGGACAGAGCTTATAAGGAATGTCCCAAATGTTGTGACGTCCGTTCTTGACTTAACTTAGCTAAACTCAACCTTTTCTCTTTGGTGATGATGGACAGTCGGTAACAATGCTTTCATGGCTCCAGTGTAAGAATTATCATCATCATGTGCCTTGTCACCTGGCCTAAGCAACCTTGCTTCACCACATCTCCCATTCTTCAACAGAATATGTCAGTTCACATGCTGTTTTATCCTAACATGATGAAAGGCTGTCAACAATCTTCTCTTGCTATCTTCTTCTATCTCTTATGCATTAATTTTTCCAGTTGTTACAATTTGCTGAGGAGGTCAGCATGGCAGAATGAATAAGCGTCCTCGTTCTTAAACATCCTGTGTGCTGGAGCCGAGGTAGCGGGTTCAACCCCCACACTGAACGGTTGGACTTAAATGCTGACTTCTCATCCTTGACTTGGGGACATAAATTACAAGTACTTCTGATGTCGGAGTGGGTTCATCTGGTGGCGAGGGACACATGTAATAGGGAAAGCTAATCCACACACAAAAATCAATCCAGTGCACACCACAGTAATAGCACATGTATGGACTATGCTTGGGTACAAAGCCAGCGAACAAAATAATAGAACAATTTTTGTCTTTAAATGAATTTTTTTTTTTAAAGAATAAAGAAACAAAATTAAGATTTACCATTTCTGTTTGTGTGCTGGAATCAGATTATTTTGTGCATCAAAGCAAGCATGCTTAATTGCTTATTCTTTTTGTCTTCTTTCTTGCTTGACTCCCTACTGAGGCACAGGTCGTCAACCAACTCTCTCTCTCTCCCCCCCCTCCTCCAAGTCGCCCTAGCTACACCGTTCAGCACCATCCAGGTCCTTCACATGTTATTCATTTCTATGTCCATGTGTATTTAGGCCTTCCTCTATTTATTTAACCCCGTGAATTTCACACTAAGACCTTTCTCGTTTTATTCTCTGGTTAATGATGTATTAATGTGTATGTATTTTTCTTTCGCATCAAACAGGAGGATGAAGACAATTCTGATGGTGAAGATGATACTGCTGAGCTGTTGGCAGAGTTACAAAGAATAAAAAAGGAAAGAATTGAAGAGAAGACAAAAATGGTAATAACTTTGAATTTTTGTCGTTAATTCGTGTGTGATTTTTTTTTAAAAACTCATTCATTGCGTAATTATGTGAATGGTCTTTGTACACTTAATTTTAAGTGTTGCAAAATGTTTCATTGCGATTTGATTCTGCTTGACTCCTTTAATGTGGGTAGGTTGTCTCAATTGTTAAATGTTGCCAACGCTTTATTCTGCCAGTTTTGATTTGATGCTACTAATGAATGTTTAGTGTTGGCAACTTTAACTCGGCTCGTCTTTTTGCCATTACCTGAGACGTCTAGATCACTAGTGAGGGTTGGTGCAATACCAGCTAAATATCCAGCATATGGACAACAAAACATTATTTTGGCGTACACCCATTCCAATTGTGGGAAAACTTCATGAGGATGTTGACAAGCTCATGTTGACTGCTGTTTTCTTTAAGTATATTCCTGTTGGTATCTGAAGGTGTATGATGAAGAAGATCAGGAGGGAGTACACTATCTTTATGTTTCTTATTCTGAATCCTGTGAATTGTACATGTATTGGAGAGTTAGAGATGACCTTGGGATTTTTAAGCCACTCCATCTTCCCAATTGTGTTGTCTTATATAGGGGTTGTTTAACTTGTTGCTTGGTTGGTTTAATGGTTGCGTAGTTTCTTGGTTGGTGTATCCTCTAAAATGTTGAGTCTCGACACATAAACATTGGTGTGCATAACATAGGCATTCAGGTTGTGCAAACCCTGAAAAGGGTTCTTTTTAGAGGTTCTTTCCATTTAAAGAGTTGGCATTCAGGTTGTGCAAGCCCTGAGAAGGGTTCTTTTAAAAATCCTTTCCACTTAAAGAGTTAGCTTTCAGGTTGTGCATACCCTGACAAAGGCTAACATCTATTGAAATAGTTGGCACCGGGAAGGTTAACCTGGTCAACAAACGCCCACACAAGTCTGATGTGTCGGCCTAAAGGCGCAGTATTGCAGAAGAAGAAGAAGAAATAGTTGGCATTCAGGCTGTACAAACCCTGAAAAGGGTTTAGCATCTATTTAAAGAGTTGGCATCCAGGTTGTGCAAATCCTGAGAAGGTTCTTTTAAAGGTCTTTTCCATTTAAAGAGTTGGCATTCTGGCTGTACAAACCCTGAAAAAGGTTCTTTCTGTTTGAAGCATTGGCTTGGCTTTCATGCTGTTCATGACTGACATTGGCATTTATGTTGTTCATGACTGACATTGGCATTTATGTTGTTCATGACTGACATTGGCATTTATGTTGTTCATGACTGACATTGGCATTTATGTTGTTCATGACTGACATTGGCATTTATGTTGTTTTTGAATTCGCTAGTTTTGAACTCAAGCGTAGTCTATACACATGCTACTACTTGTAGTGCTCTGGATTGATTTTTGCATGTGGACTAGCTTTCCCTGTAACCATTGTCCTTCACCATCAGGCCTAATGTCGTAGTATTCCCTGGGGTGAGGGGAGGATACTATCACACCTTAATAACGGGATAGAGGGACTCTGGGAATACGATCAGTCTCAGTCTACAGACCCCTCCGGCCCTTGGATTCCTGTCTCTCTCACTATCAACCACGAGACTATATCCCTTTCACCTTCCGTCCAGAACACATGACACAACTCTGGTACCTACACATAGTGACTAGATGGTATCATGTACAAGATGAATGTCAACAATGAATATGTCCATGAGAGAATCCTGGCAACCGCCAGGAGATAGAAGATATCTCTGACTTTAGAAGTACTTGTAATTTACGTCCCGAAGTCGAGGATGAGAAGTCAGTTTTTAGTTCATCTGACCAGTGTAAGGGTTGAACCCGCTACCTTGGCATCAGCACACCAGATGTTTAAGAATGAGCACTTTTATCCATTCAGCCATGCTGACCACCAGCCCTTCATTAACATTGTTCTTTTAAGAATTTCAAGACACTTGCCATAATAATTGCGTCCCATTACAGGATGCTGAGAGGAAAGCGGAAGAGGAAAGAATTAGAACGGAGAACATTCTCATGGGCAACCCATTGATGCAGCCAGAAAAACAGTCGGCCACAGATTTTAAAGTGAAGCGGAGGTAAGATGAAACCAGCCTCTCATGAGATCAAAACTTTATTAATTTTATACCTGGGTTTGTCAAAGTTTGTTTAAGAAAGTACCTGTTCCCATTTACTTGCTAGAAGTTGGACAGAAGCCGGCAATTAAAACAGTGGGCATAAGGTCTGAATTCTGATGAGTGTAATAACTCTGTAATTTGATACCATGTGGGACGTTAGCAAAGTTGATAGTGAACTGCACTGATGTCAAGGGCAGGTTGGACGCGGGTGTGATGCCAGGGCTCATCACTTGCAAAAGTGAGGGAAAGATTGGCCGCCTATCTCTCCATGCAAAGAGACCTACAAAATGTGATGGAACTATTACATCACAGGCTCAAGCAGGCAACTACATTAGAACAAAATCTTGTAAAATTAGTTTGATACCTAACGTATTTTAGAAAGTTATTAGTTTAAAGTCATTAGAAATGTTATGTAATTCCCTTGGGTCAAAGTCTGTTGACAATGAAAAATCTAAATTCTTCATGGAGTCACCCAAACAAAAGAAATGTTAAAAGGCAAGAGGGTCGGCTTTATTGTGCTGGGTGTAACCCACCGTGTGTGATCTCCCTAAACACTTCACTGATGTAAATAGAGGAGAAGAAGAGGACACTTGATCTCTCTTTGCAGAGCAGCTGTTTTAGGCGTTTCATTGTCAACACACTCCAACACAATGTCCAAGGGGAGTCTTGTGTGATTTATGTGGCAAGGCTGACTGAGGTATCCATGTGCCATGTCCAGGGGAGTCTTGTGTGATTTATGTGGCAAGGCTGACTGAGGTATCCATGTGCCATGTCCAGGGGAGTCTTGTGTGATTTATGTGACAAGGCTGACTGAGGTATCCATGTGTCATGTCCAGGGGAGTCTTGTTTGATTTATGTGTCAAGGCTGACTGAGGTATCCATGTGCCATGTCCAGGGGAGTCTTGTGTGATTTATGTGACAAGGCTGACTGAGGTATCCATGTGTCATGTCCAGGGGAGTCTTGTGTGATTTATGTGACAAGGCTGACTGAGGTAACCATGACCAATGAAAATGACTCTTTACAAAGCCATCCAAACTTTTACTGTAAACAGTACATATGATTATACTTGTCAACCCTTCTCTCTCACTGGAGGAATGATTAAGTTCATACTTGTCAACCCTTCTCTCTCACTAGAGTAATGATCAAGTTCATACTTGTCAACCCTTCTCTCTCACTGGAGAAATGATTATGTTCCTACTTGTCAATCCTTCTCTCTCACTAGAGAAATGATTATGTTCATTCTTGTCAATCCTTCTCTCTCACTGGTGGAATGATTATGTTCATGCTTTTCAATCCTTCTCTCTCATTGGTGGAATGATTATGTTCATATTTGCCAATCCTCTCTCATTGGAGAAATGATTGTGCTCATACTTGCCAATCCTTCTCTCTCACTGGTGGAATGAGCTCATACTTGTTAATCCTTCTCTCTCACTGGTGGAATGATTATATTCATACTTGTCAATCCTTCTCTCTCACTGGTGGAATGATTATGTTCATACTTGCCAATCCTTCTCTCTCACTGGTGGAATGATTATGTTTATACTTGTCAACCTTTCTCTCTCACTGGAGGAATGATTATGTTTATACTTGTCAATCCTTCTCTCTCACTGGTGGAATGAGCTCATACTTGTTAATCCTTCTCTCTCACTGGTGGAATGATTATGTTCATACTTGTCAATCCTTCTCTCTCACTGGTGGAATGATTATGCTCATACTTGCCAATCCTTCTCTCTCACTGGAGGAATGATTATGCTCATACTTGTCAATCCTTCTCTCTCACTGGTGGAATGATTATGTTCATATTTGCCAATCCTCTCTCATTGGAGAAATGATTATGCTCATACTTGTCAATCCTTCTCTCTCACTGGTGGAATGAGCTCATACTTGTTAATCCTTCTCTCTCACTGGTGGAATGATTATGCTCATACTTGTCAATCCTTCTCTCTCACTGGTGGAATGATTATGCTCATACTTGCCAATCCTTCTCTCTCACTGGTGGAATGATTATGTTTATACTTGTCAACCTTTCTCTCTCACTGGAGGAATGATTATGTTTATACTTGTCAATCCTTCTCTCTCACTGGTGGAATGAGCTCATACTTGTTAATCCTTCTCTCTCACTGGTGGAATGATTATGCTCATACTTGTCAATCCTTCTCTCTCACTGGTGGAATGATTATGCTCATACTTGTCAATCCTTCTCTCTCACTGGTGGAATGATTATGTTCATACTTGCCAATCCTTCTCTCTCACTGGTGGAATGATTATGTTCATACTTGTCAATCCTTCTCTCTCACTGGTGGAATGATTATGTTCATACTTGCCAATCCTTCTCTCTCACTGGTGGAATGATTTTCATACTTGTCAATCCTTCTCTCTCACTGGTGGAATGAGCTCATACTTGTCAATCCTTCTCTCTCACTGGTGGAATGATTATGTTCATACTTGCCAATCCTTCTCTCTCACAATGGAATACTTATGTTCATACTTGTCAATCCTTCTGTCCACAGCTGTAATAATTATTCTCATACTTGCCACTCTATTTCTCTTTCAGATGGGATGATGATGTTGTGTTTAAAAACTGTGCTAAAGGTGAAGAGACAAGAACATCCAGAGGGTTCATCAACGATACACTCCGGTCCGAATTTCATAAAAAGTTCATGGAGAAATATGTGAAATAAGAACATTCCTTGTATGTGCCATCATGTGTTTGCCAGGCCCCCGGGATATTTAACATCACCCGGGTTGCTTTGCAATTCTTTTAAACTTTGTTCGATATTTTGCAGAACTTTTAGACAGGTGTTTCCTTATTTTTTTTCCTTTGTAGCTGGTGATTAGCTTTATACTTAGATAAATGATGGTGAAGTGTTATTATATATCTCACTGCAGTGCTGTGTGAAAGACAAGGGGAAGCCACCATATTAGTGTCTCAAGAATATGTTCATTGGCCAATCTTTTGACTGAATAACTTGACATAATATGACACTTCAATTGTGGCTCACCACAGCTCTGCATCTCACATACTTTTTTATCTCATCATAGTTCTCCATCTCATCATAGTTCTCTATCTCACCACAGTTCTCTATCTAACATAATTCTCTATCTCACATTTTTCTCTCTCACATAATTCTTTATCTCACCACAATTTTCTTTCTTACCACAGCTCTTTATCTCACATTGTTCTTTATCTCACCGCAGTTCTCTATTTCACATAGTACTCTACCTCAATCTCACACAGTTCTCTATCTCACCATAGTTCTCTATCTCACATAGTTCTCTATCTCACCACAGTTCTCTTATCTCGACTACTGTGATGTCTCTGTAAACACCGCCACCAGGAGAGCCGTGGCTGAAAGGTTTTGGTGTCAGGCTCTGAAGGCACCAGGATCCATCGCAGTATAGGGCTGGGGATGTAGTTTTAACATGCCCTTCCTGATCTCTTGGGTAGTGAGATTGAATACCTAGCCTTCTTAGATAAGGCTGAAAAACTGCATGTCGTGTGTGCATGCAAATTGTGCTTGTTAAAAATCCCAGTGCAGTTGAACATTACGGCCACTGGCCTGCAAATATTGTTAGGATAGAAAAACCTGCCCAGGGGTGGATGTTACCTTGGAATCTGTTTAGAGGAAGAAAACTTTACATGCTGATCTTTGAGTTCCATAATTAGATGTGATGCATTTCCTCTTAAAAGGGGTATGAAGAAGAAACACAACCACAGATACCAACACTGAAATTCATTCAAGGAAACACTCTTTGGCAGTGACAGGGTCATCACATTATTTGTGTTGATGCTCTTGGGTAGAAACGCATTACAATATTAATCATCATCATCATCATCATCAGGATGGTGAGTCTTAGAACCAATGTTAAACTGTAAGATTGTGTCATGCATTGTCTCGTATTCTCACCAGCTCTGCTTAAGTCTGAACCCCAGTGTCCCTGCATGTCTGTGTGATGTAGTTTCTTTAATGTCCTCTTTTTCCTTTTCCCCCATAGTTTGCCCTTCATTGTATTTGGTTGTAGACCTCTATGTCTCATATTGTGACCAATTCAAGACAGCCTATGATTTTGTAAATGTTTTTCAAGAGTTTGTGTTTCTTAGCTATATAGTGCTACAGGTTAAATTGGGATGCTTAAATCCTCTGTAGTTGATAGAGGGCTGGGAGTTTCCATGGCGAAGTGGTCAAGGCTTCTTCCTCGTCCTACGAAGGTTGTGGGTTCAATTCTGGGCTACATCTTTCCATTCACGGGTGCATTTTTCTTTGAGACTCCTGGGGTTCGCCGCTGGAGTTACAGAGTTCGTGCTTTGTGCGATGCTTTCAGCAGACCAACCTGCGAAAAGAGACCGAGTCATATGGGATAAAACCCAGTGCAACGAAGTCGTTCCTCTCAACTTTTAAGACTCGACTTTTAGGAGTTTGATAGAGGGCTACGCTGATAATAATATGAGCACAGGTGGAAGAGGATTCGATGGCTGTGTTCGCCATCCACTGACAGAGGGAACGACTGGCCACTAATTCCTCCATGCTTTCAAATCTACTAGATGTCATGTCCTTATCACATCATAGACTCATAGCAGATTCTTTCCTTGGGACATGTCTTTGTTTTTTACGTCTTGGTAATATACAGAAACTTTGTATTTCAATTGGTAGCGGTTCTCGTCACATTGGTGACTTAAGGGATAAGTGAGCCGGCCGCTCAGAAAGCCATGACAAACTACTGAGCGTAATCTTGCCAAGAAATCAACAACAGCGGTAACATACTGGTGTTGACAGCGATTTCCTGTAAAGGATATGCGGGGGAAAAAAATATACAGACGCCGGTCTTCTTGGTGAAGGGATTACGGATATGATTTGTAATCCTGTATACCTGCGTTTGAAACACAGATGGGTGCAATTTGGCAGCAGACCGCGTTACGTTGGTTTCACATTGGTATCGGTGCCGGTCGTTAAGAAAGCAATGGCAAACTACTGAAAGTAAACTTGCCAAGAGATCACGATGACAGAAATGCTGGTGTTGACTGTGATGTCCTATAAAGGACATGCAAGAAAAAAATATACAGACTTAGTTGATTCGACCATCTAGTGAGAATGAACCCAATGTCACCAGCAGCAAGTGCATACAGCCTGAAAATGGAAACATCAAGAGGCAGGGGAAGACAATGAAAAAGATGGATTGACAGAGTCATCAACACCTTAAAAACCTACATCTCAGCGAACCCTACTTTGTAAACCAATCATCAAATGCCTGTGATGCCTAAAGGTGTAGAGCAGTGAAGGACAGCAAAAAGACGTACAGTATTTACACTGTGATCTTTGTGTGTGTTATAATTGTGGAATTTCTCATGTTTACAACATTCAAGGAGCTCAGATTACAGTAGCTAGTAGAACTGATAGACGTTCGTTTCTTCTGTTATCTTTTACAATTACAAATGCTGTGACATGTTTGGAGAATGAATCGCTGGAATCCAGAGTTTGAATTTGTGAAGCTACATTTGTCCGCAGTGATATTAAATTTACCAGCGTGGTGATTTAGTCAGTTACATCTGTCTGATATTTACATTTTGGAATTATTTTACATTTGTCTCATTGTTACATTTTGGAAGTAATGATAACCAGTGTGATGATGTTGTTAAGTTACATGCTGGCAAAGGGGCATAAGCGCAATTAGTAATCCCGCACACCGCCTTATGAAATGCAGCTGCGGGTGATTCGGAAGCAGACCGCCTTATGCTGGTTTTCATACAATTGTATGAGTGCTGGTCATTCAGAAAGCAAAGGCAAACTGCTGAACGTAAACATGCCAGGAAATCACCAACATCCAAAAAATGCTGGTGTTGACTGTGGCATTCTGTAAAGGATATGCAACTACAATGTGTGTGTAATTACATTTTAGAAGTGATGTTAAATATTCTATCATGGTGATTTTGTTAAGTTACATGTGTCTAATTATTACATTTTGGAAGTTATGTTAAATTTACCAGCATTGTGATTTTGTTAAGGCACATGTTACGTTACCTTTGAAGACTAACCCAGTTAACAAATGTTGAGAAGAAGTTGGATGTGTCGGTCAAAAGGGGCAACTATCCCAGCTCTGCTGTAAACATTAGAACTGTGGTAGTGCAGTGGCTAGCATACTTGCCTAGTGGCTCAGTTACCTTGTGTTCGAATCTCTTTCGAGACAGGGATGTTTTTTTAAAAGTGATCTGAGCTCCCAGATTATCGCAGTCTAAATTGGATCCAGCAGATTATGTCAGAATTAAAGGCAATCACCGTAATATTGACTGCAACACTGCTTGATTGCCAGCTGGAGTTTAAAAATATGTGGCTAGTGCCAACTACCGAATACACCTTGAAACATGTTAAAAGATTCTTAACTTTTGATGTGAACAGACACAACATAAGTAGCACAACATACACAATATATCAGATGAACACAGAAGGAAAAAGGAAACTTTTGGCTCATTTGTCTGAGTGTTACCTGTCAGCAATGATGTTATTGTTACCCGTGTATTGCCCCTCATTTTGTTGGAGTCTGTTGATGATGATATACCCGAAACAGGTATCTCATTTTGTTGGAGTCTGTTGACAGTGATATACCAAAAATGATATACCTAAACAAAGACTCATTTTGTTGTAGCCTGTCGACAATAGTATACCTAAAAAAGGTCTCTCATTTTGTTGGAGTCTGTTTACAGTGATAACTCAATTATATACCTAAAAAGATTCCTCATTTTGTTGGAGCCTGTTGACAATTGTTTGTTTGCATATCCTTTACAGGACATTGCTGTCAACATGAGCATCTTTCAGCTGATTGTTGATTTCTTGGCAAGATTACGCTCAGTAGTTTGCCATTGCTTTCTGAGCGGCCAGCTCACATACCCCGTTAGTTACCGGTGCGATTCGTACCACTGCTGGTTCTCACCGTCGTCACGTTACTTACGAGATTAGGAGAAAAGTCGCTAACCTCTAGGCCAGGAAGCCGGCCTGTTGACAATGATGTACTCAAAATTATATACCTAAAAAAGATCCCTCATTTTGTTGGAGCCTGTTGACAATTAAAACTGTCATTTACTGCCAATATAGTACCTTGCGGTGTATGGCAGAGGGGTCTTTGAGCCTGAGGAATAAAGGTGACAATTAAATACCCAAAATGATATACCTAAAAAGGTCTCTCATTTTGTATGAGTCTGCTGTTGACAATTAGTTAGTTAGTTAGTCTTTCCTCTTGAGCCTAAGGCGGCGCATAGGGCAGAAGTCCTGTCTCTCCATGCCTGGCGGTTCGCTGCTACCTGTTGTAGATCTTGGATATTTACTTGGCCATTGAATGAGCCTTCTCTAATGATGGTTCTACGCAGGGCCTCTCTTGGTCTTCCCCGTTTTCTTTTCCCTACCGGTGACCATATGAGGGCTTGGTAGGGCAGTCTTGTCTTGTCCATTCTGAGTACATAGCCGATGTAGTTCCAACGGCGTCTTATGAAATTGGATACTGTATCTTGCTTAGTCTCTTGTCTTATTTGCGAATTGGTTCCTGAAGTCTGTCCAGTGGATGTTTAGAAGTCTTCTAAGACATTTGTTCTCAAAATTGTCTAATTTTTTATCTAAAGCTACCGTTGATTTCCAACTTTCACATCCATACGTTAACACTGGAATCACACAAGAGTTGAAGATTTTAAGTTTTGTGTGTTTGCTGGGTGTCTTTGACTTCCAGATGTTTGACAGTTTATTGAAGGCACTAGATGCCAGTGCGATTCTAGATTATATTTCTGGTGTTCAGTCCCCTGTAGATGTCATTTTGCTTCCTAGGTATGTGAAGCTGTTGACTTTTTCAAGAACGTAGCTGTTCAATTTGGTGTCATCTGAACTGTTGGTAAGGTCAATAGTCTTTGTTTTTGTGGTGTTAATTTGGAGACCAATTTGCCCTGAAACATTTTGGAGGTGGTTTATTTTCTCTTGGGCATCCGGGTGTGTTGAACTCAAAAGCACTATGTCGTCGGCAAAGTCCAGGTCTTCTAGAATTTTGTCAACCCAATGGATACCCATATTTGTGTTGTTTGTGCATTTGCTGCATGACCCAATCGATAGCTATTCCAAAAATCTGTGATAAGACACAACCCTGTTTCACTCCTGTTTCGACTGAGAACCAGTCAGAGTTGCCTGTTTCTGTTCTTACGCAGCAACGTGTCTCTTTGTAGAAAGATTTTATGGCGTTGGTATATTTGGTAGGAAAACCATAGGTGTTAAGTAGATTCCAAAGTGAAGGACGGTGGATGCTGTTGAAGGCTTTTTGAAAGTCGACAAAGTTGGTGATTAATTTCGACTGGAATTCTACGGAGTCTTCAATGATTATTCTGAGGGTGAAAATGTGGTCTAAGCATGACAGTTTTGGTCTGCAGCCTGCTTGTTCTTCTCTGAGCCTTTCATCTATCGCCTTTTTCAATCTCTCAAGTAACATGCTACAAAAAATTTTTCCTGGTACTGATAATAGAGTGATACCACGCCAATTATTGCAATCAGACATATCGCCCTTTTTAGGCAGTTTGAAAATTACACCATCTTTCCACTGTTGTGGGGGATTCGCTTTGCCAGATTTAATTGATCAGCTGTAACAAACGTTGTAAGGTGTTCTCATCTGCTGCTTTGAGTATTTCTCCTGAGATTTCATCTGCACTAACAGCTTTGTTCTTAAATTTTTTGATGGCTGCTTTAATCTCTTCCATGGTGAATGACTCGCAGGAGGCATCTAGTGGGGGCATACAATTAAATTGACAATTAAATACCCAAAATGATATACCCGCAGGTCACATGGCCGAATGTATAAGAACAGTGTTCCTAAACATCCGATGTGCTGATGCCGAGGTTAGCGGTTCATCCCCTACACCGGACAGCTAGACTAAAATGTTGACTTGTCGTCCTTGACTTGGGGATGTAAATTACAAGTACCTCTGAAGTCTGAGTGGGTTCGCCTGATGGTTAGGGACACTATTAATAGGGAAAGCTAACCCACACGCAAAATTCAGTCCATCACATTACTATAAATAGTGTGTATGGACTGCGCTTGAGTTCAAAGCGAACGAGCGCAAAGAATAAAATACCTGCAAAGGTCTCCCATTTTGTTGGAGCCTGTTGACAATGATATACCTAAAAAAAAGATCTCTTATTTTGTTGGAGCCTGTTGACTGATATACCAATAAAGGTCTCTCATTTTGTTGGATATACCTAAAAGGTCTCCTATTCTGTTGGAGCATATTGACAACAATATACCTAAAAAGGTCTCACATTTTGTTGGAGCCTGTTGACAATGATATTCCTAAGCAAGGTCTCCCATTTTATTGGATATACCTAAAAAGGTCTCTCATTGTGTTGGAGCCTGTTGAAATTGATATACCTAAGAAAGGTCACCAATTGTTTTGGGATACCTATACACTCTATCTCTCATTCGGGTTGTACACTCTGACAGACTGCTGTTCATCCATCTCTTGATGTTACCTTCTCACATGACCAATCTAGGTGTTAAGCCTGCCAGCCGTGGTGTGTCGTGCAGAATTATGACCTGGTTACAACCTAATCTAGTGAGCAAGGTAGTGAAGTTGATAGCACGCTACGCTGACAAAAGTCATGAGCACGATCAGATGAGGATTCAACACCTGCCTTGGTCTTACGCTGAAAGAGGGATAGATTGATCACCTATTCCTCCATGCATTCAAGCCTACAACATGTGATGGACCTAGCACATCACAAACCCATAGTATAAGTTCAACGTAGCATTTCAACACTCTTTTTCTCGCTGCAATTGACATCATTTTATAGGTCAGTATGTTTTCCATCTCGCAAAACGTTACCTACCTTCGTCATAACGATTCTTGTTCTAATCTCTTCAAGGCACCTCCCATAAGATGCGAGCCATGCATATTATGTACACATTCCTCAACAACTGAGTTCTGAAACCATCTAATTGTTATGGTCCATACCGTGTGACGTTGGTTATCATGTCTGTCCACAGCCTTCCGTCTCATTTCCGGCTAATCATTTATGATCCTGATGTTCACCCATACATGATGTCCAACTATCCAGTATCTTTTCTTTCGTTCATCCCCTGTCTCATTTTCCCTCTAGCTTTCCCATTGTCATGAAGTACTCCAGCGTTTCCTTTCTCATGACTTCCTGAAGAATGTTGAGTCTTTTTCTGATGTGAGTAACCAGTTCTCTTTGTGAGCTAACATCTTTCAAGATATCTTCATTACGCTTTTCATCCACCTATGCTATTCTTATCATGTTCATGATTCCCTTGCTTACATCAGGATTGGCTCGATATAGCTGTTAAGAAATTTCTTTCTCACCTGGATTGGTACAGATATTTATTTGTGCAGCTTCCATATTATTCCACAGAGAGCTCCTGTGATAATCACGCTCTATGTGCCAACTCAGTGGCAGACATGCAACGCAATGTTTCAGCTTTGTCATGTGCCTGTGCCAACTTTGGGCTCAATATCAACTTGGAGAAGACTGTAGTTATGTATCAGCCAGCTCCAGGGAATAATCACACTGTGCCGAATATCAAGGTGAACGGTCATAGACTAAGTGTTGTAGACAAATTCACCTATCTTGGCAGCACTGTGTCACAAGCTGCCACAATTGATGACGAAGTGAATGCAACAATCTCCAAGGCCAGCGTCGCCTTTGTCAGGCTGTATAAGAATGTGTGGGACAGAAATGGAATAAGCCTGCAAACAAAACTGAAAGCCTTCAAAGCAGTTGTATTATCCACACTGCTATATGCTTGTGAAACCTGGACTGCTTACAAGCGACAGGCCAGGAAATTAAACCACTTCCACACAGTCTGCCATAGGAAGCTATTGAAGATTAAATGGCAAGACTAGATCCCAGACACTGAAGTTCTAGAAAGAGCATCCATGCCCAGTATCCACACTCTACTAATGAAGAATCAGATTCGCTGGGCTGGTCACCTGACTCGCATGCCAGATCACAGGCTCCCTAAAGGAATTTTTTACGGCTAGTTGCGTTGTGGTAAACGCTCCCAAGGCGATCAGAGGGGAACGCTTTAAAGACGGCCTGAATATATCGCTAAAAGCTTTTTGAATTCATCAGGACACTTGGGAGACTGCTGCCAAAGACCAAAATTTGTGGCGTACATCATTACGCAAGGGTACAGTCACTTGTGAAGCAACCAGAACTGCAAGAGCTGTGAAGAAAAGGCTGGACAGAAAAACCACTGCAGGAAATCCTCCAGAAACGTCAAGCATTCCTTGCCCACATTGTCAACGAGCATTGCGACCCAAAATATGCCTTATCAGCCATCTTAGAACTCGTTGCTCCAAACTTTCAACCCCACTGGATGAAATAAATGGTCGTCGTCATTCTTGATGGACAAACACCACAACACAAAATATTATTCCTCATGAGTCTGTTAAATGTTTATGATTCCCTTCCTTACATCAGGATTGGCTCGTTATAGCTGTTAAGAAATCCTTTTTTTCACCAGGATTGGTACAGATATATTGCACATACAATTTGTGAAATACTGCTTTATCACGGGCTACTCTAACAAATGCTTTGCCGATCGTCGCTGTCATTAGAGCCTCTTGGAAGACTCATATACTCTTTCTCAAGTTCCCTTGCCTTATGAAAGTTCATGGCCACTGTGTCCTGTGTCTGTCTTGTTGCTAGACGCGTGTTTCTTCTTCCCAAAACCATGCCTCCCATTACTGTTCTTTCTAGGCTCAACCGCAGCAAGGCGTTGTCGTCATTTGGAGGTGACAGGTTGGAATCCCAGCCGGTAACTATAGATTTCAATTTGTATGTTGTCTAGTGTGTCCTGTAATCTCGACTTCTATCTTTCATTTCTATGAGAGCCAAACAATACAAGTGTGTTTATTTATGAAATGCCAAACCAGTGCAGGTTAAGTATGGCTAATCAGGTCGGCTTGGCGAATATGCTTCTATGGTGACCGCGACGTTGTGGATTCATTCCATACAACGGTCAGTTTAGCCGAAATGTTGACTTCTCGTCCTGGACTTCGAACGTAAATTACACGTCCGTCTGAAGTTGGGTGGGTTCGCTTAATGGCGAAGGACACTGGTAATTAGAATAGCGAGTCCTCGGTCCAACTCAGCCCAGTGCACCCACTAAAACATTAGTTGCATATCTTTGACCGGATGGCAGTCAACCCAAACGTTTGTTGGCTGTTTGTGATTTCTTGGCAAGTTTACGTTCAACAGTTTTCCATTGCTTTCTGAACAACTGGCAGTCATACCTTTATATGGAAACAAACGCAAGGCATTTTGCTTGCTAATCGTCCACAGCTGTGTTTCAAACACGGTATGTGGCATTACACATTGCATATGTAACCCCTTCGCCATAGAACTCACTAGTAGTAGCAATTACCAGTAGGAGGGGGGGGGGAGAGGGGCAGCAGCAGCACGCCTGTCAACTATGATCAAGCTCAAAACGGGCCCTGGAGAGGGAGAGGGGTTACAAGCCCCAGATATGAATTTTGCCCTAGCTGAGGCTAATTTAAGTATTACACGGTGACTTCAGCTAATTAGATATCATCTGTATAAATTAACTTAACTGACAGCAAGCAGGGAATGCCATGAGTAGTGATTGCATAACTGCATGTGCTGTTATTTTGTCGGGACGGATGTCTGTTAAACTTTTCACATGGGGCAGTGAGGAGCATTTTGCATGATATCCACTGACACAGGAACGGAGCATTATGGGGTGACCATTTGCCGTGAAATTAGAACCGTGACTAACGACTAACTAATGCATAATAAATAATCAAGCACGGATACGTGTTGAAGATGTGCATACGGCAGAGGAATGGATTCACACACGCGACAACTACACATATTGAGTACATGTAACCCTTGACAGAGATGTAGGGAGCCGTGAAATGGGAGAGCCGAGTTAGAAAGTAGGCATCTAGGAGAATGGATATATTTCGGAATTTGATTTATTAATACATATACGTAATAAGTACCCAGGCGTGATAGACCGGGACTTCAGGCCACGCCGGTGGATCTGGAAATGAAAGGGCCGATTGGCAGGCCCCAAAGGCACCTCATGGGGGAACATTTCGTTGATACTGAATACGTGATGCTGTCTAGAAATGATCGCTTGTTGCACGAGGAGACATAACTTAATGACTACGTGCGGTTACGATTGATGGAATTTGGAATCCAATTTGGCACTAAAAGGAACGAGAACACGGGAACTATCAGCATTCATTCTCATCGACATCTTCAGAGAGAGAGAGAGAGAGAGAGAGAGAGAGAGAGAGGAGGCTTCAGATGAAAACATTAAAAGTGTGATATAAATTACAACAACCATGCCATTGTTTTGTAAACTGTCATTATTGTTGTTAAGGATGTCAAGAGACAGACACAGTGACACCATAAGGACAGTTTAAAGATGACCGCCCGACTTTTGGCATGCACCAAAGAGGAGAAGCGTCCTATTATCCGTGTTTAAAAAAAAAAAAATCAATGATTCGATTCGATTACACCATTACCCTACCCCGTTCAACCTCAAGGAGAAGTCATAGTAGGATCCATCACCGGCTCCAGAATGATAGTCCTGTGACTATACAGTATACAGCCACCAAAGCAGCTGCATATCGTTTTACACTTACAGTCATATCAACCCGAAGGTAATTATTGTCCACACAGGGTAATGGACAATTGGTAAGTAATCAGTGAAGGATTAAACCTATAGAAATTCAATCAGCGAATGAAGATCAAATATGGTTTGAATCCCAGTCGGTAACTTGCTTTCAATTTTTATGTTGGTCACTTGAAACGTTAGAAGAATTCTAAACCTCCACTGGACAGATTTCAGAACCAAGACGCAAATAAAACAAGAGACTAAACAAGATATTGTATCCAGTTTTATAAGAAAACGCCGTTGGACATACATCGGCCATGTACTCAGAATGGACAAGACAAGACTCCCCTACCAAGCCCTCTTATGGTCACCAGTAGGGAAAAGAAAACGGGGAAGGCCAAGAGAGACCCTGCGCAGAACCATCATCAGAGAAGGCTCATTCAATGGCCAAGTAAACATCCAGGATCTACAACAGGTAGCAGTGAACCGCCGGACATGGAGAGCCATGACTTCTGCCCTATGCGCCGCCTTAGGCTCAAGAGAAAAGACTAACAAACAAACTAACTAACTAAACTAACTAACTAACTAAGTAACTAACTAACTAACTTGAAAAGTCACGAAAGTTTGGCGAGAACAATAATGGAGGGGTATATGCCTGGGAAGAGCGGAAGAGAAAGGCAGAAGAGAAGATGGGCGCAGGATGTAGCGGATGATCTCCAGGTAGGTGTATCAGACGCGAGACATCTTGCTTATGATCGAGAAGTTTTCCGGAATTTTGTTATGGGAGCGAGGTTCTACAAAGGACATGCTACTGCATGAATGAATGAGCGCGTCCTCTAGTCTCTACTTCCATCTTGTCACTTCTGTAAGCGCTACACAACATGTGTGTTTATTTATGAACTGTGTTTAGTATTGAGTGAGTTAATCGATTGCCATGTTACGAGAATAAAAGCATCGGGGAAAAAAAAATCGTGACTACATGAAAGATCAGCAGTAGAAGAACAGACAGAGACAAACCAAGGGAAAGCATGCCTGTTCCGTGGCGAAGGGCTTACGGACGCAGTTCGCAACACAGCTACAGGAGGCAATTTGGCCTTGCGTTGGTTTTTTTAAATGAATTGATATGGATGCCAGTCGTTCAGAAAGCAATGGTAAACTACTGAACGCAAACTTGTCCAGGAATCACGAATAGCCGAAAAATGCTGGATTTGACTGCTACGTCCTGTAAAGGATATGCAACTATAACTATAACTATGACATGAACGCATTCGCCGTTGGCAGGGCACATGATGGTGAGGTAATCTCCTGTCACAGCAGCAGACAAGGGAAGGTAACTTCAACAGGAGCTCTTCTGCGCCGCCATAGACCAGTTCACTAGAGACAGAGACATCAAGAGAGACAAGAGACTGCGACGATGGAGAGAACGATTGAAGAACACGTCAGCCCTGATGAGTTGAAGGTATTGTTCTTATATAATATAGACCTATAGTTATGTTATAGGATGTGCCTGAAGTATATTATTATATTATGGATGTTATTAACACCTGCTGACAGAGAATTTAAAATTAAAATTTTAAATAAATTGTTTTCAGTTTTCGTCGACTCCACTAAAAAAATAATGAAGTATTAAGTAACAAACAGTGCAGTGTTTACTTAATAATAATTTTTATAAACACTAAATGCCTATCTAATTGACTGTTTGTTCTTTTGTATTTCTGTGTGTCTTTCTAATTGTCTATCCATATGTCAATGACATGTCGTTTGTCTGTCTGCCCGTGTATGTCTGTCTTCATGTTAGTAATAAATAATTAATAATTCCTAGAGTTCCGTTGGATGTTTGGCAATGAGTCATGGAAAGATGAAGAAACCTGAGGTGTTTTATTTTTCTTAGAAGAAAGTCGAGAATATCGTGGACAGAAAAGAACACACGCTGAGGTATTAAGAGCTGCAGGCGTTGGGAGACTACTTATACAAAGATAATTAACTTTATACGACATATCCAACAAAAGCGACTGAACAGAGAGATTGCACATTTTAATAAGCTATGTGAACTATGTGGGATTGGGAAAATACTACTTGAGAAAAAAGAGACACAGATTTTTTTTTGGGGGGGGAGGGGAAGGGGCGCTTGCTCACTTTGAACTCATGCGTAGTCCATACACATGCTACTACTTCAGCTATACTGGACTGATGTTAGCGCATGAATTAGCTTGTTCTATTACCAGTGTCCCTCACCATCACGCAAACCCACTCCCACTTCTGAGACACTTGTAATTTATGTCCCCAAGTCAAGGACGAGAAGTCAGCAACTGTATAGGGGTTGAACCTGCTACCTCAGCATCAGCGTATCAGGTGTTTAAGAATGAGCGCTCTTATTTATTCCACCATGCTTGAACAGTTGTGCAACAAATAATAAAATAAGCAACAACACAACCATCAGATTGCCAGATAGGGTTGGTGAGCATTGGAAGCCAATGTCCGCTGTGGATCAGGAAGAGGAGACTGGATATAAGTGGCAATAGTGAGTTGTAGTTATTATGCCTTTTTGAAGCACAATGTAACAAGCTATCGTCTGTCAATGATGATGATGAGTGAGTTGTATAGCATCACTTGGACACACAAGCATGAGTAAGCTTCAGTCAATGCCTGACCCAGAGGAGTTGAGCGGGGGATGAGTGGTCTTGAGGTATGGTGTCCACCTCGAGTACTGAAGATCCCAGGTTCAAGCCCTGGTGAGGGTCAGGATTATTTTCATGTGGACTTCTAGTAACAAAATTTCCCCTGGTCTCTGGGTAGTGAGATCGGACGCCCCTGTGTATTGTTTCGCACGTAAAAAATCCTTTGGCAGTTGGAAATTGAAAAAGAGTAGCCTAACAGCACTGCCTGGGCAAAATTTCAAGTTAAAAATCTACCAAAGTATTTCAGGATCCTCGCCAGTGCTACAGGAGTTTGTGCACTAAGCTGAGTTTCTCCAGACTCAGGCTTGAGTTAGGAGCAGAATGGAGCACTTATGGGTTAAAGCCATTTCTTTCTGAACGTCAAGGTTGGTTCTGTATATAGACAGTGGGGTGAATCTCTGCGGAGGTCTGTTGAGTAACCTTCATTTTCATTGTAGGACATGCAGGAGTTGAGGGAAATGAACAAACTCCTTCTTCTTCTTTTGCGTTCATCCGGAGTCCTTTTTCGGATGTGATTGCGTTGTGCCTGTTTACAGCAGAGCTGCAATGCTGTTCCTTTAGGCCGACACATCCATCTTCTGTGGGCGTTTGTTGACCGAGTTAACCTTCCCGGAAATGAACGAACTGATAATCTGCATCCCCTGCAGATGGCCAGCCAATGGATCATGCCGATGTTATTAAAGCCCTTAGATAGATGTCGAGAGCGGAGGACTTTGAATTCAGTGATCAACTTCATTGTCCAGAATGTGAGACGTGGAAGTTAGAGTTGGCATGAACAGACATGAGAGGGACATTGAGAGAATGAAGGGCCTTGTCAACCTACATAGAACTGACACTATTAGCTGTTGGACCCTGATGCATATGTTTGGGGAGGGATCTGTGTACCTATGGACTTATCTGGAGTGCAAGGATGATACTCCAACAAATAACTAACTAACTACCTACCCAACTAACTACCTATATACCCAACTAACTACCTACATACCCAACTAACTACCTACATACCTAACTACCTACCTACATACCCAACTAACTACCTACCTACCCAACTAACTAACCACCTATCTACCTACCCAACTAACTAAGAAGACTGTTTAGAATAAAACAACATGATGACTTGATGAGCTTTGATCAGCATGCACTGAATATTGAGTTCTGACACATCAATTCTCATTTTCAGAAATATGAAGCCTTGTATAATGAACAAGCCAGGAGAGGACACGTGAGTGAGAAGACACAGTGTGACTATGCCTGGTGCCTCATCAGAAGTCGGTATGTGTCAGACATGCACAGAGGAATCGCAATGATGGAAGGTTAGTAGATGGAAAGATCACGATTTTAAATTTGAGTATTTACTAATGAGACCACAACTGATAGAAAGGCCTTGAAAATCAAAATCTAATGGTACCTCAGTTATGCTTGGATGTCAATTCTGAGCGGAGATATTCACATCTGAGTGTCAAAATGTCGATACAGGTTTCGCCATACTATTTATACTTTGAGACAGGAAAATTGGGTCCATTGTTATTGTCACTTCCGGTCCAACATGATTGTCTCAGACTGGCCACTGACGGATATTAAATCCGACTTCATCCATATGTTCCGTCATGTTAAATGATAAAAAATAGTACAAGTATACAAATAAATTATTAATAATCTTTAAACTTGTATTATTTGGTTTTAACCTTACTAGTTTAAATTAGATGTTTGAGCGTCAAACAGTGTCCAGACCGGCAGGCGTCATCTTGGAGTTCCATTCACAAAGATCTTTTTTTAAACGACATTTCAAGCGATTTAGTCAATGGAACTCTCCAAATATATGTAAAAATTAGTGCATAATTCGAATATCCATCTAAAAATATCAAAACATTAGGATAAAGAGCTCTAAAATATGAAAGTACTTACTTTTTGCAAAATAATTATATTTATTTAAAAGGTCATGATAATTTAACCCAATCGCTGTGCACGGAATATTAGGCTAACCTTTCCTGGAAAACCCTAGATGACGTGTGTTATTGTCACGTGATATTTGAATGAATGAATGACGAAAGAATGCATAGGTGTTACAGAAGCCATTTTAGTGACACAATGAGTCAGGCAGGGGTAACTCCGTACATCACTTCCGTTTTAATTTTGGGTCAAGGGACGATGGAACTGGCTAAGGTTAGTGTTCCCGAGCTACCAGAGATCCTCAGTGATTGATTGATTGACTAACTGATTGTGTCATAATGTGAAGTGGATGTCTTCATTCCTTTCACTACTATTATGCTCTGCTTATTAGATGTGGGCTTCATAAAAGGTGGAAAAGTGTCCTAGTGGCACGAAATGGAATATTGCTTGGATAGCAAATCCACTACGTGGAAAGTCTGAATCAAAAGCCCACTGTGTGGGCTTCATAAAAGGTGGAAAAGTGTCCTAGTGGCACGAAATGGAATATTGCTCGGATAGCAAATCCACTACGTGGAAAGTCTGAATCAAAAGCCCACTGTGTGGATGTCATCTGCAGACTGCATACTTCTGGTTTCCAGAAGAACAGCCTGTGGTGAACGGAAGGCCCAATATACGGAAGTGAGGCTAAGCAGCCATGTGCAGGATGTGACGATTCACTTGGTGAGCCCAGTACCAGAGCGCTGTGTGATGGCTCTGCAAGTATGGAAGCCTCCTTGGATGGTGGAGAATGCCCATGGTCTGCCCCTGCCTTCCCTTGAGGGCTGACCAGGATGTCTTCGGCTGTTCTAAGTGGGCCAGCTGGGATGGGGGATGACACCACACCAGTGAGAGTTAAACGTCCTAAGAAACCCCCGGGAAGGTTAACCCGGTCAACAAATGCCCGCAGAAGTCGGATGTGTCGGCCTAATGGCGCAAGAACACAGCTCTGCTGTAAACAGGCACAATGCAATCACGTCCGGAAAAAAAAACTCAGGATGAACGCAGAAGAAGAAGAAGATATCCATGTTAAACACACAGATCGGAGGTCAGCATGGCTGAAAGGATAAGAACGCTCACCCTTAAACATCCGGTGCGCTGATGCCGAGGTCAGGGGTTCAAGGCCTACACTGGTCAGTTGAACTAAAATGTTGACTTCTCGTCCTTGACTTGGGAGCGTAGATTACAAGTATGTCTGGAGTCAGAGTGGATTCACTTGATGGTGAGGGACACTGTCAATAGGAAAAGCTAACCCACATGCACAAATCAGTCTAATGCACTAGAAGTAGTCGCATGTGTCTGGACGCTTGCGTTCAAAGGAAGCGAGCGCAATACCCCCCACCCCCCCCCCCCCCCCCCAATATCTATTTTATAAACTAATTGTCTATGTTATACACCAACAATCTATGTTATACACTAAATGTGTTACACATCAAATATCTGTTATAAACCAAATATCTATGTTATAAACCAAATATCTATGTTATACACCAAATATCTATGTTATAAACTAAGAGGTATGTCCATAAAAGTCCAGCCATCTTGAATGTATATTTGTGGTTTGATCTGTCTCTGCAGACTTGCTTCGACGTGCTCAGGTAGACCCAGGTCAGACGGATTACTTGTTCTATATGGCAATAGGCTTTGTTAGAATAAAAGTGAGTATATGTAGAGTTGACTTATAGCTTGTTAGAATAAAAGTGAGTATATGTAGAGTTGACTTATATCTTGTTAGAATAAAAGTGAGTATATGTAGAGTTGATGTATGGCTTGTTAGAATAAAAGTGAGTATATGTAGAGTTGACTTATATCTTGTTAGAATAAAAGTGAGTATATGTAGAGTTGACATATAGCTTGTTAGAATAAAAGTGAGTACATGTAGAGTTGATGTATGGCTTGTTAGAATAAAAGTGAGTATATGTAGAGTTGACATATAGCTTGTTAGAATAAAAGTGAGTATATGTAGAGTTGACATATAGCTTGTTAGAATAAAAGTGAGTATATGTAGAGTTGACATATAGCTTGTTAGAATAAAAGTGAGTATATGTAGAGTTGACAAATAGCTTGTTAGAATAAAAGTGAGTATATGTAGAGTTGACATATAGCTTGTTAGAATAAAAGTGAGTATATGTAGAGTTGACAAATAGCTTGTTAGAATAAAAGTGAGTATATGTAGAGTTGACATATAGCTTGTTAGAATAAAAGTGAGTATATGTAGAGTTGACAAATAGCTTGTTAGAATAAAAGTGAGTACATGTAGAGTTGACATATAGCTTGTTAGAATAAAAGTGAGTATATGTAGAGTTGACATATAGCTTGTTAGAATAAAAGTGAGTATATGTAGAGTTGACAAATAGCTTGTTAGAATAAAAGTGAGTATATGTAGAGTTGACATATAGCTTGTTAGAATAAAAGTGAGTACATGTAGAGTTGATGTATGGCTTGTTAGAATAAAAGTGAGTATATGTAGAGTTGGCATATAGAAAGAATGGAAGATAATAGGGAAACAAAACTCGCTTACACTCATAAATGACCGTAGACCCCGAGGTAGACCAAGAAGACGGTGGAGAGATAATACATGTACAGACCTACAAGCACTTGGAATCAACGACTGGCAAGGGAAGGTCCACCAGAGAGACGAATGGAGACGGATTGTATTTGCAGCAAAGTACCTCAATGGCTCGGAAAGCTGAAGAAGAAGATATGTAGAGTTGACTTATAGCTTGTTAGAATAAAAGTGAGTATACGTACAGTTGACGTATAGCTGTGTTAGAATAAAAGTGAGTATATGTACAGTTAACTTATAGCTTTGTTAGAATAAAAGTGAGTATATGTAAAGTTGACTTACAGCTTTGTTAGAATAAAAGTGAGTATATGTAGAGTTGACATATAGCTTGTTAGAATAAAAGTGAGTATATGTACAGTTGACTTATATCTTGTTAGAATAAAAGTGAGTATATGTACAGTTGACTTATAGCTTGTTAGAATAAAAGTGAGTATATGTACAGTTGACTTATAGCTTGTTAGAATAAAAGTGAGTATATGTACAGTTGACTTATAGCTTGTTAGAATAAAAGTGAGTATATGTACAGTTGACTTATATCTTGTTAGAATAAAAGTGAGTATATGTACAGTTGACTTATAGCTTGTTAGAATAAAAGTGAGTATATGTACATTTGACTTATAGCTTGTTAGAATAAAAGTGAGTATATGTACAGTTGACTTATAGCTTGTTAGAATAAAAGTGAGTATATGTACAGTTGACTTATAGCTTGTTAGAATAAAAGTGAGTATATGTACAGTTGACTTATATCTTGTTAGAATAAAAGTGAGTATATGTACAGTTGACTTATAGCTTGTTAGAATAAAAGTGAGTATATGTACATTTGACTTATAGCTTGTTAGAATAAAAGTGAGTATATGTAGAGTTGACGTATAGCTTTGTTAGAATAAAAGTGAGCATATGTAGAGTTGACGTATAGCTTGTCATGTGACCTGTTGTTGTTCAATGTAGCTGTTTGATTTTTGTATCTCCAGGTTCTTTCTCTCTCACACATACACTCTCTTTGTCACTGCTCTATCTCTTGCTCTCTCTCTTTTTTAAAAACTATCTATTTGTCTGTCTGTCTGTCTCTCTGCCTGCCTATCTCTCTTTTGATCTCAGTATTTGTCTGTCTCTCTTTATGTGTCTTTCTGCCTCTTTCACTATCTCGGTATTTTTCTGTTTCTTTCTCTGTTTTTCTCTCCCCCTCTCTCTCTTGGTGTTTCACTGTCTGTATTTTTCTGTCTTTTTTTTTCTGTCTGTATTTTTCTGTCTTTTTCTCTCTGTCTCTTTCTGTATGTATCTTTTTGTCTCTTTCACTGCCTCTCTCTCTCTCTCTCTCTGTTTCACTGTCTGTATTTTTCAGTTTCAATCTTTGTGAGTTTTTTCCCCCTCTCTCTTTCACTGCCTCTTTCTCTCTCTCTCTCTCTTTCTCTCTCTCTCTCATCTCTCTCAGAGCAGAAGATATTTAAATAAATACAAGAACCTCTAAGAGTACCTGTTGAGGTGTTTGTAGTTACTTAAATATCTTCTGCTCTGAGAGAGAGATGAGAGAGACAAGTATCAACAGTATTGTGTGAGTAGGTAGAAAGCTTATGTTCCAACGGGGGATAAAATGTTGAAGAAGAAAGCATGGTCAAGAAGTCAGCATGGTCGAATGGATAAGAACACATGTTATTAAACATCCAGTGTGCTGATGCCGAAATCAGGGGTCCACCCCTAAACCGGACAGTTGCACTAAAATGTTGACACCCCATCCTTGACTTGGGGATGTAAATTATAAGTACCTCTGAAGTCGGAGTGAGTTTGCCTGAAGGCGAGGGACACTGGTAATAGGGAAAGCTACTCCACATGCAAAATTCAGTCCAGCACTACTAGAAATAGTGTGTACGGACTACGCTTGAGCTTAAAGCAATCGAGCGCAAAAGAAAGAAAAAAAAACTCACACAAACAGCATGTTCACTGTTATTTTACTGATCATGCCGTTGGAAGTTTGGATGAAGAATGACTTGCGCGATGAATTGGATTAAAGTTAAGAAGAGTTGCTCAATTCGCCGACCTCACTCTCTCGCATGAGTCCATCTGAATCCAGTGGCAAGACAAGTCAAGAAGACTGGAGACGAATACAGGTGCAGTGGATGACTAGGGCGCTCTATGTGCTTTGCTGTGCTCATTATGTTCCACAGCGCTTTGCAGGTAAATGCCATCTTGCCCGTTGAATCATCAGTAATTTCATCCGCGCAGTCTGCCGAATCCTGTCTTTGCATGCTGGGTAGGCATACGCTAGTTTACCGCTTGGTTTGACACCAAATTGGCTACTCACGCCTGGTTTAGCCAGCCTCTCACAGCTGTTGCCCAGGGGGTGGCCGCTGTCACATGCTGACAGCTACTAGGAGCCACAGGCTGAGCTGGGTGTCAGGCTTGGACCAGTGGAGGATGGGTCCTGAAAAGGACATGAGAGTCATCCTTACCAAAGGCGCTACCAATGCCGGACACCCCATAAGCCCCTAATCATGCCAGCCCTCTGAGGTCAGCATGTATCCTGAATGCTCACATTTAAACTTCCGGTGTGCTGATGGTGAGGTAGCGGGTTCTACACCGGTCAGTTAGACTAAAATGTTGACTTCTCGTCCTTGACTTGAGGACGTGAATTACACATACCTCAGAAGTCGAAGTGGGTTCACCTGATGGCGGGGGACACTGGTAATGGGAGAAAGTTCATCCACACACAAAATTCAGTCCAGCGCACTAGAAGTAGTCGCATGTTTATGGGCTATGCTTGAGTTCACAGTGAGCAAACACACACAAAATGCCAGCTCTAAATGTCAGCTGTCTGCTTGACTCCACAGGAGTACGAGAAGGCCCTGAAGTACACAGACGCTGTCTTTAAAATAGACCCAACAAACAGGCAAGCTCAGCAGCTGGAAAAGTATATCAAAGCAAATATGAATAAAGGTGGGTACATTTCTTGGAAATTGTAAAGAGTAGGCTGTAAGGCTGTTGCCCTGGTAAAATTGTTAGCAAAGATAAGCCTACCAATGGGTAGATAGAAAGGTACAGTGGACAGAATCTGTCTTGAGGAAGAAAACTATACAAGTGCATTTTGAAGTCAGACACACTGACCTTTGAGGTGCATGGCTAGGTGTGGGCAGTCCCCTCGGAAAAGGAGCGAAGTTGAAGACAAGGCACATCTGATGATGGTGAACCGGGAACAGTGGAGTGACACAATCAGGTTACTTCAACATCTGTATTTTGAATGGCTACAAAAGTTAGTGTATTTTTGACCATGTCACCCATTAGGTGCTGATTGGTCTGAAGATATGGGTCTAGCACCATACGGGTGGTACGCCTCATGCCATGAAAAGGGATATTTTATGTTTTACTAATACATTTGTTGCAGGATATGACACCAAACATCCGACTTTCATACCTGATGGCATGAAAAAAAGATCCTTAATGTGTTATTAATACGTTTGTTGACAGAATATGACACCAAATATCCGACTTTCTTGCCTTTTCATCCGACTTTTTTTTTCTTCTTTGAAAAAGGATCTTTTACTTTCTTCTTCTTCTTCTTCTTCTTCTTCAGCTTTCCGAGCCATTGAGGTTCTTTGCTGCAAATACAATCCGTCTCCATTCGTCTCTCTGGTGGCCTTCTCTTGCCAGTCGTTGATTCCAAGTGCTTGTAGGTCTGTACATGTATTATCTCTCCACCGTCTTCTTGGTCTACCTCGGGGTCTACGGTAATTTATTTCCTGAGTGTAAGCGAGTTTTGTTTCCCTATTATCTTCCATTCTTTCTATATGCCCCAGCCATTGTAGTCTATTAGCCTTCATGATACCAGTGATTAGCGGGGACTTAAACAGATCATAAATGTCTTTGTTACTTCTTCTTTTCCACTCTCCACTTTGTGTATCCCTAATGGGTCCAAAGATGCGTCTTAAAATTTTGTTCTCAAAGGTTTGTAACAAGGCTTCGTCTCCTTTCGTTGTACTCCAGGTTTCAGAGCCATACAGCACAACTGGTCTGATCAGTGTTTTGTATATTGTGATTTTGGTGTTACGAGATAGCGCCTTTGATTTTAGTAGATGTTGTAGTGCATAGTAGTAGCGAGTCCCATCATCAATTTAATTTTGAGTATTTACAAATGAGACTGCCACAGTAGATAGGCCTTGAAATTCAAAATCTAATGGTACCTCAATGATGCCTGTATGTCACTTCTAAGTGAAGATATTCACATCTTTGTGAAGGTGAGACGAGTTGCGATTTTTCATCCTATTCATCCGTAAAGAGAACTCTCTAGTGTGTCCCTTTCCTCCAATCAGCGACACCCGCTAGTGTCTGCGCGTCTATGCGTGCGAGATTGTCTCAAACTGTCATATGAAAACTGACTTCAAAAATATGTTCCGTCATGTTAAATGATTACAAAATAGTACAAGTATACAAATTAATTATTAATAATCTTTAAACTTGTGTTCTATTTAACTTTTGTAGGTCAAATCACACGTTTTATGTGTTGAAAAGTCTAGCGCAATCACAATCGATATCATATGCGGTGGCCGTCATGACCCGTGGGTTTCCAATTCACAAAGTCACACCTTCGCAGAAAATCTGTTTTTCAACCACAATTCGAGCAAGTTTAGCGATGAAACTTTGCTGATTCCGGGGCGACATTTTATATGGCAATTAAAATTCACATTAAACAAAGACATCTATTGGATTCATCGATTCCGATAATTCCGCTGCTTGCTCCCCGGCAGTCGGTAGCTTGCACAGATCCATAGAGCACACTTTATTCACAAACTTCCAGTTTCTTAGTTCTGTATAATATTTTACTTCGTAATGTTTAAAAGTTTCTATTATATCACCTAATAATTTTGTGAAAAAAAAAAAAAAAAAATACATGACCAGTCGGGAACAGAACCCCGAACTCCCGCGTGACAGGCGGGCTGCTTACGACTTACGCTAGCGAGAAGACATTGTTCTGCAAAGATATTTATATAGTAAAGACGCCGTTTTGGGTTTGCTGATCGTAACATTTTCGCCTGTTTTTTTACCCACAATTAAAGCAAGTTAGCGATGAAACTTTCCAAATGTCTGAAAAATCTGATGCAGAATTCGAAGATCCATCTACAATTGATGGTTTTCTATTGAAAGCGCCAGAAAAACATTATTTACGGTTCAGCTTGCCGTTTTCATTTTTCTCCGCGCGCTAGGTTGGTCTCAACCAACACGGGTCATAGACGGATTTTGAAAACTGACTTAAAAAATATGTTCCGTCATGTTAAATGATTAAAAGATAGTACAAGTATACAAATAAATTATTAATGATCTTTAAACTTGTGTTTTCTTTAACTTTAGTAGGTCAAATCGCACGTTTTGTGTGTTGACAAGTGAAAGCGTAACATGCCACTTCGATCGGTTCGCGCATGCGCAGTCGCCATAGCGCAAGCCACGCGCTTCTCCATTCACAAAGACACGCTTCGCCGAAACTGTTGTTTTCATACACATGATCAGCGATTACAGCGATGAAACTTTCCAGAAAAATCTAAAATTGTATGCAGAATTCAAAACTACATATATAATTGAGGAAGTTCTAATTTAAGCGCCAGAATAGTGTTACAAAGTGCACATGCCCATCCGATCAATATAAAAACACATCTTCGCAGAAACTGTTGTTTTCATACACATGCTCAGCGATTACAGCGATGAAACTTTCCAGGTATATTTAAAATATTATGTAGAATTCAAAAATGCATATATAATTGAGGAAATTCTAATTTAAGTGCCAAAAAATAATTAATTACGGTAAGTATGAAATATATTCTTATTTATATAAAAGGTCATGATGATTTCAACCAATCGCTGTGCACGGAATATTAGGCATACCTTTCCTGGAAAACCCCGGATGACGTGTGTTCTTGTCACGTGAGATTTTAATGAATGAATGACGTCGAAAGAATGCATGGTCTGAACTAGAGCGAACTGGGAGACCCGGTGAATCATGGCGTTATGATTCCGTATATGATTTCTGTTTTCATTTCCGGTCGCGGCACGATGGAACTCGCTAATAGTATATCTTATTTCCAGAGTTGATTCTAGTTTGTTTTTCTTCCCTTATGATGTTGGAGCAGTTGAAGATTGTACCCAGGTATTTGTATGTTTCCGTTCTTTTAATGGTCATATTATCTATTTGTATGTGGCCAGAGTTTTTAGCCATTCCGTCTCTTGAAATTACCATATATTCTGTCTTATCTTGGTTGATAACCAGCCCCATCTGTTAGGCTTTTTCCTTTAAGTGAGTCAATATTTCCAATGTCTTTTGTTCACTTTGCCCTATAATATCTATATCATCTGCATAACCAAGCAGCTTGGATGTTCCTCCAATATCACATTCCTCCTTTATCTTCCTTACAACTTTCTCTAGAGCCAGATTGAAGAGTAGCGGCGATAGTGCATCACCCTGTTTCAAGCCAGATGTTATTTGGAAGGGGTCTGATTTCCTGCCTTTATATGTTACTATATTATAAGTATCTTCCATGCATAGTCTGGTCATGTTGATTAACTTCCTTGGTATTCCAAATTCCTGCATAGCATTCCATAGACTATTCCTATGGACACTATCATAAGCCTTTTTAAAATCCACAAAAATGTTATGGAGATCTCTTTTATATTCCCAATGTTTCTCGGCTATTTGTCGTAAGATAAATATCTGATCTATTGTTGATCTGTTTTGTCTAAAACCCGCCTGGTAGTCACCTAATATGTCTTCTGAATATGGTTTTAGTCTATTTAGTAATACTGCGGATAGTATCTTATAGCTTGTGGACAGTAGTGATATTCCTCTATAATTTTCAACATTGGAACTTTTCTCCTTTCTTAAAGATAGGTATCAATAATGACTCTTTCCAGTCATGGGGTAATTCTTCTGTCCTCCAGATTTTTATTATTAGTTTGTATAGCTTTAGATGTTTTACTTTACATTTTACTAATACATACGACACAGAGCTACCAAACATCTGGCCTTTCCTCTGAGAACTGTGCCTCGGCCAGACCCTCTGGTTTCCTTCAAGTTTACAAATATATTATTATTGTTTGTTGGCTTGTACGTAAGGCTGCCTTGTTGGTGGCTCCATGACCCATTCCTCTCCATGCACTATCTTACCAGTCACAAACATGTCTGATCTATCTTAAGGTACATCTTAGGCTTGAGCACCTTGAGCCTATAATACATACATATGGCAATGCAAAAATATGCTGGAGGTAATCGTCTGTTAAACTTCTCATGAACACTTGAGTAACGAACCAGGCCTGCACAAGCCAGAGGCAGGAGTTGTAATTTTAAAGCCATATTTCCCTTATAGAAATTACTAGTAAAGACAAGGAAGGAAGCTGTACAGATATACCATAAACTAGAATAAGTGACCCAGCAAGTTTCTGCCTTAAGACATCTGCATATTATCCACCAATGGACCATAGGCCCTCAATCCAACTCATGCCAAGCCATCTTGTCTTTTGCTATCTCATGCAGCTCATTTCATGTCCTCTTCACATTATTCATCTGTCTCTAATTCTCTTTGTGTGTGTGTTTTATTAGTACTCTCTCTGTTTCCTTGGTCTTGCGGTCTCCACAGAATCAACTAATTTGCCTTCTTCTGTTATATGTCCTGCATTGCATCCATTGTAGTGCGTAGATGTCCGCTTTATAGTCCTGTGATACTTAGGACATCTTCTGACTTCAGCGATTGAGGTTTCTTTCCTGGATTAGTACTGTCTCTTGTTTTTGTTGGTCTTGCGGTATCCACAGAATCAACTATCTTGCCTTCTTCTGTTGTGTGTGCTGCATAGCATCCATTGTAGTGAGTAGATGTCCGCTTTCTAGTTCCGTGCTACTTAGGACAAGGTCGTCTGACTTCAACGATTGAGGTTTCTTTACCAGATTCCTCCTTCTATAGGCAAGTTGTCTTCCCTGGATGGTGGGCTCTGCCTGCCTACATTTTTTGTTCAGCTTTGTTGGCCTAGCCTTTGTTCTTACAAGAACTTCAACTAGAACCTTCTAGTTTTACTGTTATCAGATTTGCTCAGTGTGTGTTCGATCTAGTAGCAGTTTCTAATTATACTATTATCAGATTTTCTAAATGTGTGTTCTATTCACAAGAACATTTTAGTTATACTGTTACAAGATTTTCTCATTGTATGTTCTATTCAGTACCTTTTCTTTAACTCTTGATTTCCTGGAATTTTTGTTTTGTTTAGTCCTTTCCATAAGCTCTACATGATTGATTCTGTCAACCATTTTAGTTGCATTCTGCGCTGTGAATCATATGTGAATAAACAAATAAAAACAAGCTCGGAAGCAACGCTGTTGTGGTGACGAATGTTGTGAATACTATATCCTGCCGGAGTAACTAACAATGCCAGGGAGAGGCTAATAAAAGTGAAATATATGTAACCAGAAAATACATACAGCGTTCTTTGGTCATGTAATGAGAAGAGGCCCATTTAAAAACATGGTGACAATGGGAAATATCGGCAGAGAAGAGACAGACCGAGAGATATGATGCTGGACGGACTGTGACAGTGGCATGAAGGAATATCAACAGAATTGATCTGGAACACCAAAAACCGTGAGCTATAGGGAGGACATGAACGCCTTTGCAGGTTGGCATGGCACCTGATGATGTTTCTGTGTATTGCCCTGTTAATGAATGTTTGTTTGTTTATTTGTATTTATTTTAGACATGGGGCTATCTTTTTCTTTATAAGTCTATACAACATTTTATAGTTGTCTGTTATCTGTGATGCTATTCTTGATGACACAGATGGCTTGATTTTATAGTTGTCTGTTATCTGTGATGCTATTCTTGATGATACAGATGGCTTGATTTTATAGTTGTCTGTAATCTGTGATGCTATTCTTGATGATACAGATGGCTTGATTTTATAGTTGTCTGTAATCTGTGATGCTATTCTTGATGATACAGATGGCTTGATTTTATAGTTGTCTGTTATCTGTGATGCTATTCTTGATGATACAGATGGCTTGATTTTATAGTTGTCTGTTATCTGTGATGCTATTCTTGATGATACGATGGCTTGATTTTATAGTTGTCTGTTATCTGTGATGTCTTATTCTTGATGATACAGATGGCTTGATTTTATAGTTGTCTGTTACTGGATGCAATCTTGATGATGGATCTGGAGGGCCCGCTCTTGTGGTGTGGAGTACTCGTAGTGGCGACTATTGCTGTTCTCAAGAAAATGACCAAGCCACCAAAGAAAAATGCAGCAGTGCCGTGGTGCGTTCATCGGAAGCACAGTTTTGCATTTCCTTACTACAGAATAGAAGCAAATTGTCGCGTCATGGAAGTGCCGGATACAGTACTGCTCTGACTTACAGAGTTGAGGCAGTTGGTTAGCGGATAAATCACTCAACATTACAGCTCTTGGGTCATGCCCATTAATACTCCATCTAACTCTGGTTGGACAAGTCCACGCAATCAACATGTAGCACTAGCTCCAGTGATTCATTTAAGTTCTTTCAGTCTACACATTGTTGTCTCGTTGCATGCTGTATCATTACACAGAATTCATAATAGATCACCATGGAACTAAAAAGTAGTCCCCTAGCAGAAACGGTTGCTGAGGTGGGAAGAGTTAGACCCTTCCATCATATTCTAAGCCACTGCATAAAAGGTAAAGTGGCCTTTTCTCCTCCTCCTCGTCCGTCGCCTTTCCTTCTCAGAAAATTGTCTGGTAGCCATTATTATGAGGCTGGGTTGTCTCTGGAGTTGTATTGGTTGGGAAAACAATGATCCCACCACGACCGGGGATGGAACCTGGATCATGTACTTGGCAGGACAGCGACCGTGGGACTACATTTACCATGGTTATATTTTTAAACACATTCGATCTCCCTCCAGGCATTGAGTTGGAGAATCTTTATCTCATCAAACTCTCATCTCATCTCTTCAAGCTCTCATCTCATCAAGCTCTCATCTCATCAAACTCTCATCTGATCTCATCAAACTCTCATCTCCTGCCTCTCGTACCTTGCGGTGTCAAGGTGAAGCAGTAAACAGCAAGAGAGTGCCCGTTTATGGGCAACATATATCAAGATTCCCATGGACCCTGCCATTCCCTCCATTGACAGCGAAATACCTAAAACATGTGAAGGAAGAGGTACCAGCCTGGGTTTAACCCTCCCCAGTCTGTATGTGCACCGATGAATTGTGACCTGGTTACAACCTGATACACCAACCAGATGTCCACCCCCTCCCCTCGCTTTTAACTTGGGCGTAGTCCACACAGGAGTGATTTTTGCTTGTGGATTAGCTTTCCCTATTACCAGTATCCCTCGCCATCAGGCGAACCCATTCTGACTTCAAAGGTACTTGTAATTTATGTCCCCAAGTCAAGGACGAGAAGTCAACATTTTTATTCCAGCTGACTGGCGTAGAGGTTGAACCGGCTACCTCGGCATCAGCACACCGGAAGGTGAAGAACGGGTGCTCTTATCCATTTGCCCATGCTGACCATCTGCAGTTGTGAAGTTCCTGTACTAGTCTTGAACACTCCACTGGTTTCTGAGCTTGGAGAGGGAAATAAGAACACCCCAGTGCCCCGTGGGGATGGTGCTGTAGTACCGAGCTGGAGAATATTCTCTGCACCAACCCAACTTCGATAAATTCAAGCCATTTGCGGCACTTAGATAATCTGAATGTCAGAGCATCACACCAAAGAGTTGAGACGTAGTTCTCTAGGGCAGTGGTTCTCAACTTTTTTGGCCCATGCAACCCTTCACCATATATTCAGAACGTCATTCCCACCCCTTTTTTATTTCCTTGCTATAACAACACCCCCCCCCCCCCCCCCCCCCTACACAGTATACGTAAAAATTTAAGCTAAATTTAATAACACATACTAGAACAAGTCTAGATGTCACATAAAACGTGATTTGCGAGTCTACCTACGTTATAAAATTAATTTCAGAAGGGTGAGAAGTACAGAACTGTAAAGTATGGAGGGAAAAACAATATGAAGTAATTGGTTCTTGTATTAATGCCATCTTGAAATAATCTTAATTCCCCCCAGGTTGAGAACCACTGCTCTAGGGGATTCATGATCAACCATACACAGTATAACATATTATCTGTCATGATATTCTTGATAATACAGATGGCCTGATCGGCATGGCAATAGTGGGAGGGGCTGCCCTGGTAGTCGGAGGACTCGTGGGGGCCACTATCGCTGCTATCAAGAAAAGGCGAAACAACAACAACCCAAAAGAAAAGTAGCTGTGGAGTTGTGTACTCATGTGAAGTACCATATTGCATTTCTTTGTACAGAATAGAAGAAAACTGACTATAGAATACAGACAAAACTGTTGCATAATTGAAATCACAGATGCAATATTGATCTCACTTACAGAATGGAGGCAGATAGTATTTTTTTTGTTATATTAAAACAATTATCAGCTTTACAAAACTACAATGAAAAAAAGGACATTGCGGTGACCAGCCTTCATAACCACAGAAGAAACAAGTCATAACTCACATAAACATAAATGACACTAAAGTTATGTTGTCACAATCAACATCCCCTCACATAAGGTATTATTCCCCTTGCATGCTCAGTCCCTTGATGCAGCAGCCATCTCAAAGTGTCTCTACTCACTGTTCCCATGAGGAATTGGTTATGTTCCCTCTCTCAATATCAGCACTTGTCCATGCTTCTTCCATTTCTCCTCATAACATGTCCAAAAAATCTTGACTGTCTAAGTCTAATTTCTCCAATCAATCTCTGTTTTTCATTTGTCTCTTGGACTGTCTCATTTGATTTTCTGTCCGTCCATAATATTTTTTGCATTTTTCTCAAAAACCACATTTCCACCACCATTAGATGTTTCTTAGCACTGAAGTAACTACATTAAGGCATAATATTGTGAAACTATGTGAAAGAAAGTAATAAGCCAATAGAATTCTTCTTCTTCTGCGTTCATCCGGAGTGTGTTTTTAGATGCAATTGCAGTGTGTCTCATTATGCACCCTTGGGCCAAAACCCTTAGGCCAACACATCCGACTTTAGTGGGTATATTTTAAAACCAGGTTAGCCGTACTGAGGGACTCTCACTGTTGTGGTGCCGTCTACATCCCAGCTGGTCAAGTTAGAATGGTCGAAGACTTCACGGTCAGCCTTCAAAGGAAGGCAGGGGCAGTCCATGGGCATTTACCACCATCCATGGAGGCTTCCATAATAGCGCTCTGGTACAATAGAATTCGATGAAATATGTGCTACTTAACTCCAAGGCTTAAACATAAAAAGGGTGAATCCAGACAGAAGCTGCGATATATAACGGAGAGTAAGGAGATCCAGGGTCGAGTATGTGTAGGCAGGTCTGCAAGGTCCTTTGATTTGTGCAATTGCAGTTTTGTAAAGGCTGACTAGCACTGTGATTTACAATTGTTCACATTCCTACAGCAAAACCTATTTCATTTATATTAATTTTTCTCATCTCATCTTGTTCCTCTTGTACCTTGCGGTGTCGAGGTGAAGTATAAACAGCAGGAGAGTGCCCGTTTATGGGCTTCATGTATTCATTTTTTTTAGATGGTAAATGACCCTTGAAACACGTCTTAAGGTGCATTGGGTGTTGGACCCATATTCTATATATACCAGTGTTTCTCAACCTTTTTTGGCCCATGCACCCTTTCACCATATATCAGAATGTCATTCCCCCCTTTCCAGCAAACAAAAGAAGAATTTCCCCCTTTCCAAAATTGTCACAAAAGGTGCATTCAAAATAACACACCTATGATACTGAAAATCCTTATTTTCTTCCATATTTGTACATAACCTTTACATGCACAGGTTAATCTTCTTCTTCTTCTTCTTCTTCGTTCATCCGGAGTTTTTTTTCGGATGTGATTGCGTTGTGCCTGTTTACAGCAGAGCTGCGTTCTTGCGCCGTTAGGCCGACACATCCGACTTCTGCGGGCATTTGTTGACCGGGTTAACCTTCCCGGGGGTTAATCTTATAGTGTAGTAAACGTTAAAAAATTGTCACTTAAAACACAACACCAGAAAATTGTGCTTTATCGAACAAAACACTCAATAGAAAACCAGGATGTGGTGCCTGAAGCCATTTTGAGTCTGCCAGTTTGTGGTCTTAATTCCCCCCTGGAAACCTTAAAATTACCCCCTGGAGGTGGGGGGGGGGGAAGAGAAATTCCCTACTGGGTGAGAACCACTGCTATAGACCAACCTGCACTCAGTGGCTGATGTGGTCAGTATCATGCCTTTATTTCCCAAGACATTTTCTGGTACCCATTTTTGGCCAAGTTGACCTGTGAACCCTGGCCAGTTTAAAAGCTCAGCCTCATTGTGGATGAACCTAGATCACCAGGCCGGCGAGCATCTAGCTGCTACACTACCGCAGCTCCCAGTTCAGTGAAATGAAGCAGCATTGCAAAATTGGGGACACCTCCATAAGTGTTCCCATATTAAGGTGGAATAGTCATCTACACCGATGGGTCAGTGGTAAGAAACAGGCATAGTGGTTGGTGTTTCATTGCGAAGGCTAATGGACAAGTCTTGAAAAAGGAGTCTAGTATATGAGGCTATGACCTCCAGCATGAGAATGGAGGTGGAAAGCAGTCATAGCGACATTCCATTGGTTAGAGGAGACCACTGCAACACACATTGTATTCATTACATTCTCAAGGAGTATGATTAGTAAGGTGGAGAAAGGATTGTTTCGTGAAGAATGGCTAGCCTTGCTTCAGAGGGCACAGATTGTGAGAACTGTATGGATTTTTTTGCCCTGGCCATGCAGGAGTGCAGGGGAATGAACAGGCTGATAGGCTGACAGGGAATGCACCTCTTGGTGGTAGATTGCCTATGGACAAGGGAGAGGTGGTGGTGTGTCTGTGGGACCAGGTGGAGGAACAGATTGAGAACTTGTATGAGGAAAGAATGAGATTGCAGGGGATTGGCAGGGGTTCTGGGAAAATCTCAAAACTGAGAGGGAAGCCAGGAAAACTTTCAATCAGATTACTCAGGGATGGAAATGTCCTGAGTGCAGTGATGTCAGTTCTTAACTCAAGTTAATTAGTGTTTGATTTCCATGCCTGTTTGTGGTGAGACTGTTAAGAGTAAGAATCCTTGTGGGTTGTGCCTGTCTGAGCAGTGGTCACGCAGGTAACCTGTATTGTGCACGAAGCTCACTTGGAGCATGCAAGGGGTGAAGTATTGTGAGATGAAAGTTTACATAATGCAAGGACACTAGACGGAGGCAGTCATTTTGATGCTGGACATCGGGAAGGCTGTGGCTGAGAGGGTAGAGTGTCCACTCCAAGTTCAAATGGTGCCAGGTTTGATGCCAACCTAGGCTTGGGATTTTCCCAATAACTATTGGTATCTAATATCACACGTTCCCCTGATTTCTTGGATAGTGACATAAAATACTTAGCGTTTTCAGATAAGGGCGAAAGAACGGGAGGTCCCATGTGCAACTAAAAAAAATCCCACAGTAGTTGGGAATCGCAAGAGTATGACACTGCCTTGGCAAAATTGTTTGGACACACTGCACTTTAGGATGCATAGCTAGGTGTGACGCCCTCGCCTTGAAAGAGTAACAAATAAACTTATCAGACTTCTTTGTGTGCAGAGTTCATGAAACCGAGTACCAGTCTGGATGTGAAATAGAAAGTAGTATGGTGATCATGTGTGTTAGGGAGCCAAGCTATGTGTATGTTTATTTCTGAACAAAATCTGTATCTTCAGCATATTTATTGTTGTGGCAAGCATTCCTTTATATCTGTCCAGGATTTCATTTATCCACTTCAACTGAGGAAATAATTATGTTAATTAAAGCACATTTCCAGTTCACATTTAGTCTTTACCTTTATATTATGAAATACTTTGTTTCTGTGATTCATTAAAATTTGGAGCTGTCTGCATGTGTTGCATTTTCTTTATTGTAACGTTTGATTCATTCTTAACTTAAAAAAAGAAAAGCATAATTTCAGTGTTTATTTTCTTCAAATGTGAGTTAAATTGTTTGTAATATCAGGTAGAAGTTATGGGTATAATATTGGTGTGTCTTTTAATAGAATAATGTCACAAAGAACAGTTATGTTAACACGTACAAAGTGTAAGCATAACTTTAGATATCGCAGGCAGTAAAGACCAGGTGTGTGTTGGAAATATAGAGAACAACTAAAAGAATGACCAATAAGCTACAAGTGTTCACTGATTGATGTCTGCACAGAAGAGTGATATGACAGAATCACCAATGTGGAACTCGGAGAACTATACGGATCCCAAAGAACCAGGGTGTGAGGAGAGGACATTGAGAAAAGCTGAGGACAGTATAACGAGACACTCTTTTCTCTGGAGTCCACAGGACAAATGGAAAAGCAGGAAACTAAAATACACATGGAAAGGTGAATTACAATGATGTCAAAAAAGAAACTGTCATTTACTGCCAATATAGTACCTTGTGGTGTATGGCAGAGGGGTCTTTGGGCCTGAGGAATTAAGGCCACCTGGCTAATGCAGTCGCCTCGAACTGTACAGGTTAGGATTTTCTTTTTGCCCCTGACAGAAAAAAACTCCACACCTTAATGAGGGATTGAACCTGGGTCTCCCGAAGGAGAGTCCGAATGATGGGAAAACATGGAGGGAGATATCAAGAGATAGGACAGTTTGGTGTGGGTTGGTCGAGGCCTATGACCCAATGGGGGTGAAAATGCAGAAGACTGTCCCAAGGCAAATAACAACTTATAAAAAACAAAATACCTTGCAACCGTTCCTCCTTTCCCATGCATGTAAATATGCTCATTTCATGAGCAGCTTTGCCACATGTAGCTTATTCATTTGTAGCACTTTCTTTCAACATAAGAATAAAATAGCTAGGAAGTAAAAACATGTTTATTTTTCCATATGCATAAATAAGAGAAAGAACAGAATACAAGCAAAAACTGAATGTTATCAAGTAAAGACATATTAAGCAATTTTCTTTTTGTGCTCACTCGTTTTGAACTTTAGCTAAGTTCATACTCACTACCTCTAGTAGTGATGGACTGAATTGTGCGTGTGGATTAGCTTTCTCTATTAACAGTGTCCCTCGCCATCAGGCAAACGCACTCCGACTTCAGAGGTAATATTAAGCAATAACTGAAGGTTAGAAAAAGAGCTGGCACTATTAGCCGGTGATACATATGTTGGGTGGAGGATGTGAACACCTTTGGACTTGTCCAGATTGCAAGGATGATAAACCAACAGACTGAAAAATTATTTTTGCATGTTGCATAGAACCAATCATATTGCAGTGAATCATGGACAGTTTGCAAAAACATCCCTAAAAGTTTCAGAGCTGTGGTTTAAACACATAGTTAGTGGCATATGCTTTACAGGACGTCGCATCAACCCAGCATTTTTATGCTGTTTGTGATTTCTTGGCAAGTTTACGTTCAATAGTTTGCCATTGCTTTCTGAATGAACAGAACAATGAATGTTGAAGATTCCTTGGACAGCCAAAATGAGTAATCGGTTTTTAATACTATGTAATCAGAGGTCAGCATGGCGAATGGATAAGAATGCATGTTCTTAAACATCTGGTGTGCTGATGCCGAGGTAAGAGGTTCAACCCCTAAACTGGTAAGTTGGACTAAAATGTTGACTTTTCCCCCTGAAATCGGAGTGGGTGCACCAGATGGTACAGGACACTGGTAATAGGGAAAGCTAATCCAACGCAACACTCAGTCCAGTGCTACTAGAAGCAGTGTGTATGGACTATGCTTGAGTTTCAAGTGAGCACAAAACAACAAAAAATACTATGTACCTCTAAATCATTAAGGCCAGTCTACATCCTCCAACGTCTTTTGAACAATCCCCAAAAGTGCTGATTTTGGAGCCAAGACATTAAAAGTTTCAATGTCCCCGTGGTTAGATTTGCAATACTCAATTAGCATTTTAAATTGTGATTAGCCTTGTCCTGAGTGAAGAAGATGTTGAATGCTCTTACTTCCTGAGGCATTTATCCAGCATCTCTCCGTAGTATGAAATCCAGTCCTTGAAAGCTTTGCCTGAAAATAAAACGAAGTTTATACATTCAAGGAAATATACAAATGAAAATGCTTCATAATGGTTATCAACAATAACAACAAACAATAACTTGTATTAACTAAGTCAAGAATAAATATACGAAAAAGAAGTGGGAAGGTTCAGCTTTACAAAAGCACAATAACAAGTGACAGAATGGACATTGCAGCTAGAAGTTCTTCATCAGAATAAGAAGAAAAAACAAACTGATACAGCTACATAATAATACAACAAAAGCATACTAAAAAAACAATGGTCTCGGCTGAGGGAAAAAACATGAGTCTGTGTTATTCTCCTCAGAACACAAAAATCATTCTGTGTACTGTGAGATGAGATCAGGTGACCAGAAGTGACATAGTACAGGAAGTGTAAGGCAAGGGGGGAAACAAAAGGGGCTGGAGGAAGACGGGTAACCCCATAGAAAAGACACATGGGCAGGAAACAAGGAGGGAAGGGGGAAGCATGGAATCAGAGAGTGAAGAAATAGGAATTCATGAACGACACAGAAATGTTGTTTTAGATGAAATTGTGTTGTGCCTGTTTACAGCAGAGCTGCGATAGTTGCATCTTTCGGTGGACATATCCGACTTCTTCAGGCATTTGTTGGCCGGGTTATCTTCCAGGGCTTTGTCAGGTTCAACTCATTTAATTTATCAATTGTTGGGAGGCCTTTGAAATAAGCAAAGCAAGATGAAGGGAAGGGCAAGAAGAAAAAATTCAATAGGTAAATGAAAATGTGGAGGCCATCTAAATAAGCGAGGGAAGTGCCTTTTTGCAGGCCTTGAGGCATATGCTATGGGCTCCATTATTTTGTTTGACCAGTTGGCCCTGGAGGGGTCATGTGATCAATATCATGCCACGGCATTTGCTTCCCAGTATATTTTCTGGTACCTATTTTTGGTTGGGACAATTTGGGAACTCGGGTCAATTTTTAAAATATGTGGCAAGGCAAACTTGAACTCATAATCATCGGGCTGACAGGCAAGCCAGTCAGCCACTGCATTACCACAGCCTCTACCCACTGAAATAGCATTTGACTGCTGTTGCTGATGTCTTGGCAAGTTTACGTTCAGTAGTTTGCCATTGCTTGCTGAACGACCAGCTCCAATACCAACACAGTTGAAACCCAAAGCAATGCAGTCTGCTGCCAAATCTGTTGCAGCTGTGTTTCTAACACAGGTAAGCGGGCTTACAAATCGTGCCTGTAAGCCCTTAGCCACAGAGACTGGCAGGGCAGCTGCTACCCGTTGAAATAGCACGAGAAAAGAACATTCGGGTGTTGGTCGACACTCTGCGCAAATGCCAGTCACAATCTTGCATACTGAGGTTGAAACACAGCTGCGGGCGATTTGGAAGCAGACAACCGCATTGCCCTAGATTTTCATACAATGGTTTAAGTGTCAGTTGGTTAGTAAGGCGTTACAGACACAGTTCGTAATCCCGTATACTGCGTTCCACACACAGTTACAGGCAATATGGCAGCAGACTGCCTTGTGTTGGTTTTTATAAAATGGTATGAGTACTGGTCGTTCAGAAAGCAATGGCAAACTACTGAACGTAAACTTGCCAAGAAATCACAAACAGCAAAAAATGCTGGGGTTGACTACGACATCCTGTAAAAGACATGCAATTAACTTTTAAGTGACCACACCTGATTCACTGCATACTGTTTTCTTGAATGTGCAACTTGTTTCATTTGGAGACGACAGGTTCACATTCTGGCATAGTCACTATAGCTTTAAATATTCATATTGTCAGTGTTTCCTCTATAGTCTCTGCTTCTGAGTGTCGATAAATACCTGTATACTGTGCAGACCTGATAAGGCGAACTCACCTGAGACCTAAGTAGAAATTCCTCTTATAAGACTTCAAACCATATAGTAATGCATTTACAAAGTACAATACAATATTGCTCCCCACAACATAAATTCAACGTCTGAGATCGCCTTAAGCAGTTTGCACTGTATTATGTTCGTGTCTTTTCATCAAATCAGTCCTGGAGGGCATGGGAAATGCTATCATGGTCTCGTCCTGATGAAAGCAAATTTCAAACTGCATTCTTTGGTACTAGTGGATGTACAAGACTGCAACAAAACTCCATTCAGACTTAGTACCCACCACAATAAGTGATCAAACCTTGACCTGATCTGAGCAGGGCACTTGTCATTGATAGCTAGAAATTGCCATGTGGAAAGCCAGGGGAAACCAGATATATACATCACAGACCCCAACAATTTCAGTGACTTCTCTTTGCTTATTCTTTGACTACTCTGCCCATTTTTCACTTTAACCAGTTTTTTTAAACAGCTAACTTTTGTGTCAATGTTCCTTTCCAAGTGTAAGATAAGACTAGGATGGGCAACTCTGTTCCTTTTAGCATTTTAAAAATCTTTTTACAGCACCACGCTTATCCACCCAGGTCATTTCCACCTCAAAATTCCACCAAGCGGGTTGCTACTAGCTTTTTTCCCTGCATTGATGATTTCTGCGCTTGACGCGCCTTATTTTACCCACCACATCTTGCTTTGTACTGTCGACTAACTAACTAAATAACTATCACAGACTCCAAGCAGTAAATTCCTTTGGGGGGAAAAAATGTTTAACTCTACACTGAAAGTTCTAAGAGAGAGAGAGATGTACCTTCAAGTTGTGAAAATCTGTTCTCAGATGACGACAACTGCTCTATGACTTTATCCAAAGTTTTCTGTAAGACTTCAGCATCTTTCAGGTGTTGACCAAGCTCTGAATTTGCATACTTTACCTGAACAATTCATAAGAACACAAATAAAGTTATGAATTCAGCTGAAGTTCTCAAGATAACAACAGAGAAATTATCAAATACCTATCATAGTACACATCCTTTGGTGCTATTGACAGATGCCAGATCAATACCTGAGGCGCTCCTGTCTAGAAAACAGCCAGTACTACGAACACTACTTTCTAAACTAGGCAGCCAGTGTAAGATCACCATACAGTGGATACCATCCCACTGTGGAGTACCTGGAAACGAGAGAACTTATCAAGTAGCTAAGGAAGGAGCAACAGAACAAATTGATGTACCTGTTACATACCATCAAAAGAAAAGAATGATCAAATCAATAAGAAAGCCACCAACACGAGCTCAAGACGATTACCACCTTGTGGAGAGACCAGAACAAATCATTATTCTGCGCCTCAGAACAGGACACAATAGGTTATGCAACCACACATATACAAAATTCAAGATTTTGAGTCAGAGATGGCCAATCAGCCATGTGCATATGTGGATTGGTGCCACAGCCAGCAGATCATATACTCCAAGAATGCCCAAACTACAACATATCTAGGCAAACCATCTGACCTAGAGAGACAACAGTGAAAGATAAACTTTATGAACCAGTGAGTGAACAAGAACAATGAAGTTCATACAAGAGAAACATTGCAGTTATAGACAAATTTCAAAGGAACAAAAAGAAAAAAAAAGAAGCTGAAGTTCTGTATAATGAGTATTTACATAACCAATGCAATACAATGCTCATATAGGACACTTCCCCACTGTTTATGCTTCACCTCGACATCACATGGTACAAGAGAAACAAGATGAGATGAGAATGCAATAAGTTATGGCCTCAAGTTCATGAAGAAAGGCAGGGGATCACTTTATAGAGACAATGGCGACTGTCACTGATTAGGAAGGAAAGGGGAGGCCTACAAAACTATGGCAGTCAAAGAAGTGGAGAAGAAGATCCTTTCCCACATCATTGGCGCATTCGGTATTTGGTGTTAGCAGCACAGATTTACGGACCAACAAGCATGCAATCGGCTATGTAACTAATATCTTTGTTGCCACCTTTTTTTTCTTTGCATATCCCTTACAGGACGTTGCTGTCAATATCAGCATTTTTCAGCTTCTGTTGATGTACAAGGCAAGACTACGCTCAGTAGTTTGCCGTTGCTTTCTGAGAGTCCAGCTCACATACCCCGTAAGTTACCAACGCAACAAGAACTGCTACCGATTCTCACTCAGGTTACGCTACTCATGAAAATATACAGGATTACGGAGAAAGGCGTTAACCTCTGGGCCAGGGAGACCGGCCACCTTTACTTCTCACAAAATCTCCTGGTAACAATTTAAAGTTAGCTGTGTATCCTTTACAGGATGTAGCAGTCACTCCAGCAATAACTGGCTGTTTGTGATTTCTCTGCAAGTTTATGGTCAGTAGTTTGCCATTGCTTTCTGAACGACCAGCACTCATACTATTTGAGATCAAGCTACGTGCATTACAAACAAATGTATCAACATCAACAATTACAAGAAACCTAAAGTCTTTACCGCAAGGATTCGTTTTCGGACATCAGCAATTTTGTTCTCCAGTACAGTCTCCTCGGTTTGACTAAGTCTCTGCAACTGACACTGATCCTCTGGCAAAACAGCATGTGCAGGGATCGTAAACACTTGATGCAACAGGAAATACTGCCAAAGAAAATCACAATACTAAAGGTAATCCAAATTGGCCACAACAAACATATGATCTACACGATTTATTTTAAAGTGATGACTGTCAATCTCCAATCTTGACCAGTCTGTAAGGAAATCGAGTCAAAAGGAGTGAAGCCATACAAGAGCTCTATGCAGGGTAAAAGTAAAGAAGAGTAGAGTAAAATAAAGTAAAGTAGAGAAGAGTAAATTAGAGTAGTATAAAGTAGAGAAGAATACAGTAGAGTAGAGTAGAGTAGAGTAGGGTAAAGTGGAGAAGTGCAAAATAGAGTAGAGTAGAGTAATGTAAAATAAAGTAGAGTAGAGTAGAACCCTGAGGACAACTACAAAACAAACTTAAAGACATATACATAACTTGAAGACAGCTACAAAACACACATGAACACAATTATAAAACTTGAAGACAACTACAATACAAAAATTGAAGACAACTACAATACAAACTTAAAGACAACTACAAAACTGGAAGACAACTACAAAACAAACTTAAAGACAACTACAAAACTTGAAGACAACTACAAAACTTGAAGACAACTATAAAACTTGAAAGACAACTACAAAACTTAAAGACAACTACAAAACTTGAAGACAACTACAAAACTTGAAGACAACTACAATACAAAACTTGAAGACAACTACAAAACTTGAAGACAACTACAATACAAAACTTAAAGACAACTACAATACAAAACTTGAAGACAACTACAATACAAAACCTGAAGACAACTACAAAACTTGAAGACAACTACAATACAAAACTTGAAGACAACTACAAAACTTGAAGACAACTACAAAACAAACTTAAAGACAACTACAAAACTTGAAGACAACTACAATACAAAACTTGAAGACAACTACAATACAAAACTTGAAGACAACTACAAAACTTGAAGACAACTACAAAACTTGAAGACAACTACAAAACTTGAAGACAACTACAAAACAAACTTAAAGACAACTACAAAACGTGAAGTCAACTACAAGACTTGAAGACAACTACAAAACAAACTTAAAGACAACTACAAAACTTGAAGACAACTACAAAACTTGAAGACAACTACAAAACTTGAAGACAACTACAAAAAAAAAAGACACTTACAACTTGAAGACAACTACAATACAAACCTTGAAGACAACTACAAAACAAACTTAAAGACAACTACAAAACTTGAAGACAACTACAAAACTTGAAAATATCTACAAAACAAACATAATCACAAATACAACAGAAACTAGAACAAACACATGACAGACACAACAAAACAAATTTGAACACAACCACAATACAAAGATGAACACAACTGCAATACAAACAAGAACACAAGTATGTAACAATCTTAAAAAACAAGAACAAAACAAAGACTTGAACAAAACACAAAGCAATGAGAATCATTACCTCTAATTTATCGAACATCATGCAGATGTCTTTGTCAATCAGCTCACTAACATCATGACGGGCATTTCTGAACTCTGTTTCTGTCATAACATTTGGGTACTGTTGAATACAATCATATGTTCGTCACAGCAGTTGTGTACTGTTAAATGCAATCATATGTTTGTCATAACAGTTGGATTCTGTTGAATAAAACTACATGAATAAACAGCAGGATGAAATAAATTCTGTAACTGTTACATCAAGCATCACCTATAATAATTACAACCAAACATCAACCATAATCATTACAACCAATTATCAGCTGTTATCGCTAAACAAGACAGTTGTAATCATTCAACAAAACAAGACAGTTGTAATCATTCAACAAAACAAGACAGCTGTAATCATTCAACAAAACAAGACAGCTGTAATCATTCAACAAAACAAGACAGCTGTAATCATTCAACCAAACAAGACATTGGTAATCATCCAACTAAACAAGACAGCTGTAATCATTCAACTAAACAAGGTAATCATTCAACTAAATAATACAACTGTGATAATTCAACTAAATCAATCAGCTGTTAATAATTCAACTAAATCATACAGCTGTAATCATTCAACTAAACAAGACATTGGTAATCATCCAACTAAACAAGACAGTTGTAATCATTCAACTAAACAAGACAGTTGTAATCATTCAACTAAACAAGACAGTTGTAATCATTCAACTAAACAAGGACAGCTGTAATCATTCAACTAACAAGGTAATCATCCAACTAAACAAGACAGCTGTAATCATTCAACTAAACAAGGTAATCATTCAACTAAATAATACAACTGTGATAATTCAACTAAATCAATCAGTTGTTAATAATTCAACTAAATCATACAGCTGTAATCATTCAACTAAACAAGACATTGGTAATCATCCAACTAAACAAGACAGCTGTAATCATTCAACTAAAGACAGTTGTAATCATTCAACTAAACAAGACAGTTGTAATCATTCAACTAAACAAGACAGTTGTAATCATTCAACTAAACAAGGGCAGCTGTAATCATTCAACTAAACAAGACAGTTGTAATCATTCAACTAAACAAGACAGTTGTAATCATTTGTGTGTTGGTGTTCATGTCTGTCTACAGTCTTCTGTCTCATGTACTGCCTATCATTTCTGATACTGATACACGATGTCAAGCCGCCAGCATATTGTTTCCTGATATATCCCTCTCCTCCCCTCCAACTGTTCCTTGTGACGGCATACTCCAGCTTTCCCCTTCTCATGATGTGCCCCAAGAATCTAGACCAGTGTTTCCCAACCTTTTTTGTGCTATGCCCCACCTAAGGCTTTCTAAAATTCTTATGCCCCCCCCCCCCCAACATATACATAATTTTTAATATTCAAAAACTGAAATGTTCACATGTTCACTAAAGAAACTTGAAGGGCGGACAGAAGTTACTTATAATGCACGTTTACCCAGCTCGAGTAGCGACTGAGAGTCACCATACGGTTAACTTAAACTCTGGACGAGTCCATTTTCGAATTGCCCCCCCCCCCCCCTCTTAACAATTAAATTGCCCCCCTGTGGGGCATGGGCCCCACGTTGGGAAACACTGATCTAGACTGTCTTCTCTTGAAATGAGTGACCAGTACTCTTTGTGAGTTAACTACATTCAAGATATGTTCATTACACTTTTCATCTGTTCATGGTGTTCTCATCATTCTTCTTTGGGAGTCTCTGTGGCCAAGTGGTCAAGCCGTTTGACTCGTGCTGACGAGTCCATTTTCGAATTGCCCCCCCCCCCCCCTCTTAACAATTAAATTGCCCCCCTGTGGGGCATGGGCCCCACGTTGGGAAACACTGATCTAGACTGTCTTCTCTTGAAATGAGTGACCAGTACTCTTTGTGAGTTAACTACATTCAAGATATGTTCATTACACTTTTCATCTGTTCATGATGTTCTCATCATTCTTCTTTGGGAGTCTCTGTGGCCAAGTGGTCAAGCCGTTTGACTCGTGCTGCGAAGGTTGTGGGTTCAATTCTGGGCCGCGTCCTTCGGTTTACGAGTGAAATGTTTTCAGACACTCCTGTGGGCTGTCGCTAAAAGCTACAGAGTTCGTGCTTTGTGTGACGCTTTCTGTGCTGCGGAAAGAGACCGAGCCATATGGAATAAAACCCGGTGCAATGAAGTCGACTTTTAAAAAAAAATCATCTCTGCAGCTTCCACCTAATTCCTCACTAGTCTGCTAATTGTCCAGGATTCACTTCTGTACAACAGGACTGGTTTGATATAGCTCTTAAGAACTATTTTATTTTTCACCATGATTAACAAGGATATAACTGACTGACACCTTGCCGTCTTGACAGATGATAGTTTGATAAAACTAAGGGAAGGAGTTATACCTCTCCACAACAAAAGCCTGGGCTGAACTGTAGAGACTATGTGTTGCCCATGCAGCACGATCCCTCTCTCAGCCTCTCTAGTTTACTCCAGAGGAAAGACAACACCAAGACGTTTGGAATAAGATAAGCTGCAGAAGCTGCTGGATCAATAAAGCAATGCTCTAACTGTCCGCCTGTCAGAGCTTTAATCCTAGACCAGTTGCCAACCAAGGCTTAGAGCCCGGTCTGCCCTGCCATGACATTTAGTCTCTAGGTTGCATTTCCTCATACCAGGATATGGCTTGAACCCTACCAATTGTGTATTGTTGCGCACGTAAAAAAATTCCTTGGCAGATGGAAATTGAAAAAGAGTAGCCTAATGGCGCTGCCTGGGCAAAATTTTGAGTTAAAAATCTACCCAAAGTATTTCAGGATCCTGACCAGTGCTACGGAGTTCATGCACTGAGCTGAGTTTCTCCAGACTCAAGTTTGAGTTAGGAGGAGAACGGAGCACTTATGGGTTGCACCCGTGTGCCGTGATGTTGATCCATCGACTAAACTAAACTAAACAATTGTGTTTCTCCACCCGAAGCACAATGTGGGTTGTCAGGTCTGGTGAGAGCCACAACATTTGGCGTTAATAGAAAGCAGATAGTACAGTATACTGTCATACGGTAGCTCAGTCATATCTGACTAAGACCTGACAATACAAAGGTATACAGCAGAGACAATTCTTCATCTTATGAAATGCTGTTTGTGTTGAAACTATTTGGAATGCAGAACAAGATGGGATAAGATTATTTCCAGTAAGCCTCATTCAGTGCTTATTGTCTCAATTCTGTACTGATCCATCCTTTGTAGATTTAAACTACCTTTTATGAACAATTTCTACAATGGATACAAGATTAAATGTTATGAACAAACTACAATGGATTAAAGATTACTTTTTATGAACAAACTGCATAATGGATTCATGATTACCTGTTATGAACAAACTAGAAGGATTCTAGATTACATTTTTAATGAACAAGCTATAACAGATTCAAGATTATTTTTTTAACATACAAACTCTATGATGGATAAGAAAGTGTCTTCTATGAACAGTCTCTACATGATAACCTGCTGTGAACAATCTCTACAAATCATGATGACCTTTCATGAACAATCTCTACAATTCCTAATAATCTTTGATGAACAAACAAACAATAAATTCAAGACTTTCTTTTTTTTTTTTTTTAAACATACTCCACAATGAACTCACACTCACCTTCTCGGAGCAAGTTTTGCAGAATGCTTTCAATGCTTCTCTGTACAGATCACAAACTGCGTTGAACACTAGGGATAGAGAGAAGCATAGAGTAGCATAAGTATTACAGTTTTTAAAAAGCTGTCTGCCATGAGAATAAGAGTGTTGAAGTGTTATATAGAGCCCATTCTGTTCTGGACATGTGAAACACGGACAATAAGATGAGAAACATCTGACAGTGGAAACCTGGTTTCTGAGGATAATGCAAAGAATACCATGGATGGACAGAAAAACCAGCAAGTAATAAAAATAAGAATTTTAAAGTGTTATATAGAGCCCATTCTGTTCTGGACATGTGAAACACGGACAATAAGATGAGAAACATCTGACAGTGGAAATCTGGTTTTTGAGGATAATGAAAAGAATACCATGGATGGACAGAAAAACCAGCAAGTAATAAAAATAAGAATTTTAAAGTGTTATATAGAGCCCATTCTGTTCTGGACTTGTGAAACACGGACAATAAGATGAGAAACATCTGACAGTGGAAATATGGTTTCTGAGGATAATGCAACGAATACCATGGATGGACAGAAAAACCAGCAAATAATAAAAATAAGAATGTTGAAGTGTTATATAGAGCCCATTCTGTTCTGGACATGTGAAACACGGACAATAAGATGAGAAACATCTGACAGTGAAAATCTGGTTTCTGAGGATAATGCAAAGAATACCATGGATGGACAGAAAAACCAGCAAGTAATAAAAATAAGAATGTTGAAGTGTTATATAGAGCCCATTCTGTTCTGGACATGTGAAACACGGACAATAAGATGAGAAACTGACAGTGGAAATCTGGTTTCTGAGGATAATGCAAAGAATACCATAGATGGACAGAAAAACCAGCAAGTAATAAAAATAAGAATGTTGAAGTGTTATATAGAGCCCATTCTGTTCTGGACATGTGAAACACGGACAATAAGATGAGAAACATCTGACAGTGGAAATCTGGTTTCTGAGGATAATGCAAAGAATACCATGGATGGACAGAAAAACCAGCAAGTAATAAAAATAAGAACGTTGAAGTGTTATATAGAGCCCATTCTGTTCTGGACATGTGAAACACGGACAATAAGATGAGAAACTGACAGTGGAAATCTGGTTTCTGAGGATAATGCAAAGAATACCATAGATGGACAGAAAAACCAGCAAGTAATAAAAATAAGAATGTTGAAGTGTTATATAGAGCCCATTCTGTTCTGGACATGTGAAACACGGACAATAAGATGAGAAACATCTGACAGTGGAAATCTGGTTTCTGAGGATAATGCAAAGAATACCATGGATGGACAGAAAAACCAGCAAGTAATAAAAATAAGAATTTTCTTCTTCTTCTTCGTTCATCCGGAGTTTTTTTTCCGGATGTGATTGCGTTGTGCCTGTTTACAGCAGAGCTGCGTTCTTGCGCCGTTAGGCCGACTTCTGCGGGCATTTGTTGACCGGGTTAACCTTCCCGGGAAATAAGAATTTTAAAGTGTTATATAGAGCCCATTCTGTTCTGGACATGTGAAACACGGACAATAAGATGAGAAACATCTGACAGTGGAAATCTGGTTTCTGAGGATAATGCAAAGAATACCATGGATGGACAGAAAAACAAGCAAATAATAAAAATAAGAATGTTGAAGTGCTATCGTCATCATGTGCCATGCCGGTAAGCGTGGGCGGTAATGTTTTGCCATCTCACTCGATCACCAGAGTCGTGGATCAGCTCAGTGTTCTTGTCTCAACCATACAACGTGACCAAGCCACCCAAGTATTTACTTTTCTGCTCTCCCCTTGTTCTCTTCCTCTCGATCTTGCCAGTTGCCACCAAGTTCTCCAATTTATTTCTTCTCATAATGTGACCAAAAAAGTGTGTCTACGTCTAATTTCTCTAATCGGTTTATGGTTTTCATTTGTTTATTTTACGACTTGGTCATTGGTTTTTCTGTCTGTCCATGGTATTCTTTGAAATTTCCTCAGAAATCACATTTCCACAGCCATCAGATATTTTTTCAGATTGTCTGCTCATTGTCCATGCTTCACATCCATACAAAAGCACAGGTTCTATGTAGCACGTCAACACTCTTTTTCTCACTGCACATATCTTTTATTAGTCGGTATGTTTTTCATCTTGCAAAAAGCTGCCTTCACCATGGCGATTCTTGTTCTAATCTCTTCAAGGCATCACCCATCAAATGTTATGACTGTTCCAAGATAATTGTACCAATGCACTTGTTCAAGAATATTCCCATTTACTGAAGTGCTATATAGAACCCATACTGCTGTGGACATATGAAACACACACAATAAGCTGAGAAACATCTAGCGACAGTGGAAATATGGTTTCTAAGGATAATGCCAAAAATACCATGGATGGACAGAAAAACCAATCAGCAAGTCCAAGAAGAAATAAATGAAAACCGTAAACTGATTAAACAAGGTTTACAGTGATATGTGGTAGTGACTACCTACCGATAGCATCTCTACAAGTCAGCCCAGGCTCTGTACTGTGGAGAGGTATAACTCCAACCATGGTCTGGTTGTCATGGTCTTTTTTGAAACAATGTAACAAAACTATCATCTGCCTAGATGCCTGCCTGTACAGTAAGTAAAATACGTAAAGCTAAATACTAACTTCCATTCAGTAAAGTGATGGGTGTGAATCCAAAATGCTGAGCTTCGTATTCAAAGTTATTAGTTTCTGGTTCTGTAGCAGGTCCGCTGTTTGATGGACTTGCAGAAGTATTTAACTCCGATTCCATCTCCACAAAAATCCCTTGTCATCTGTGATATCCTGCAGGGAGAGGAAGATGGGAAGTATGACACGACCATTAGGCTCACAGAGTAACTTTTAACATTGTTATATGTTAGATATTCAAATTATGACAGAGTGCATATTATCACCTGCTGCGACATTCAAGGCAAAACGAGGACAAAAGAAGAAAAAGTATAGTTAGTTAGTAGCAGTTCCAACTTCACGGCAAAGGGTTGTCCCCATAATGCTCCATTCCTGTGCCAGTGAATATCACACAAAATGCTCCTCACTGCCCAATGTGAAAAGTGGAAGAGACAGGAGTCTCGACAACCAACAGCCCACACATGTATACTATGCATAATGCCACTACCAGAATGCCAACACAAAAGTCGGCCACGAAAAATACAGTTCGTTGAAGGAAGTGGCAGTCATTAGTTATGTTCAATAGTTTGCCGTTGTTTTCTGAACAACCAGCACTCATGCCATATTATAAAAACCAATGCAAGGTGGTCTGCTGCTAAATCGCCCACAACTGTGTTTTGAACACGGTGTGCGGGATTACAAACTGTGTTCGTAACCTCTTTGCCACAAAGTGTGGTACATGACACAGAATCTCAATTTCAACTCATAACAGACTGACTTCTTAGCTTTTAGGTTATTTATATCCGTGGTCCTGTTGCCAAGATGAAGTCCATCATCTTCACCAGGTCAATGCAGGAACCCATAAGCAGAAATATATTTAAAAAATCTAAACATAATTCACGAGCCATCCCTTTTATCTCAGAATTCAGCAAGCAAACTTTATTCCTTTTTGGTAAACACAGGCTAAAAAAAAAACAACAACCTGAAAATTCAGACAATAGATACAAATTACAAGACACCATGGTGACTAACCCACCTAGATTTGTCAATACCTGCCCAGAAGTGCTGCTTCAGCTCAGCACACTCTGGCCATGTCTGGCAGTGCAGAACTCTGCAAGTTGGGCAGTCCTGAAGCACGCAATAGGGTTTTGAATTCCAGTTCTACATGGACATTCGTCTGTGGGAGACTTTGAGATGGTACATATGGCCAAGTAATCTGTGTGGGAGACTCTCATATTGAATAGATGGCCAAGTAATCTGTGTGGGAGACTCTCATATTGAATAGATGGCCAAGTGATCTGTGTGGGAGACTCTCAGATTGTATAGATGACCAAGTAATCTGTGTGGGAGACTCTCAGATTGTATAGATAGCCAAGTATCTGTGTGGGAGACTCTCAGATTGTATAGATGACCAAGTAATCTGTGTGGGAGACTCTCAGATTGTATAGATAGCCAAGTAATCTGTGTGGGAGACTCTCATATTGAATAGATGGCCAAGTAATCTGTGTGGGAGACTCTGAGATTGTATAGATGGCCAAGTAATCTGTGTGGGAGACTCTCATATTGAATAGATGGCCAAGTAATCTGTGTGGGAGACTCAGATTGTACAGATAACCAAGTGATCTGTGTGGGAGACTCATACAGTATAGATGACCAAGTGATCTGTGTGGGAGACTCTCAGATTGTATAGATAGCCAAGTAATCTGTGTGGGAGACTCTCAGATTGTATAGATAGCCAAGTAATCTGTGTGGGAGACTCTCAGATTGTATAGATAGCCAAGTAGTCTGTGTGGGAGACTCTCGGATTGTATAGATGGCCAAGTAATCTGTGTGGGAGACTCTGAGATTGTATAGATGGCCAAGTAATCTGTGTGGGAGACTCTCAGATTGTATAGATGGCCAAGTAATCTGTGTGGGAGACTCTGAGATTGTATAGATAACCAAGTGATCTGTGTGGGAGACTCATACAGTATAGATGGCCAAGTGATCTGTGTGGGAGACTCATACAGTATAGATGGCCAAGTGATCTGTGTGGGAGACATACAGTATAGATGGCCAAGTGATCTGTGTGGGAGACTCATACAGTATAGATGGCCTAGTGATCTGTGTGGGAGACTCAGATTGTATAGATGGCCAAGTGATCTGTGTGGGAGACTCTCAGGTTGTATAGATGGCCAAGTGATCTGTGTGGGAGTCTCTCAGGTTATATAGATGGCCAAGTAATCTGTGTGGGATACTTTAAAACAGCGTAGATGACCAAGAACTCTGTGTGGGAGACACTGAGTTGGTGAGGATGGCTAATAAGTCTGTATGAGAAACTATGAGATGGTACAGATGGCCTAGCAGTCTACCGTGTTCAGCCGCTTGACAAGAGATGGTACCATGCTTTTACCAATTGAGTTGGTAGTATTGAATCAGGTCTGTTGTCCATGTCTGCATTTTTCTTCCACTGCGAGATGTACTGCCAGTAAATAATGATTTTAGACCCCGCTTTAAGACAGCGACTAGCTGAATTTACATTCTGCTGCCAATTTTAGAAAAGGTAGCTGCTCTCTTATTCCCAGGGTGTCGTCTTGAAGCTGTGGTGGCATAGTTGTAAGTGAGCCTGCCTACCAAGTAAGTGGTCATGGTTCAAACCCAGCAGTGATACAATTATTTTGCCCGACTAAATGACCCTGCGGTCAAACCAACCTCAAAATATGGGTACTAGACAATTTTCAGCTTTATCTGGCAATTGCAAGCACAGTTTATTAGAAAAGATACTGACTTTTACAATAATGTAAGAAATTACCCCACTAATGTCTTCATTATTCAATATAGTTAAAGAAGTCATAACAAAATAGCAAAAGTTTTCCCAAAACAATTTTGTTTTAGAGAATAGACCAATAATATTAATATTACTAAATGCCTAAGTATTTCCAAATACCAGATCACAGATTACATTCGCGCATGAGATATACATAATCAGATAACAAGCTGGGGAATCCGTGGGTTTATACTTAGCAAGTTCTTTGTTGCTGTGTCCAATGGTATGTGATTAAAAAGTAATAAAAACTGCAGCGAAGTAGTACAAAAAGAGGCTTCTGATCATCAGAAGTGATCTTCCTTATGGGAATGTTTCGGCCCTTTACTTCCGTGGCACTCTGATACTCTTCAATGCTGTGTCCAAGGATAATATAATAATATAATTAATTGAGGTACCCTTGGATTTGGTTTTTCAAGGCCTATACAGCTGTGGTGGTCTCATTAGTAAATAGCCAATCTGTAAAACATGATCAAAGTACCCAATTTAATTTAATATCAATACATCTGCCCAGATATTTGTTTAAAAACACTTCTTAGCCTCAGAGATATTGAATCTTTAAATATCTTTATGAAGTGATTATTCCCAGTGCACTGTGAATAATACTGAGCTATATTCACAGATGTGGCTGGTAACATGATTATTCGTAGGCGGTCTTGTGACTGGTCACGTGACCTACGTTTGACTATATTATTAATTATAATGGGACTATTATCATGTCCTCTGTAGTATAGTGGTAAGTATCTCTGCCTGTCATGCGGGAGACCGGGGTTCAATTCCCTGCCTGCATTTTAAAAATGTTTTTAATAAAAAATATTAAACATTACGAACTAAAATTTAGAACTGAGAAACTCGAACCTTGTGAATAAAGTGTGCTCTAGATGGATCAGCCGGGGGGGGGGGGGGGGGGGGGGGGGGGGGGGGGGGGGGGGGGGGGGGGGGGGGGGGGGGGGGGGGGGGTGGGGGGGGGGGGGGGGGGGGGGGGGGGGGGGGGGGGGGGGGGGGGGGGGGGGGGGGGGGGGGTGGGGGGGGGGGGGGTGGGGGGGGGGTGGGGGGGGGGGGGGGGGGGGGGGGGGGGCGGGGGGGGGGGGGGGGGGGGGGGGGGGGGGGGGGGGGGGGGGGGGGGGGGGGGGGGGGTGGGGGGTGGGGGGGGGGGGGGGTTTGGGGGGGGGGGGGGGGGGGGAAGCTGCGACGGAGTGATCGAGTGTCGGCATCGATGGCTGCAATCAATGTCTCGTTTAAACACGTGAATTTTATTTGCCAAATAAAATATCGCCACTGATCTGCATATCGCAACTGGGCATAGTCACCTAATTAGGCCCTGTAAGTGGATCAAATACAATAATACTTGCTAATGTATTAACATAATATAAACAGTACACTACTTTATTGCAGTGATACTGTCAATTGGTGCCACTGTGAATAATGCTCAGTATTAAGATTATTCACAGTGCCCTATGAATAATCTCTCCCATATCTTTATTTATATCAGTCACACAACCACATAACAATAAAACAGACTTGAAGAAGTATCTCTGAATTTCATTCATAAGCGCTATCCAACTAGTCTTGTGGAAAAACTATTGCGAAAGTGTATCAAAGTACCCACACGGTAGTACTAGTAGCAGTGGTATTAGTAGTAACACAATAATCCCAATCTTATCTGAGAATAATTTAATTACAATTTGAATTAATCATTTTAAATTAATTAATAAATAAATAATGAACAAAACAAACCAAAACATTAAAAGTTAATTCGCGATACAGACTAAATCAAGATAAATATGACAGAAGGTACAAATATTAAGTGGAAACATGAGTTGTTTGTGAATTTATCAATGAAATTGTGGAATATCAGCCAAAAAATGTGAGCAAAATGATCAAGTTTACCTCTGATCGGTCGGGACGGCAGACATCAAAATCAGGCGCCTGTTCACTGTAGTTGAACTTTCACGCTGAAGAGTTACATTCACGGATGCTTCAAGGGAACCGCCCTGATTGAATTGAAGTATTAGTACAGCAGAGATGCAAGATGAAAAACATACTAGTCTAGACGTCTACATAAAACGTCAGTTGTGGGTCTACTTACGTTATAAAATGAATTTCAGAAGGACGGGAAATTTCAGAACTGTAAAATATGGAGAGAAAAGCAATATCAAGTAATCGGATCCTGTATTAACACGATCTTGAAATAATCTTAAATCCCCCATAGAACCCCACCCCCCCCCCCCCCCCCCAAAAAAAAAAATAATCCCCCCCCCCCCACCACACACTTTTTTGGGGGAAGGGGGGAATTCCCCACGGGTTAAGAACCACTGAATTAGATGATGATGCTAGCGTCAGAATCGTGAATTCTGTGCATCATGATGATGCTGAATCAGGTTAGCTAGCCTTAGGGCTAGTTCATAGTAATAACAATGGCAGAGATAAGAGAGATTTATGAAGCTAATATTAGCCTCCTATTTCAAAATACTAACTGGACTTCATTGTTAAATATAGGGTGTATTTTTAATGACTGTGCAGTTTTTGAAAATATTGCCGTTCCAAGTTTTGTATTTACCTACTGTGGAGCTCATGCAACATAAAAGGTGAATACAAAACTTGGAACGGCAATATTTTCAAAAACTGCAGTAATTAAAAATACACCCTTTAAATCTAATTAATTAACTGGAAAAGAGGTTGGGGAGGGGTTGGGGGTGGGTGGGGGTGGGGGTAAAATATAAAACGTTGACAGTTTAAGAAGACGTCATATTATTCTCACTGCACATTGGTCATTCAGTCTATAATTGTTGGATTCTCCGTTTACGCCGCCTGCATCGAACTCCGAAGGTTGTGGGTCCGATTCCGGACTAGACGTTCGGTTCACGAGTGCAGTTTTCTCAGAGACTTGTCGCTGGAGCTACGAAGTTTGTGCTTTGTGCGACAGTTTCGACAGGCTGTCCTGCGGGAAGAGATCGGGGTCATATCGGACGAAACCCGGTTAATGAAGTCGATTCTCCTGCCTTTAAAACGTTTTTATTTAATCTATGACTGCTAAATCCCTTTGGCAATATGACCCTCAGCATGTAGCGATCGATGACACCAATCTGTGTTGCTTGACTATCATTACTTCTTTGCTCTCTACTCACACTCACGAGCGGTCCTGAATGGCTTCACCACCCTTTTCACTTGATTTACGCAGTTCCTGATCACGTTGTAACTTCGCATTCGTCTCTGTTGGATTAATCACCCCGCATTTCTAGACGTATTCACATCGTGATTGTCACTGACGCAGAAAGCATGTCATGAGTAGGGTGAGGACAGGCAAGCTCGTGCCGAGTGCTGCTCGCTTCGGAGTCACGGTGGCAAGCATCGTCTGGTCTTTTCCCCGGGCATGCTGGTGAGTCTGGGAATAGACAGGCAGACACGATTGGCGGCTCTGCAAAACTGGTGAGTATTGATGCATGACAAGGCCGAGCGTGTTATGCGGCCTTGTGGGAGCACGTGTAAGCAGCTACTCGGAGAGCAATGGATCACCATGAGTCTGGCAAAGCATGCGACAGCGTGGCGTGACGAGGATCTGGCCGATGCTCGACGCTTAGAGGAAAGGGAGAAGCACTATAATCAGATTGCTACTGGTGACTACTGGGGTTGGAACTCTTCGCTGGCTCTGACGATGGGAACGTAGCTCTTATG
>JACEFZ010022438.1:0-13105 GCA_014155875.1 Cepaea nemoralis | reverse complement strand
TATGGTCAGCGGGTTTAGTGAACATAATGCGGGCTTCTTTTACAGTCTGTGATGTTGTTTTATATTCGGTGGCATTCTTTTTACAATAAGTGGAAAAGTTAGTTCATTCCCAGGTGGATATATTAAAAGCGGACAGTTATCGATTGCACGAAACACTCAATGACAGAATTGGAGAGAGTATTTTCAGGTAAGACTTCTTTCATTCCCTTCTAAAAGTTATGTTATAGTCATTGTTTTCAAAATAATCGAGCAAGTTACAGGCGTCAGGAGTGATATCTGTATTCATTTCTCACTTTCTTGTTTTGTTTTGTCTTTCTTTCTTTCTCCCCCTTTATTTCCCTTTTTGTGCTTTTGGTCCCTTTGAAATCAAGCGTAGTCCATACACATGCTACCACCGCCTTTACACTGGACTGGTCTCTGCGTATAGATTAGCTTTCCCTACTACCGGCATCCCTAGTAATCAGGCGAACTCACTCCAGCTATAGGGTTACTTGTAATTTACCTCCCCAAGTCAAAGGACGAGAAGTCAACATTTTAGTTCAACTGTCCGGTGTAGGGGTTTAACCTACTGCCTCGGCATCAGCACATTGTATGTTTAGGAACGAAGTATTTTATACATTCGGCCGTGTTGACCTCTTCACTTTCTTGTATTTGCAAAAATGGCGGCGGGCCGGTTGCTGAACTATATAGGTTGCCTTATGCAGTAATGTATAGGTGCTGGTTTTCTAGTGACGGCCGCTTCCATTGATGATGAACTGTATATTTCTTAGCGGACTTACCTTTGCGGGCTATTGATTTCTCGAGACACCTGTATGTTCCACTTTTCACATAGGGCAGTGAGGAGCATTTTTTGTGTTATTCGCTGGCACAGGAACGGAGCATAATGGGGTGATCCTTTGCCATGAGTTCGAACCGCGACTTACTGACTAATTGTATTTACATTACTTATAGTATACAATATTAAGGTTGCTTTTCAAGCGTTGTCGCGTATACGTGGGTAGAACCAATATTTTATAATCAAAGGGCACTCGATGATTTATGCGGTCAATATCAAGCCGAACGTCTTTATTTCCCATAACATTTTCTAGTAGCCAATTAAGGCTGGGTCGACGTTGAAACACAGACGCGTGTTTAACAGAATATACATGGAGTATGGAGTGTCCACCGAGGAAGCCAGATTTTTTAATGTCTCGTGACCAAATATAAAACGTAAAAGAACACATTATGCGATGTTCGAATAAAATCTCCAGTTACTCATCATTCGTGTAAAAGTTTTTTTTTCCTTTTTTTTTCGCTCGCTCGCTTTAAACTCATGCGTAGACCATACACACTGCTTCTAGTAGCACTGGACTAAATTTTACGTGTGGATTAGCTTTCTCTATTACTAGTGACCCTCGCCATCAGACGGATCCATTTCTACTTCAGAGGTACTTGTAATTTACGTTCCCAAGTCAAGGACGAAAAGTCAGCATTGTAGTTCAACTGACCAGTGCAGGGTTGATCCCCCCACCTCAGCATCAGCACATCGGATGTTGAAGAATGCTCGCTTTTATCCATTCGCCCGTGTAACATTAGGAGCTCAAAACAAGTTGCTTTACCATTTGCTCACGGTGTTCAATATGTTAACCTTTCTGACTTTACTTCTATCTCTCTTCGAACTTTGGTTTTGTTTGAGTATCTTCACAATAACATACCTACAACATGTTGGGAAGAGTCACCAAACTAGGCCTAACTCAAGCATGTGCCCCGCTGAATCAAGATCTGATTGAATTCTAATATACCTCTTCGTCGATGTGAAGTTACAGTACTAATATTACACACACCATTGGTTTGTGAGGTTGGCGAGGCTAAGGAGAGCCGTGAAGCACATCCCCCATGGAGATGTTACCTTGGAATTGAGTCGGGACAATGGTCTGCACAAGAGCCTCACTATGATAGATGCAGTCGGGACAACTGTAACCTCGAGAGCCTGACATCGATAGATGCAGTCGGGGCAATGGTCTCCACAAGAGCATCACTCCGATAGATGCATTCAGGACAATGGTCTCCACGAGAGTCTCACTCCGATAGATGCAGTCGGGACTTTGGTCTCCACGACATCCTCACTCCGATAGATGCAGTCGGGACAATGGTCTTTACGAGAGCCTCGCTCCGATAGATGCAATGGGATAATTGTCTCCACAAGAGCCTCACTCCGTTAGATGCAATGCAATGGGACAATGGTCTCCACGAGAGCCTCACTCCGATAGATGCATTCGGGACAATGGTCTCCACAAGAGCCCCACTCCGATAGATCCAGGCAATGCCCATGGCTCAGGCCACCCGAACATCAATGTGTTGCACTTGATGGTTGAGACTCAAACCTCCCAGAGTAGTAATTATCACCTAACCAACCAGCTAACCAACCAACCAAACAAATATCTAATTAATCAACCAACGAATTAGCTAACTAATCAATCAACCATCATACATCAAACAAATTAACCAACCAACCAGCTAACTAATTAACCACCAATCAACCAGCTAACCAATTAACCAATTAACCCACCAACCAACCATCCAACGATGTTCTGCCAGTAAGTCTCAGCAATTCTCACCTGATCTAACAGTTACAATTGATAGACAATGAAGCACGTGACCATATCTTTGTGAACTTCTATATATTATTTACCTATTCGTTCATAATAATTAGTGATTCCCCCTGTCTTTGTTTATCAGAAAGCCAACACACTTTTGGAATGTCTATTCTATCTTTTTTTTTTTTTTTTTAATAATCTTAAGCGGTATCTTCATTATATGATTCCTCAAACTTATTATTTTGAAATCCGAGCATTCTGCTGGGCTGACATTTTTTTGTCGGTTGTGTGAATACGATATCTCCATGTCTTTGGGGATGTGTCCCATATTGTAAATGTCAGAGCACGATGCAATTATTTTTCCTATGTCGTTTCTTCCAAGCTTGCTATGATTTTTCTAGTTATGTAAACTGCATCTGAGGATTTATGTGTGTCTTTTCTTCTTACCAACTGTGTTGCCTCTGATTTGTAGTCATGGGAAGCCTCTGGTGGTGCTCTATTTAGGTTCGAAACTCAATACAAGTTGAAACAGGTGACACAAAAATGTGAAATTGAAATAGAAGAGAAAATTATTAAACAAATGGATGATTTTAAATACCTAAGAGCATTAATAACAACAGATAGAAAATGTGCAAAAGAGATTAAGAAAAGAATAGGGCAAGCAAAAACTGCATTTCAGAAAATGAAAATCACCGTATGCATTAAGTCACTATCACTGAATGTAAGAAAGAGAGTGCAAACGTGCTATTTAGAACCTGTTTTGCTGTGTGCCAGTAAATCTTGAAAATTAAAGAATATATTAGTAAGAATTTGGAAGCAACAGAGATATGGTTCCTAAGACGGATGTTGCGAATTCCTTGATCTGCCAGAGTAATTAACAACGATTGCCTGAAAGAGGCTAGTGAAACTAGAAAATTATATACAATAGTTTAAAAAAAAAAAAAAAGAGACAAACAACTTTCTTTGGTCAATGTTATGAGAAGAGAGGCATTAACAAACATTGTGACGACTGGAAATATCGAGGGGAAGAGAGACAGAGGCCGACCAAGAAAAATGATGCTAGATAGACTGAGACGGTGGCATGGAGGAATATCATCAACATAGTTGATCTAGAACACCAAAGACCGAGATCTGTGGAGTGACATGAATGTATACGCCAACCGGCCTGGCACTTGATAATGATGACGATGACTCAATACGAACGTGGGGACAGCTTTTGAAACGTTACAATATTTATCTGTCTACCTTTTTATTGATCTTTTCTTATCAATGTCAGTGTGAGTGTCACTAAGTGTTTAGGTTTATTTCTTCTATTAATGTGTCTATAAAATTATGATTGTCCACGTCTAATTTCTCTAACCAGTTTACGGTTTTCGTTTATTTCTTCCAGGACTTGCCCTTTGTGCGTGCGTGCTTGTGTGTGTGTGTGGTCCGCCCATGGTATTGTTTGCATTTTATGCAGAAAACACAATTCTACCGCCATTAAATGTTTCTCTGTGTGTATGCTTATTGTCCATGTTTCACATCCATATAATAATATAGGTTTTATATAACACTTCAACACTCTTTTTGATGTTGCAGTTGACAGATTTTTATTGGTCAGTATGTCTTCCGTGTTTTATAATTTACCATTAAAATGTTGCTCCATTAAGCAGGGGCGCTTGCTGCTCCAGTAAGCAGGAACATTTGACACCCCCAGTAAGCAGGGACGTATGACGTTAATGTAATTAGAGACATTTTGGACTCCAGTAAGCAGGGATATTTGACATTCCAGTAATGAGGGATTTTTGACACTCCAGTAAGCAAAGACATTTGACACTCCAGTAAGAAGGGACGTTTGACATTCCAGTAAGCAGGGACATTTGACACTCCAGTAAGCAGGGACATTTGACAATCCAGTAAGCAATGCCATTTAAAAGTGCAGTAAGCAGGGACATTTAATACTCCAGTAAGCAAGGACATTTGACGCTCGTGTAAGCAGGGACGTATGACGTTAATGAAAGCAGTGACAGTTGACACTCCAGTAAGCAGGGACATTTGGCACTCCAGTAAGCAGGGACATTTGGCACTCCAGTAAGCAGGGACAGTTGACACTCCAGTAAGCAGGGACATTTGGCACTCCAGTAAGCAGGGACTTATGGCGCTCATGTTAGCTGTGACATATACTGCTTCATTAAGCGTCCACGTAGGATGCTGCATTAAGCAAAGGTTCAAGATATAAAAAAGAAAGTCGCTTAAAAGTCGATAGAGTCGACTTCATTGCACCAGGTTTCTATCCCATATGGCTCGGTCTATTTCCGCAGCGCGGAAAACATCGCACAAAGCACGAACTCCGTAGCTCCAGCGACGACCCACAGGAGTCTCCGAAAAAGTTTCACTCGTGAACCGAAGGACTCGGCCCGGAATTGAACCCACAAGACGCAAGATATATGACGTTTCAGTAAGCAGGGATATACGAAGCTCATGTACTCAGAGATGTATGACGCTTAAGTAAGCAGGGATATGTGACGATCTAATAAGCAGAGACGTATGACGCTCATGTAATCGTGGACGTATGGCCTTATGGTAAGCAAGGACATGTTGCGCTCTATTTGTGGGGACGAATTGCGCTGTATTAGGCAGGGACGTGCGGCGTATGTGTCCGAAGTGCTATGGTGTTTATTCTTCATAAACTACGAACAAGGCATTTTCTTTATCATCTTCAATGTCAAAAATAAACAGTCAAAGATAAACAAAAAATCAAGGATTAACAGATAATGGTAAATAGTCTAAGATAAACGGTCTGAGATAAATACTCACAGTTAGTCAGTTACGTCGTGGTTCCAACTTCACAGCAAAGGGTCACAATACTATGCTCTGTTCCTGTGCCAGTAAATATCATGCAACATGCTCCTTACTGCCCCATGTGAAAAGTGAAACAGACAGGTGTCTCGACAAGCCATCCGCCCGCACAGGTATCTTATGTGTAATGCCGCTTCCAGAATGTCAACACAAAAATCCGCCAAGAAAAATACAGTTCATCGTCAATGCGGATGTCACTAGAAAACCAGCAGCCACACATTACTGCGTAAGGCAACCCAGTTAGTTCAGCGAACGGCCGACCGCCATTTTTCTGAACATGCATTTCTCACTACAAACAACCGCGGATAGTTGTAAAAGCACTCTAAACAAAACTCATAGATCACAGTGTCGCTCTACGCACTCGACTCAGTAGAAGGTCGGCGGAATTATGCACTATCAGTCCAACATGATGAAAATACGTAAGCACACCGTAGCCACAAGCATAAACGCTTTAGAGGTCTTAACAGCTCAACCGCCTATCCTTCATATGGGGACCGGAAAATAAAAGAAAATCACTCAAAGGTAAGCACTCAAAGATAAACAGTCCAAGATGGACCAAAAGCAGATATGGTCGTGGAGGTGTGAAGTATTAGGCCTTCGAATATTCTAGACAGCGTGATATGATGCGGGGAGGACAGTTCCATTCAACGCCGCCTTTTTTTCCCATTTCCCAGCCATACCCCAGCACATTGTCTGTTACCCATTTGTTCAGACAGGCTCGCATCCAGCGCTGTACTTGTTGAAGAATATAATTCTGCCTCGGATAAGGGTAGACTCCCGCACCACTATTTTAGCAGGCAAGACTATTACCCACTATGCCACTGCAGCGTCTCTTGAGACCTCCGTGACCAAGTAGTTTAGTCGCATGCCTCATGCTCCGAAGGTTGTGAGTTCGATTCTGGGCTGAGTAACTCTGTTCATGAGTGTAATTTTTTTTTTTTCGAAGACTCCTGGAACTAGGGCGTTTAGGCTTTGTGCGACGCTTTCGGCGGGACGAAATGGGGACAGAGATAAAACCCGATATAATAGAGTCGAAGCATCGACTTTAAATCTTATGGAGCTTCTTTCAAAGATATGACCGCGCTGATTACCGCAACGGTTTCTCAAATAAGGCCATCAACATCATGAATATTAACATTATTATCGTCATAATTACCAACATTGTAAGCTTTATCAACATCATCGTCAACATTATCAACACCATTAACATTATCATTTTCGGCATCATCATCATCATCATCATCATCATCATCATCATCATCATCATCATCATCATCATCATCATCATCATCATCCGGAGCAGTAGATAGCCGGCCCATGGTCATGCTCTCGAATACCCAAGGTTTGTGTTTTAAATTGACTGCACCTTGAATTATCCTGGGTGATATATATATATATATATATATATATATATATATATATATATATATATATATATATATATATATATATATATATATGTGTGTGTGTGTGTATGTGATTGTGTGTGTGTGTGTGTGTGCGTGTGCGTGCGTGCGTGGGCATGCTCATGCGCATGCGTGTGCGTGTGCGTGAACACAATACACGTTAATGTCTGAATCCATCCATCCATCATGTGTCATGCCGGTAAGCGTGGGCGGTCATGTTCTGCCATCTCACTCGATCACCAGAGTCGTGGATCAGTTCCGTGTTTCTGTCTCGACCATGCCACAAGGCCAAGCCATCCAGATACTTGTTTCTAGGTCTTCCCCTTGGTCTGTTTCCCTCGATCTTACCAGTTGTCACCAAGTTCTCCAAATCATTTCTTCTCATAACATGTCCAAAAAATTGTGACTGTCTACGTCTAATGTCTCTGATCAGTTTACGATCTTCATTTGTTTCTTGAAGGACTTGTTCATTGGTCTTTCTGGCTGTCCATGGTATTCTTTGCATTTTCCTCAGAAACCACATTTCTACAGCCATCAGATGTTTTTCAGCCTGGCTGCTCATTGTCCACGCTTCACATCCATATAAAAGTACAGGTTCTATGTAACACCTCAACACTCTTCTTCTCGTTTCAATTGACATCTTTTTATTGGTCAGTATGTTTTTCATCTTGCTAAAGGCTACTTTTGCCATGGCGATTCTTGTTCTAATCTCTTCCAGGCATCTCCCATCAGATGTTATCACTGTTCCGAGATAATTGTACCTATTCACTTGTTGAAGAATATTCCCATTTACTTGTATATTACACTGTGGTATTTCGTTCTTCCTAGTGACGACCATGGTCTGTGTCTGAATAACAAAACAAAAAAAAGAAAGAAATAGTAGTCACTACAAAGAGAGCATTGCTTTTCAAATGCAACATCTAAGTTAACTGAACCAGTCTGAAATTAGTCTGAATCAAATCAATGCATATTTTAAGTATTCTCGTTTCTTTAATAACTGCAGAGGCTTGCGACGATCCTCCATAAAAGAAGAACAACAGAAGAAGAGGAAGCACTCTACGCGGAAGATGTGTTTAGGAAATTGCTTGTAAAACAACCCAAACTAACAGAAAATTTCACAGAATATTCTCTGCATTTGTCGTTGTCAATCGTGAGGAGAAAAGTCTTCATAAGAACTAAATTGAAACAATCTTGCTGTGCAGATGCCAACCATGGCCAATTAGTAGAAAATGTGGAATAATATTGAAGCTGATATTCAAGGAGATGTAGTATTACAGAACAATGATGAGGACACAGTGGGCGGGTAGAAATAGCAATTAAAATAACTTAAAAGAAGTTAACTCACAAAGAGAACTTTTTACTCGCATCAGAAGGGGACAGTTAACATTCTTTGGACTTGTCACGAAAAAAAGATGGAGTATGTCGTCACATCGAGATAGTTGGAGGGAAGGAGAAGGAAGGGGAGGCCAAGAGAGTAGATGCTGGACAATTTGATATCAAGGCATGGAGAAACATGTTATATAAATGATTGGTAGTGCACGAGACAGAAAGAAGGCTGTGGAGAGACATCATCACCAACACCACAGGGTATCTTCCATGACATTATGGCATTCCTTTGTTACATGTGATATGTGGATGTTGACATACAGGACGGGATGTAGAGTATACTCCCTTACTCAATATTAACCCGTTTAAAATAAAGTTGGTTCGTGTTTCATGTTGTAACTAACCATGTCTTTGTTCTATTCTATATCTCTCTACCATTCCCTTTCATGTTCTCTCATGCTCTCTCTCATGCTCTCTCTCTCTCTCTCTCTCTCTCTCTCTCTCTTTCATTCATTCTTTCTCGCTCTCTATTATTCTCTCTCTCTCTCTCTTTCTCTTTCTCTTTCATTCTTTCTCTCTCTTCTCTCTCTTTAACATTCTTTAACTTTATCTCGTATCTCTTTCACGCTCTAATTTTTCTCTTATTCTCATTATTTCACTCTCATTGTCTCTCATTATCCTATGCTCATTTTCTTACTCATTCTTCTCTTATTCTCTAGTATTATCTTTATCTCTCTCATTCTGTCCCTCATTCGCTCATTCTATCTTATTCTGTCTCTAATTTTCCCTCATTGTCTCTTCTCTCCCTCACACTGTCTCTCCCACATACCCCTCCTCCCCACCCGAGCCTCCTCTCTCTCTCTCCCTACACCTATCGTATTTTACAACATTAATCTCCCCAGCTGCTGTCATGAAATTTCCATCACCGTGAAACCTCTAACTTGAGACTCATTTATATCTCATTTTTTTTTATTAATCCAGGCAGTAAAAAACATTTCTTCACGTTAACATTTTTATGGCCGTCTTTCGTGGACCAAGAAACATCAGAGAGTTTTACCATTGAAAGTATATTTTCTCTCATGTGCTTCCTCTCATAGTACCACAATCAATCATACCCAATCATCGGAGCGATCGATCCTCTACGACGCCTCTCCCATTACAAGACTCAACGCTTGCTCTCTAACCTAGGCGTTCTCAGAATCATTTCCATAATTTGTAAATATTCATGATTGATTTCGTATGTAGGTTAAGTTTTAGCTGTTAGCATGTCACTTCTAGCGGTGTGCAGTTAGTGGCACAGGGATCAGAAGCATTTCGATTGGCTGATAGAGCTCAAGGTATAGAGAGTAATTCATCACATGATAATTATTTGACTGTGTGGGTTCTATGTCTCTCTTCCATTCTCTCTCGTACTTTCTCTCTCTCTCTCTCTCTCTCTCTCTCTCTCTCTCTCTCTCTCTCTCATTCTCGTTCATTCTCGTTCATTCTCACTAATTATCCTGTTTCACTCTATTTCTCCCCAGTCTGTCATCGTCTCTTTTATACAATCGCACAATCTCTCTGGTATTATTTCTTATTCTTATCTTCCCTCTCCACCTCTCTCCCTATCTCTTCCTCACTCTCCTTCTCTAGCACTCCCCTCCCGCTCTCTCCCTCTCTCTTCCTCTATCTCGCCATTTCTCTCCCTTCCTCCCTCTCTCTCCCCATATCTCTCTCGCTCCCACTCTCTACGTGTCTGCCTCTCTATTCATCTGCCTATATATGGTTGACTATCTGTCTGTCTGTTGTTTCTACCTTCCCCTATGTCCGTCTGGCTGTCAACCTGTCTGTTTACCTGTCTGTTATATCTATCTGCCCATCTGTCCGTCTGACTGTCTACCTGTCTGTTATATCTATCTGCCCATCTGTCCGTCTGACTGTCTACCTGTCTGTTATATCTATCTGCCCATCTGTCCATCTGACTGTCTACCTGTCTGTTATATCTATCTGCCTATCTGACTGTCTGACTGTCTACCTGTCTGTTATATCTATCTGCCCATCTGTCCGTCTGACTGTCTACTTGACTGTTATATCTATCTGCCCATCTGTCCGTCTGACTGTCTACCTGTCTGTTATATCTATCTGCCCATCTGTCCATCTGACTGTCTATCTGTCTGTTATATCTATCTGCTCATCTGTCCATCTGACTGTCTACCTGTCTGTTATATCTATCTGCCCATCTGTCCATCTGACTGTCTACCTGTCTGTCTATCTGTCTGTTATATCTATCTGCCCGTCTGTCCATCTGACTGTCTACCTCTCTGTCTACCTGTCTGTTATATCTATCTGCCCATATGTCCGTCTGACTGTCCACCTGTCTGTTATATCTATCTGCCCATGTGTCCGTCTGACTGTCTACCTGTCTGTTATTTCTTTCTTCCCCTCTGTCCGTTTGAATGTGTACATGCCTGTTATATCTATCTGTCCATCTATCCGTCTGACTGTCCACCTGTCTGTTATATCTATCTGCCCACCTGTCAGTCTGGCTGTCTACCTGTCTGTTATATATATATATATATATCTGCCCATCTGTCCGTCTGGCTGTCTACCTGACTGTTATATCTATCTGTCCATCTGTCCGTCTGGCTGTCTACATGTCTGTTATTTCTTTCTTCCCCTCTGTCAGTTTGAATGTCTACATGTCTGTTATATATATATATATATATATATATATATATATATATATATATATATATATATATATATATCTGTCCTTTTGACTGTGTACCTGTCTGTTCTTTCTATCCACTCATCTGTCTGCCAAACTGTCTGTTCTTTATCTGCCCATCTGTCCGTCTGACTGTCTATGTCAGAGTCTAGGAAGGGTACAGTGATGCAGTGACATCGTTACGCCCGCCAGGCGACTTAGGTCCCAGCAGGGATGCAGTAACTTCGTTACGCCGCCAGGCGAGTGGTAGTTACCTGCCTGCAAGATCGCTGGCTGACGAGCGACCAGCGGTCAGGCAAGGACGACGCAAGACGCACGCATGCCTCGTGAAGCCACCTCAGGTGGGAGGCAAGTTGCGAACTAGCGGCAGACAGCTCTGGGACACGGACTTGGACGGACGCATGATGAGAGAAAGGCGTTGTGTGGTTTCTGTGCCTGAAAGTCGAGTGTCTGGACATCTTGAGAGATAGACTTGTGAGCTGTATTGTGGATGTAAGTGTATTGAAGTATCAAGTATATATTGTTGTGATCATCGTACTGTATATGATCTGTAAATAAATCCATTGAACGGTGTGTTGTTGAGTCTTACGTCAAATCACGTTGTACTTGTACTGTCTCACATGTGTTAGGTTAGCGAGCCAAGTTTAAGACCCTGACAGTCTACCTGTCTGTTATATTTATCTGCACATCTGTCCGTTTGGCTGTCCATCTGTCTGTTATATCTATCTGCCCATCTGACTGTCTGAGTATCTACCTGTCTGTTATATCTATCTACCCACCTGTCCGTCTGGCTGTCTACCTGTCTGTTATATCTATCTGCCCATCAGTCCGTCTGGCTGTCTACCTGTCTGTTATATCTTTCTTCCCCTCTGTCCATCTGACTGTCTACCTGTCTATTATTTCTATTTGCCCATCACTCCGTTTGACTGTGTACCTGTCTGTTCTTTCTATCCAATCATCTGTCCGTCTGTCTACCTCTCTGTTTGTTCTATCTGCCCATCTGACTGTCTGACTGTCTACCTGTCTGTTATATCTATCTGCCCATCTGTCCGTCTGACTGTCTACCAGTCAGTTATATCTATCTGCTCATCTGTCCGTTTGAATGTCTACCTGTCTGTTATATATATTTATATATATCTCCCCATCTGATCGCCTGGCTGTCCAATCCAATCCAATTTCTGATACGAATAACCCCTTTCAGCCTTCGAATTTTAGACTTGGCTATAATTGGGGTATTTATTGTGTAACTTGTAGCTTGTCTTTCGTACATTGGGCTGCTTGTTGTTAGCTTCCCGGCTTCTGATGGGTTGATTGTGTTCATTCCTTTCTTGTCATGTCTGGCCAGAGTCGCGCACTTGATAAGGCCTGGAGTTGTTGTGTACCCACCCCGTCATATGGTGCTGTTTCCTTCAGGGAGCTTTACCAATTGTCGTCTCTGCTGGTATTCCTTCTATTTCCCCATCTTGGCTTGTCTTCGAACCTTCTCGGTGTTCTCCATTTCGATCTTGGTGGGGAGCGATATCGTTCCACGGCCTCCTCACATCCTCGGTCTTGGAATGGGTAGCCTTCTTCATCTGTCTCTGTTCTTGCATCTTTTGGTTCGGGTGTGTCTTGATGTCGCGGAAAAACTTGATAGTTTCGATCGATGACAAACAAGACCCGACATTAGTTTACAAAAACAGCCAATCCTTCGATGAGCAGGGGACTGAGGAACAAAATACGTCGCGAAAATTGTCTGCACACGGTCGGCATTTCTGTATGATGTGGGTTGTCCAGAAACGTACAATGGCGCCATCCGTCTACAAGGCGGGAGTCAGCCTTTGAAGTGATAGACGGAATGTCTGGCCAGACGTCGGATGGAGTCTTGTGGTGTAGAGAAGGTTCTCTAGATCACAGACAGGAGACAGTTTCCCAGATGAAAGGGGACACCAGCCAGATGTTCACATTGAGTTGGGAAAAATAAAGAGAAAAAACAACTTCTCGACGCCTCTGCGTCTAGACAATTTGGTGACGTCCACTCAAGTCCCGATATAAAACCGTTGAGGTAAACAAGTTGGGGGAGTCGACCAAAATTCTGAAGTGTTAAAGATCGGCGCAGTATTCCGAGTGTTGTTAATTGAAAGAGACTATAGTGTAAAAGTGTTGATAATGTATCGGGCGGACATAGATCCCGTCTGTGATTGCATAGTCTCAATCATCAACCGGAATAGGCATATGATATCTATTATCATATCTAACTTAGAGTATGA
>JACEFZ010022437.1:742500-780483 GCA_014155875.1 Cepaea nemoralis | reverse complement strand
GGAACAGACAGGAGTATCGGCAAATCAACAACCCGCACAGGTACACTGTGCATAAATCCGTCGCCAGAATGCCAACACAATCGTCCTCCATGAAAAATACAGTTCATCGTCGATGGAAATGGCAGTCACCAGAAAGACTTCATTGACCTGGGGTTTATCCCATATGGCTCGGTCTCTTTCCGCAGGACGACCCGCTGAAAGCGCCGCACAATTCACGAACTCCGTAGCTCTAGCGACGACTCCAAGGAGTCTCCTGAAAAATGCAATCGTGAGCCGAAAAGGCAAACCAGTCAATCCAGCAACAGCCTTCCGCCATCGTTCCGAACATGCAATTCACGCTACAAACAATCGCGGACAGATGTAAAAGTATTCCACGCGAAACTCACAGCTCACAGTGTCGTGCCACGCACTCACCCAGTAGCAGGGCGACGGAACCATATCCTCCTTAGTCGCCTCTTACGATGTGCATGGTAGGCAACAGTGTTACTATTCTTTGGTCCCCCGTATGGGCCCAGGCAACACACGGGCGAGAAGTAGAAGAAAAGGAGGTAGTAGCATAGCAGCGAAAAGGACGCAGAAGGGGAAGAATAAACAGCAAGTTTGAAGTCATGTTTAAATATCATGGACCTGCTAGTACCAGTATTTCGCATATAGCATTACACTTGCACACGCCTAGCGTCATATTTGACAAATTGTGCTGACCCCATGTCCTGGCACTCGATGGGTGATGTGGTAAATAGCACACAGAACGCCTTTACTTCCCAGAACATTTCTATGTACGCAGTTAAGCCTGAGTTAACATAAGAGCCCATGCACATTTTAAAATCTCCGCCTCGATAGGGTTTCTAACTCATGACCACCAGGCCAGCACAACTTGGCTTACAGTTTGTTTATATTGCCTACTATGCTGTGTTATATATACACCGGTCCCCGTTTCTCCAATGAGCTCTTGTCAGTGGTTTTCCAGTAATGTCACCAATACGGCACGGTCCCACTTTACACACTAGGTTGAGAATCACTGGGATAAACAATATTCTGCGTCAGATCTTCAAGGACTTAACTCCCCTTGATGATTCTTGCAATAATTTGTCTGCATACTAAACACAACCACATTTGACAGTAACAATCTAGGGTGATGTTTGTAATGGAATTTTGACATTGGCTGTAAATCATCCCAATTGCAGACGCTCATCTTCGTATATTGATATTAATCCTTTCTGCATTCAGCGGTTACTATAGGTTTACTGTGTAAGGTGTCCCTTGCCGTTTTGGTTAATACTCATTGTGTTGATTGTTTCTTTCGTGAAGGTTTTCAGTCTGTGATTGAGAGCGCTGGTTTGAAATTGGAATATCTATCTATCTATCTATCTATCTATCTATCTATCTATCTATCTATCTATCTATCTATCTATCTATCTATCTATCTATCTATCTATCTATCTGTCTGTCTGTCTGTCTGTCTGTCTGTCTGGCTGGCTGGCTGGCTGGCTGGCTGGCTGGCTGGTTGGCTGGCTGCCTGCCTGCCTGCCTGCCTGCCTGCCTGCCTGCCTGCATAAATATCCATCCATCGATCCACCCATCCATCTAACTAACTAACTATCTAATTAACTAACTGTCCATCCATCCATCCATCCATCCAGCCATCCATCCATCCATCCATCCATCCTCTATCTCTCTCTACCTGTCTGTCTGTCTGCCTGCATAAATATCCATCCATTGATCCATCCATCCATCTAACTAACTAACTATCTAATTAACTAACTGTCCATCCATCCATCCATCCATCCATCCTCTATCTCTCTCTGCCTATCTGTCTGTCTGCCTGCATAAATATCCATCCATTGATCCATCCATCCATCTAACTAACTAACTATCTAATTAACTAACTGTCCATCCGTCCATCCATCCATCCATCCATCCATCCATCCTCTATCTCTCTCTGCCTGCCTGTCTGCCTGCATAAATATCCATCCATTGATCCATCCATCCATCTAACTAACTAACTAACTAACTAACTATCTAATTAACTAACTCTCCATCCATCCAGCCATCCATCCATCCATCCATCCATTCATCCTCTATCTCTCTCTACCTGTCTGTCTGTCTGTCTGTCTGTCTGTCTGTCTGTCTGTCTGGAGATCCATTCACCCATCTACACCCCCACCCCACCTCTCTACTTGTATGTTTCCCAGAAGCCCCCTGCTTGACCTGCTTGTTTCTAATTACCTCTCTCAGTTTAACCCCCACCTCCATCCCAATAATAATAATAATAATAATAACAACAATCTACATTGACACACTAAATAACATAAAGCTGATCATTCGCCTCTTCACTGAAGCAATTAATCCCTAGGCTTGAAAGATCAACATTTAACATGCCCACATGTCACAATAAAAACCCCGTCATCAAATCCAGACATCATCTAACAATTTCCTTCATATCCATCCGTGTCATTATCACGTCTACAACAACATAATCTACGCAAAGATAAATTGTGCTGTGATCGTCGTGTTTTGTTTCCGTTCAAATGTGCCCTACTCAAAGATTCTTGATGTCTAAATTGTTCTCTGCTCTGCTTCAATGTACAATGAAGTATCCTGACACAAATGTCGCCCAGTTGTAATGGGAAAGCAATCCACTGAGATTGCCAGACACAATAACAGAGAATTGCCTTTTCCAGATGTGTATTTTGATATTTTGCTATTTTGCTATTTCTTTGAGGAATGGCTGGCCGAGTGGCTAGACTGCTGGGTTCTCCATTGGGAAACGCTGGTTCGAATCCTCGATAAGGTGCAGATGTTTATATTAAGGGCTCCTGTGTGAAATTTTCCCTTATACCAGAGCCCTTATATAAAAAGCTCCTTTATCCAGGGCCCCTATTTGAAAAGTTTCCTTATCCAGGGCTCTAATCTTAAAAGTTCCCCTATACAGAACGCCTATTTGAAAAGTTCCCCTATACTAGGGCGCCTATTTGAAAAGTTCCCTTATCAAGGGCGCCTATTTGAAAAGTTCCCTTATCCAGGGCTCCTTTATGAAAGCTCCCTTATCCAGGGCTCCTTTATGAAAAGCTCCCTTATCCAGGGCTCCTACATGAAAAGATCCCTTATCCAGGGCTCCTTTATGAAAAACTCCCTTATCCAGGGCTCCTACATGAAAAGATCCCATATCCAGGGCTCCTTTATAAAAAACAAAACTCCCTTATCCAGGGCTCCTACATGAAAAGATCCCTTATCCAGGGCTCCTTTATGAAAAGCTCCCTTATCTATGGCTCCTTTATGAAAAGATCCCTTATCCAGGGCTCCTTTATGAAAAGCTCCCTTATACAGGGCTCCTACATGAAAAGATCCCTTATCCAGGACTCCTTTATGAAAAGCTCCCTTATCTATGGCTCCTTTATGAAAAGATCCCTTATCCAGGGCTCCTTTATGAAAAGCTCCCTTATCCAGGACTCCTACATGAAAAGATCCCTTTTCCAGGGCTCCTTTATGAAAATCTCCCTTATCCAGGGCTTCTACACGAAAAGCTCCTTTATCCAGGGCTGCTTTATGAAAAGCTCCCTTATTTAGGGCTCCTATATGAAAAGTTCCGTTATCCATGGCTCCTACACGTAAAGCTCCTTTATCCAGGCTCCTGTATAAAAAGCTCCCTTATCCATGGCTCCTATATGAAAAGCTCCCTTATCCAGGGCTCCTATATGAGAATCTCTTTTATCCAGGGCTCCTATATGAAAAGCTCCTTTATCCATTACTCCTATATAAAAAGCTCCCTTATCCAGGGCTCCTATATTAAAAAAAAAACTCCCTCATCCAGAGCTCCTACATGAAAAGATCCCTTATCCATGGCTTCTTTATGAAAAACTCCCTTATCCATTTCTCCTATATAAAAAGCTCCCTTATCCAGGGCTCCTATATAAAAAAAAACTCCCTTATCCAGAGCTCTTATATGTAAAGCTCCCTTATCCAGAGCTTCTATATGAAAAGCTCCCTTATCCAGGCTCCTTTATGAAAGCTCCCTTATCCAGGGCTCCTACGTGAAAAGCTTCCTTATCCATGGCTCCTATATGAAAAACTCCCTTATCCAGGCTCCTTTATGAAAGCTCCCTTATCCAGGGCTCCTACGTGAAAAGCTCCCTTATCCAGGGCTCCTTTATGAAAAGCTCCCTTATCCAAGGCTCATACGTGAAAAGCTCCCTTATCCAGGGCTCCTACACGTAAAGCTCCCTTATCCAGGGCTCCTTTATGAAAAGCTCCCTTATCCAGAGCTCTTATATGTAAAGCTCCCTTATCCAGAGCTTCTATATGAAAAGCTCCCTTATCCAGGCTCCTTTATGAAAGCTCCCTTATCCAGGGCTCCTACGTGAAAAGCTTCCTTATCCATGGCTCCTATATGAAAAACTCCCTTATCCAGGCTCCTTTATGAAAGCTCCCTTATCCAGGGCTCATGCGTGAAAAGCTCCCTTATCCAGGGCTCCTTTATGAAAAGCTCCCTTATCCAAGGCTCATACGTGAAAAGCTCCCTTATCCAGGGCTCCTACACGTAAAGCTCCCTTATCCAGGGCTCCTTTATGAAAAGCTCCCTTATCCAGGGCTCCTATATGAAAAGTTCCCTCATCCAGGACTCCTATATAAAAAGCTCCCTTATCCATGGCTCCTATATGAAAAGCTCTCTTATCCAGGGCTCCTATATGAGAATCTCTTTTATCCAGGGCTCCTATATGAAAAGCTCCCTTATCCATGACGTCTATGTATATTCAGGGCTGTGTCGCATATTTACTTAAAAACCATTTATCACTGCATGTCATGAACTCTGCAAATCAAACTTATCTTTTGCAGAACCGCTCTCTGAAGACAAGTGACTGTCTTATCGAGTGTGGCAAACCCAGGGTATGTATCTTTCTATTGTATAATTATCCACAAACTGTGTTGTTTTTTTTACCTCGCGTTTCACATATTTTCTATATTTCGCATATATTATTTTCACGCAACATGCATGGTTGTGCGCGCTCGCGTGCGTGCGCGCGCGCGCGCGTGTGTGTGTGCGCGCCCATTTGTATATGTGGGTGTGCTTTATGTCACACATCTTCTCACTTTCACATGTATTTCACACGCATTCTTCTTGTCATACATCTTCTTCATTTCACACATGTTCTATATTTCACATAATGTCTTTACAAACCCTGGTTTATCAATTCCTTTTTCCACACAGTTTCTCAATTTCACATGTTTTGCTAAATTCACACACTTTCTTCCTTCATATAGTTATCTATATTTCACGTATTAGTGTCTCTATCTCTCTCTCTCTCTCTCTCTCTCTCTCTCTCTCTCTCTCTCTCTCTCTCTCTCTCTCTCTCTCTCTCTCTCTCTCTCTCTCTCTCTCTCTCTCTCTCTCTCTCTCTCTTGTTTTTGCGTGTTTTTATGTTTAATGTCAGTTTTCGTATATTTTCTGTCGCCATCAGTCTTTCACTATGTTTCTGAATTTCATATAACCAGTGCCCGAATAAATTAAAGCCGCGGTGGCATAATGGCTAGAGACTTGTCTATCGGCCCTGTAGTCATGATTTCGAATTGGCATCAGGAATTACATTCTCTTTAAAAATTGCCTTGGGCTCTCAGGTCGACCTAGCCTCAAATGGATACTATTTAAAGTCTTGGGAAGTGTGGCATGATACTGGTCACATTCCCCCCCCCCCCCCCCCCCGGAGTGCCCATTGCTCTGTAAAATTAGGGTTTAGCACCCTATACCCAATATACTTTACGGCGTGAAAAGGGGTATTTAGCTGACAGTGTCCACAGCCTGTGTTGTGTCAAAGGAATTACGAATGCCAGTTTGCATATTAGGTGTATTTAACAATTGAAGCGGTTGATTTTATTTCGGCAGTCTCTACTAAACCGGCTCTGTTGCGGAGGGGTTATGATTGCAATTCGTAATCTAGCATACCGCGTTCGAAACACAGCTGCGGGCGATTTGGAAGCACTCCGCCTTGCGTTGAAATACATGGTTGCCGGTATTTCAGAAAACAACGGCAAACAATCTAGGGTGATGCTTGTAATGGAATTTTGACGTTAGCTGTAAATCATCCCAATTGCGAAAGCTCATCTTCGTATATTGATAATATATCATGTTTGCATTCAGCGGTTACTATACTTTTACTGTGTGAGGTGTCCCTAGACGCTTTTGTCAGTATTCATTGTTTCGATTGTTGTTTCCGTGAGGGTTTTCAGTCTGTGATTGACAGCGCTGGTTTGAAATTGGAGTATCTAATCTATATATCCATGTCTGGGAAACTGAAATACTTTGACCTTATTAAAGGCCACTTTGGCTTGGAGAAAACGGAGATAGCAGGCGTGGTTCAAGAACAAAAAGGCAGGGTGCGACCAGCAAGAAGATGGGCACGTCATATTGACGATGTCTTCGGCGTGAACACGTCATATTGACGATGTCTTCGGCGTGAACACGTCATATAGACGATGTCTTCGGCGTGAACACGTCATATTGACGATGTCTTCGGCGTGAACATGCATGAGGCAGGGGAACTGATGTAGGGTCGAGAATCTATTCGGGATGAGCACCATGTTGTGCAGGGTGCCGGCAACATGATGGATATGTCACTACCAGCACTGTACTTTGTATTCGTGACAGCAGGCAAACTTGCTGACAGAAACGCAGGAGAAAAGACCAAGAGATGAAGCGCTGAATGGCTCCAGCCGTTGGCATAATAGTTCATTCACTCATCCAGTAGCATGTCCTTTGCAGAACCTCGCTCCCATAACAACCTTCCGGAAAACTTCTCGGTGATAAGCAAGATATCCACGTCCGATACACCCATCTAGAGTTCATCTGCCACACCCATCTGGAGTTCATCTGTCGGATCCTGCACCCATCATCTCTTTGGCCTTCCTCTTCCTCTCTTCCCGGGTATAAACCCCTCCATTATTGTTCTTTCTAAACTCACGACGTTTCAAGTGACCATATTATTTCAATTTTCTTTGCTGTATCGTCTTTCTAAGGATGCTTGAAGATCTACAAATTGATGGGAAAGACCTTAGACTTGTAAAAAACATATATTGGAAACAACAAGCTGCCATAAGAGTTGATAATGAAGTAAGCCAATATCAGCCTATTAAGAGAGGTGTGAGACAGGGATGTGTAATGTCTCCAGATCTGTTTTCCCTGTACAGTGAAAATATTTTCAGAAATATTGAAAATATGGAAGGAATCAACATTGGGGGACGATGCATCAATAACATTAGATATGCAGATGATACAGTCTTGATTGCAGACAATGAACAGGACCTACAAAATTTAGTAGATGCGGTTGTTACACACAGTGAACAACAAGGGTTAGAATTAAATTGTAAAAAGACACAGATTATGGTCGTCACTAGGAAGAACGAAATACCACAGTGTAATATACAAGTAAATGGGAATATTCTTCAACAAGTGAATAGGTACAATTATCTCAGAACAGTAATAACATCTGATGGGAGATGCCTTGAAGAGATTAGAACAAGAATCGCCATGGCAAAAGGTAGCCTTTAGCAAGATGAAAAACATACTGACCAATAAAAAGATGTCAATTGAAACGAGAAAAAGAGTGTTGAGATGCTACATAGAACCTGTACTTTTATATGGATGTGAAGCTTGGACAATGAGCAGCCAGGCTGAAAAACATCTGATGGCTGTAGAAATGTGGTTTCTGAGGAAAATGCAAAGAATACCATGGACAGCCAGAAAGACCAATGAAGAAGTCCTTCAAGAAACAAATGAAGATCGTAAACTGATCAGAAACATTAGACGTAGACAGTCACAATTTTTTGGGCATGTTATGAGAAGAAATGATTTGGAGAACTTGGTGACAACTGGTAAGATCGAGGGGAACAGACCAAGGGGAAGACCTAGAAACAAGTATCTGGATGGCTTGGCCTTGTGACATGGTCGAGACAGAAACACGGAACTGATCCACGACTCTGTTTATCGAGTGAGATGGCAGAACATGACCGCCCACGCTTACCGGCATGGCACATGATGGATGGATCGTCTTTAGTAGCAAACATATTCTTAGAACCCGTCTATAGTATTTATATTCAGCTTGTTTAGTAAGTGCCCAGGTCTCACAGGCGTGTGTTGCAATGGGAAAGACGCATGCTCTTAAAAATCTAATTTTTGTAGGTCTATCTGTCCCACGCCACAATTTATTCAGTTGTGTTAGTGTTTGAAGGGCAATAGACATTCGTCTTTTAATTTCTTTCATTGTGTCACAATTGTTGGTAAATAACGACCCAAGATATTCGAAATTTTCCACTACCTCCAATTTTTGGCATACAAGGTGAAAGTGTGAAGGTCTGAACTGAGACTCATCACCGTCATTATGTTCCATGCCGAGAAGCGTGAGCGATCATGGTCCGCTATCTCACATGATCTCAAGTCTTAGATCAGGTATGTGTTCTTGGCTAAGCCACCCAGGTATTTATCTCTTGTCGTGCACTTGTTCTATTAGCCAATCAGTTTTTCCATTTGCCGCTAAATGTTCTAGTTATTTCTTTCATAACATGTGGACCACATCTTCACTGTCTGCTTCTAATTTCTCTAATTAATTTACAGCTTTCATTTGTTTCGTGAATGCTGACTGTCTGGAGTCATCTGGTTAAGATAAATACCCAATAATTATTCCCTACGCTTACATGCATGGCACCCAGATAATTCTGATCTATCTTACCTACCACTGCAATCAGTTTAACATTCCCAGTTGTAGAGTGATTGTGTCTGTTTTTTTTTGTCTTTTTTTGCCCTGCCTATAGACGCCAGGCACTGGCCAGTGTCCAAGCATTGTCTTGTTCCATTAACTTTCCACTCGCCATTACACATACAACACACGATGTATATCTTTAAAAAAAAAAAAACTTTTACTACTCGCCCCGCTGTAGTTTCTACCCGTTTGAAGAATTCATATACACTATAGCAAAGGTTGTTTCTTCCCACCTACCTACCTACGTACCTAACTACCTACCTACCTACCTACCTGTCATTCTGTCTGTCTGTCTGTCTGTCTGTCTGTCTGTCTGTCTGTCTGTCTGTCTGTCTCTTAGCCTGAGTATGTCTTTCAATCTGTGTGTTTCTGTCTGTCCGTCTTTCTGTAGATATCTATCCTTCTGTCTGCCTGCATGTCTTTCTCTGCGTGTCCCCCTCTCCGTGCTTCCGACCGCTCACGCGCGTGCCACTCTATCTTCCGTCTGCCTATTTTTATGTAACCACGTCCAGACAACACTCAGACTGCCCATCTAATTTACAGTGAGTACAAATGATTTACGACACGCAGATCCGGACACTATTAGATTACTCGTAGCTTAGAATATTCATGAGCGAGATAATGCTGGAATGCATGTAATTTAGTAGATGTTTCACCACAATGAATGTAGCATGGGGGAGAGTAGATTGTCGATGATGTGGTGGGAAATGTAGATTGTGTGATAGATGTACAGATGACTAGATTGTGAATATACTTCTGGCTCCAGTTTCCTCCTTGTTCATCTGTTCCTTTTATCTTCCAATGGTACTTAAGTCCTCAAACAACTCGCCCAGCGCTTTGTAGTCTCCCTTAGCGTGAGCGACCATGGTGTGAAATTAAAGACAGCAAAAGGAACTAGGGATAATATGTAGGATGGGGGGACAGTAGATGCACATGGGGAGAATTTTAATTTTTTGCGCTCGCTCATTTTGAAATCATGCGTAGTCCATACACACTACTTCAAGTAGTGCTGGACTGAATTTTGCGTCTGGATTAGCTTTCCCTATTAACAGTGTCCCTCGCTATTAGGCGAACCCACTCCGACTTCAGAGATACTTGTAATTTACGTCCCCTAGTCACGGATGATAGATCATCATTTTTACCCCTTGCCTCGGCCTCAGAACACCGGATGTTTAAGAACACGCGTTCTTATCCACTCGACCATGCTGACTACCGGACATAGGGAGAATATGAGAGATGGGAGAACATCGGAAGGACATAGGGATAATATGAGGGGTGGGAGGACAGCAGGAAATAAGGAGAATATGATGGATGAGGGGAGAGAAGAAGGACATATGGAGAATCAGAGGGATGAGAGGACGGCAAAAAAGACCCAGGGAGAATATGAATGAAGGGATGACAGCAGGACATAGGGAGAATATGAAGGATGATAAGACAGCAAACTAATACAGTCAAACATCGGTTTTCGTCGAAAACGACGAAAGCCGTGGCAATTATTCCCATATGAATCAATATAAATCTAATTAATTCATTCTAGACACTCCAAAATACATACCAAAAATACATTTTATAGAGAATAAACAAAACGTTTAATACTATTTTTTGGCCCCAAACTTGGCCGAACTCGCTCCTTCGCAGTGTCTAGTAAAACTGTGTATGCCAGTGCGCCTCTTAAAATTTTCAAACCATCCTCTGCTGGCCTTAATATCACTAAGTACACTAGCACTCGTCCCAAGCATTTTCTTAATGAGAACAGCATACAAAAGTCTGGCCTTTTCACATATGATTGCCCCAGAAACAGATTCGCCATTTAACTGGTTTTGATTTAACCAAATTAATAATAATTCTCCGACATTTTCAATTGTTTGCGATGTCTATTTCGTTAGCCTCCTTTATTGATTCCTTTGTCGCCACAATGAAACTTATCGTGGATGGCGATTTCCCGTACATGTGACCAATTTCAGCAATATCAATACTGCTCTCGTATTTTATTATTAGCAAGTGCTTTGCTCACACAGTGAAAAATACCGCCAAACTGAGCAGAAGAACGCGTGAGTCCCTTTGTTTTCGCAAAATTAGCAACAATGTCAAGTGGGCACGCCAACGAAATCCGAGACAAATGTTTCGAGGACAAAATCGACGAAAACCAAAATCGACGAAAACCGAAGACAACGAAAACCGAGGTTTGTATATGGAGAGTACGAGGGATGGGAGAAGAGCAGAAGGATATAGGGAGAATGAGGGAAGGGAGGACAGCAGATGGGCATAGGGAGAAATAAGGAATGTGATGGCAGAGGGTACGGAAGACCCCATCATTTATTTGCTCTTTGTGATTTCCTAGGCAATTTTGCATTCAAGTTTCTCATTGCTTTCTTAATGGCCGAAGCTCATACCTTTGAAATCAACGCAAAGCGATCTCCTTCTTAATGGCCTGCGGCTGATTTCTAAACCTAAACCTAGTATGTCCGGGAATTGTAAAACTGCGTTCATTAACCCTGTCCTGTTAAATTCCCGAGAGGAGACTGGACTCAACAAGCACATCTTTAAACTTATTATCTGTTGGGATTATTGACTGACTTTGGTCTACACTCCTCTCTTCTGTCTTCCCTTCCATATATCTATTTCTTTCACTCTCTCTATTATTCCCTCAACACATACTCCGACAACAGTTCCTTTCAACGATAAGATAAAAGATTTATTAATAAAAAATATGTCTGGTGTATGTATGGATATGTAGTTGGTATGTTCTTCTAGTGTGGCTGCCAGATAAGATGTTGATAGATAGTCTCCGTGTCTTCTCTCGTCTCTTCTCTCAGCTAGAGTACAGGACATGACATAGATATAACAGAACGGTCTCACCCTGACAGCTCCGTCTGCTTGAGTCTGTAGATATATCCGTTTTTTTGTAATGAAAAATGTTCACCACTGTATGAATGTATTTAACCCGATCACCATATGCTGTCAGCTTAACCTGAATGTTCTTTAGTATCTTATAGCGTTCTTAATTCCATCCTGGAAAACACATCGAGTTTCTAGTATTCTCTATTTTTGTCCTGTAAAAGTTCTACACTGGATAGTTCTTAATTGATATAGGCACTTTGTATGCACCTTGCAACTCTTCGATACTGAGTAATTTGAGTCTTTTTTCTTTAGTTTGTATGATCTCTATTTTCCATTCTCTGTCCTCCTGACTTATTAAGATGCCACTTCTTTTCCTTCCTTTCTTATGCACAAGTGTCTTGCTTTATTACTTTAAAGTGCTTTCTTGTGGGTTATCAACACTGAGTGATCTTGACCACAGCCATCTGTTTTATCTCTTAGTTGATAAGTCCCGCACTGGTATGGACACCTGTGTGATATACATTTAATAATGAGATCTGTGTCTGCTTCCTCTTCCCTCCTATGTGAGTGTCTTTTCCTCCAGCCGAAATGAAAAGGCTTCCGAAAAAACCCACTCTGACATAGGATAGAAGATTCACCTAATCGTCTATACTATTCCTACTAATAGAAAGCAATGTTAAATGCACTTCACTCACATCTATATTCCTATGCTAAACTATACTCTAATATACCTTATTTAGGCATCTATGTTCCTGGAATCGAAAAACACTTAGCGAATAACACACTAGTATCCCCTCTTTCCATCATTAGGGACGTGTATTTCTATTCCCACTCAAGAACATATCTCCTTCAGTTCAGTTTGGAACACACACTAAACATACACAAAGAAGTGGACACTCTTTTATCGGTCATTTTTGCCGCATAGTCCTTGACATTGCTGGACACCTCACATCCAGACTGCATTATCATCGTTAGTGGAAAATTACAGCTCTGAACCGTTTTACATCCATACCGCAATATGCTGTCCAATAATCTCTCTGCTTTAGTCGCAAACCAATTTTTCCACTCGACAGTTTACCTGTGCGGTTAGCCGGCTTCTTCTGTGTCTTGACCTATAAACACATGCGCCTGGTCACTCCTTTGTTTGTTACCATTACTGCTTCGCTTGTTAACCCTTCCTCCACCTAGTCAGTCGGTGTATACAGTCGTCCATCTGGGAATCATTAACTCTCAGTATTTCACGACAAACCCCTAATCTACAATCTTCGAATAGGAATTCAAGTCTCTGTTGAGCGGTATTCTAGAAGAGAAACGTTACGTGACCTTCATCCCTTAAAATATATATTCTAATATATTGATATTAATCAAATATTATCTTATATTATTTCAATGCCGTTATCATCGCCCAACTTTGTCACTGATCAATGTGTAATATCATTTTTGAAACAATTCACATGTTTTTCCGAGATGCGAGAAGCACTAAAACTATCACCAGAGTAATATTTCATAAACGTGTCTTTTCGCCTATTATAAAAATATTTCCTTATGAAACACATATCAAGGGGAAATAATCCCACACGTGAGTGTTACTTGTAAAAACAGGAAGTAGTAGGATCTCCATTACGTTATAAAGAGTTTTAAAGGGCAGGAGGGTCGATTTCATTGCACCAGGTGTTATCCCATATGGCTCGATCTCTTTCCTCAGGGCGGCCTGTCGAAAGCGTCGCACAAAGCACGAACTCCGTAGCTCCAGCGGCGATCCACAAGAGTCTTCGAGAAAATTACAAGCACCTCTGAAGTCGGAGAGAGTTCGCCTTATGACGAGGGACACTGTTAATAGGGATGCTAATCCACGCGCAAAATTCAGTCCAGCACTAATAGAAGTAATGTGTATGGACTACGCTTGAGTTCAAAGCGAGTGAGCAATTTTTTTTTTCTAAACTCTTTAAGTCAAATGTATTGGCGTTCACGTCGTCTGAACCATGGAATGGGCTTCAATCTATTACCAGAGAGGCTGGGATAGACTCTTTCCTCCCAACCTGGTACCAAATTATCGTCGTTATGGTTATTGTATTGCGGAGTTCTTCTTCTCCACTCTAAACACAGAACCAGCGACACATGCAAGGCCAGAACTATACACATGTATGTTCTAAGTCTACTTGTTGACAATAAGCAATACAACATAAATGTACGAGTGATGTAGCTACGAACAGAAACAGAAATGCTATAAACGACCATGGGAACAATGATGCGACCGCAAAAACTGATATCTATTCAGAGCACACAGTAATCGTCAAAGCTTATGCTCATGGCAACTGATAAATACAAACTATAAAATTTAATTAATTAAGTTGCATGTCCTTCACAGGACGTAGCAGTCAACCCCAGCATTTTCGCTGTTCGTGATTCCTGGGCAAATTTTACGTTTAGTAGTTTGCCATTGCTTTCTGAACGACCGGCTCCTATACCTTTTTTCGAAAAAACCAGCACCGCCGTGTTTCGAACCCAGGTATACGGGCTCACAAACCGCATTCGAAAGCCCTTAGCCACAGAGACCGGCAAACTATAAAATATCAGGAAATATCAGTGGTAAAAGAGGCAGAGTTAGACACAGATAAATGGTGCTGGATGAACTGAGACGTGATATGGAGGAATATCATCAGCAGAGCTAATCCACAGCTTCAGGGGCCGATATTCGCGGAGATACATGAACACCCACTCCAGTTGTAAGGGCACATGATGCTGATGATAAAAATAGCATACTTGTCGATGGATGTCACAGCTTCGCATAAACGAAGCGGCGTATAAACGAAGCACGGTAATGCTGGACACCCCTATGCTGGGTATAGATTACACGATAAATACGCCAACATATAATTTGAAAGTAAGCAAATTCCTACAGTTCATACTTGTCTGAAAAATGACTCCATTAATGTGTCTCCATCTTAAAGTGATAGAGGAGCGTCGCGTGTTTCAATTACCCCAACAGCTATGCCGACGGCAGCGTGGCTATTGACAGGCGCTCCCAAGTCGGAGAGGTTAAGGGAAAGGGCGCAGACGAAGTCCACAGACACACACTCACACACATATTCACAGACGCATCTGCTGTCTTGTAAGTAGAATGCGGACAGGCAAAGACTAGGAACAAGTATCCCGAATAAATATAACTGCTCGAAATCGGGTAAAGCTGAGTCACACAGGCTTGACGAAACATTACCACGTAACTAGTGAGTGCTATAGGAATGAAACATTACCACGTAATAGTGCTATAGGAATTTAAGACCATGAAAGGCTCTGTGAGGAAGGGGTAACGATCACAATTCGCAATCCCGCATACTGCTTTCAAAACACAGTTGCGGGAAATTTTTAATCTGACCGCCTTGCGTTGGTTTTCATACAATCGTATGAGTGCGGGTCGTTCAGAAAGCAACGGCGAACTACTGAACGTAAACTTGCCAAGAAATCACAAACAGCCAAAGAAATTGTTGGGGCTGACTGCGACGTCATGTAAAGGATATGCAAATAATTTACTTTTAATGAAAGGCATCTGGCTACATCTAAGTAAAAGAATATGTTACTAAAGGACCCGTTTGCATACCGTAAAGCGCCCTGGGCATGTGGAACTTGGCCTAAATTTGTATCAACCAATCGGCACTCAGTCGGTGATATGGTCAGTGTGTCCCTGGCCGTCTTTGCGTTATAAGACATTTTTGGTGTAAATTTTAGGCTGGGTTATCCCGGGAATACAGAACAATTTTAGGCTGGGTTATCCCGGGAATACAGAACAATTTTAGGCTGGGTTATCCCGGGAATACAGAACAATTTTAGGCTGGGTTATCCCGGGAATACAGAAAAATTTTAGGCTGGGTTATCCCGGGAATACAGAACAATTTTAGGCTGGGTTATCCCGGGAATACAGAACAATTTTAGGCTGGGTTAACCCGGGAATACGGAACAATTTTAGGCTGGGTTATCCCGGGAATACAGAACAATTTTAGGCTGGGTTATCCCGGGAATACAGAACAATTTTAAAACTTTGAATCCGTTCCGCTGTGGATTCGAACCGAGGACCAGCGGGTGGCATGCGAACGTCTGGCCCCTGCGCTACCGCAACGCTCTAACGCTAAATCTACCGAAGCTAAATAAAGATAGATGATGTTATATTTGATACGGGATTGCACAATATTCTATACGGCAATATGCATATTCAACAACATGAGAGAAATATCTAAAGGAATAACACACAAACTGAATGCAAAGCTGAGCAAATGGTACGGAGGTCAGCGTGACCGAATGGATACGAGCGTTCAATCTTAAACTTCCAGTGTGCTGATGCCGATGTTTGAGGGTTCAACCCCTACACCGGTCAGTTAGACTAGAATGTTGACATCTCGTCCGTGACTTGAGGACGTAAACTACACGTACCTCTGAAGTTGGAGTGGGTTTGGTTCGCCTGATGGCGAGGGACACTGGTAATAGGAGAAGCTAATCCATACGAAAAAATTAGTCCAGTGCACTAGAATTAATAGCATGTGTATGGATTAGGTTTGGGTTCAAAGCTAGCTAACGAAAAATAAAATGAAATGCTATATGTATGTAAGACAACTGTATAAAAGAGTGACCAAGAACCTTGTCTAAGAAAACGTTGAGACATTTCACAGTGGGCCTTAATGAGACTGGAACGCGTTTCTAAGAAGAAAAGACAAGAAAAGAAATTCTAGAACAGCTGTTGAATGGATGTGAAGTACGAACAATATGCAGAGAAGCTGAGAAATATCTAACCGCGGTGGAAATATGCTTTCTTGGGAATATGCACCGAATGTCAGGAACAGACAGAAAAAGTAATGTGAGACTAGTTCAAGAAACATGTTAAAACGGTAATTTGATTAGAGACATGCAAAGCCAGTCAAGTCTTTTTGTCATATACTGGAAAAGTTTGTGACAACTGCCAACTTGCTGGGAAAAGAGCGAGGGAAAGGTAAAGAGTTAAATACCTGGATGGCTTGACTATATGACATAGTCGGGTCAAGAACACAGACCAGATCCAAGATCGAGAAAGATGGCTCAGCGACTTACTTTCAGACGTCGTCACTCTTACAACACAAATGCCAATCGTCGAAAGTCTCCAAGATGCTCGGCAGAAAGATGGTATATTTGTACCAGGAACAGCTTGCAAAGACAGCAATATGTGGCTCTACAAGATCAGGTTTAGAGGGGTGAGATATGTGCGTCCCCACAAGCTTATTGCTTTGAGCAAGTGACAGAAGACCGTTTCTCGTGCTTGTGGGGGATCTCTCTGCCACAAGGCTGTCGAGAACGAATCATTCGTTCTTTCCTCATTGAGGAGCAGAAGACTGCAGCAAGAATTATCACGGCAGAATAGGCTAGCAAGAAACACTAAGGCTGCTGTTGATTCACAATAAAAATGTTTTAATGTAAATAACATTTTTTTAAAGGCCGCCCAAGCATAACCGAATGATGAATTCATCATGACACCTGGGAGTCTGCTGCCAAAGACCGAATTTCGTGGCGTACATCATGTCAATTGTGAAGCAACCAGGACTGCAAGAGTTGTGAAGAAAAGGCTTGACAGAAAAAAACCACTGCAGGAGATCCTCCTCCTGGAACGTCAAGCATTCTTTGCCCACATTGTCAAAGAACATTTCGAGCCAAAATAGGCCTTATCAGCCATCTTAGAACTCAGGGCTCCATATTTTCAACCCCACTGGATGGAAAAACAACGTAAACAGAGCAGTGCTGAATTAACACACACCAGAAAGACAAGGTTCTTTTTTGTTTCCCTCCCTTATCAAAAGACATAACAATCTACCGAAAATCATAAAGGAGGGAACAATTGGTGGCAACATAGTTTTAAGTAGGGAACAATTGATGGCAACAGTTTTAAAGAGGGAACAATTGATGGCAACATAGTTTCAAGCACGTTTGTTTGCATGTCATTTCTTTACCGGACGCTGCAGTCAACCTCAACATGTATAAACAGTTTGTCATTTATTAAGCAATGGTAGTCCAATAGCTTACCATTGCTTTCTGAACTGTCAGCACCTCATACCGTCGAAATCAACGCAAAGCGGTTTACTTCCAGATCGCCCTAGGCAAATTATAAACCCTCGACTCAATGTGTCGGGGAATCATGAAACTGCTATTCTCCCTATCCCATAACTGATTCAGTGCCAAGCAAACAGTAACTTTAGAGTAAACCTGGTACACAGTAATATGAACAAGTGTTACATTTTATTATAATGTAATTTCCCTTCACTGAGCTTTAAAATTGCAGAAGATATCAAGAAACAAAACAAATAACACGGCGTCCCCAGTATGGCGATATGTCGTCTTTCTGTCCAAATGGAAGATCACATTTCGGCGCTGAATCAGTTCAGCCTGCTACAAGCGTTTGAGGATGTCCACAACATGTATGGCCAAAGGCAATCAACATAAGTTCAGCAGGCTGCATGCAGCCCTGCAGAATTTACAACCAAGGCTCCATAAAGAACGTTCCGGAAAGCGATTACCGCCAATATTCACCCCCTAAGGTCGGCACTAGATGCTGATGAACAGTGTTAATTACAGCTGCGCCCGTTTGCCCAATGTACAGCTCATTCCCGGGCATGTTTATTCATAAACTCATCCATACAGGGTGGCCTCTTAATCCACACTCGGACTTCCACGCCTAAAATAGCTCTATCAGATTCCGCCATTTTGGCCAGGACAACGGCAGGCTGCGACCGAAATCCATGTTCCGTTGTTTGCTCACCGTAAATTAATTGTCTGTGTCAGCCATTCAAGCTTCGTTCAGGCTGCTTTGGGCATGTTTAGACTGACGTAATGAAGGTTATAAACAACAATGATCTGCGACAGGCCGCCTCTTGATTTCTGCTCGAGAGCCCTAACTTGGGGCCCGAAGCGGAAGGGCATAATATCTCAAGAGGTATTTTTAGTTGTCCGTCAATATTGTATAGGTCAATAGGTGAAGGTCGGCATAAACCTTGTCATTTCCATGCGAAAGCTTGTGTTAGCGGTTCTCACGATGTGATATTCTCTGGGGGTTCTTGAAGATCGACACAATGAAGTAACAATCATTTAAACAAAATCTACATTACGTTCAGTAGTTGGCCATTTTCAGAAAGCCGAGGCAAACTACCGAACTAACATTGCCTAGTAATTCACAAGCAATCAAGAAGTGCTGGGGTTTATTGCAACTTTCTGTAAAGGACATAAAACTAATCATTATGCCATTGTTTTCTTAACGGCCAATGCTTGTACCATTGTGAAAATCAACCCCTGGCGATCCGCTCCTAAATCGACTGCGTCTGATTCGCCTGTTGATAATCGTCATATTTTTCTTCGTCGTCTTTATCATCTTTCTTATTTCCTTCCTCCTCCTCCGCCTCCTCCTCCTCTTCTTCCTCCTCCTCTTCTTCCTCCTCCTCTTTCTTCTTCTTCTTCTTCTTCTTCTTCTTCTTCTTCTTCTTCTTCTTCTTCTCGATACTTCTTCCGTTTTCTTCATCTTCCTCTTCCTCGTCTTCTTACTCTTCCTCCTCTTCTTAGTTTTCTCTTCTTCCACCGGCTTTTCCTCCTCCCCTTCCTTCTCCTCCTCAATCTCCGCAGACACTTCCACCTTGGTCGTTTTTCACGTCCTTATCCTCAAGTGCCGGCTTCCTGGCCTAGAGGTTAGCGACTTTTTCTCCGTAATCTCGTATACTCCCGTAAGTAACGTAACCACGGTGACAATCAGCAGTGTATCGAATCGCGTCGGTAACTTACGGGGTATGTGAGCCGGCTGCTCAGAAAGCAATGGCAAACTACTGAGTGTAATCTTGCCAAGAAATCAACAATCAGCTGAAAGATGCTGATGTTGACAGTGATGTCCTATAAAGGATATGCAAAACATTATTTTTTTTATCCTCAAGTGCCTGACCTGCAACAGAAGTTGACGAATATAACAAACTAATCCTTACTTAAAATAACGTAATTGTAATGAATATGGTATTGCTTTTATTTTTAATATATATATATTTTGTTATTAAATACTTTCTACGTACCTCTTTCTCTGTCTTGATGAGTGATCTAGTAACTTCTACATATGTCAACACATCTCTGGTTATTTTCTTTCAAGTCAGCGATATTCTAAATAATTATCTGAAAAGCTACATCTCCATGTTATCTACTTTCTCCGAGATCTCATTACCCATATTCCAACTCACTCATTGGTACCTTGCCGTCTTGACAGACAATAGTTTGTTATATTGTGCTTTAAAAAACAAAGGACTAATAATTACAACCCATGGCGGAGACCAGGGATGGAGTTATAGCTCTCAATAGCACACAGCCTGGGCTGAATTATATAGATCGTGTGTTGTCCATTCTGCATGATCTCTCTCTCTCTCTCTCTCTCTCTCTCTCTCTCTCTCTCTCTCTCTCTCTCTCTCTCTCTCTCTCTCTCTCTCTCCCTCGGCCTGCCTAGTTAACTCCAGAGGAAAGGTAACATCAATACACCTGGAACAAGGCCAGCTGCAGAAGCTGCTGGATCTGCAATGCAATGCTCCAATTGTCCGCTTGTCAGAATTTCGGTCCTAAACCAGTTGCCGATCAAGGCTAAGGGCCTAGCCCTGCCATGACAATTAGTCATTAGGTTGAATTTCCTAGCACTAGGATAAGGTGTGTACCCTCCCAAATGCGTTCTTCCGCCTGAAGCCGTTTTGCACAATGTTGAGTGTCGGGTTCGGTCAACGCCGCCCAACATTCGGCGCTAACAGAAAATAGACAGTACCGTCTACTGTCATACGGTATCTCAATCATATCTGACTTATACCTGACTAACACCCATATCAATATAGACATACAAACCACCTTCCAGCAAGCCACATATTCATTAGTCTAGCGATATTTTCTGTGTCCAGCGCGTTACTATGGAGACATTTACTGTGTCCAGCGCGTTACTATGGCGACATTTACTGTGTCCAGCGCGTTACTATGGCGATATTTGCTGTGTCCAGTGCGTTACTATGGCGATATTTCCTGTGTCCAGTGCGTCACTATGGCGATATTTCCTGTGTCCAGTGCGTCACTATGGCGATATTTGCTGTGTCCAGTGCGTTACTATGGCGATATTTCCTGTGTCCAGTGCGTCACTATGGCGATATTCCCTGTGTCCAGTGCGTCACTATGGCGATATTTTCTGTGTTCAGTGCGTCACTATGGCGATATTTCCTATGTCCAGTGCGTCACTATGGCGATATTCCCTGTGTCCAGTGCGTCACTATGGCGATATTTGCTGTGTTCAGTGCGTTACTATGGCGATATTTCCTGTGTCCAGTGCGTCACTGTGGTGATATTTGTTGTGTCCAGTGCGTCACTATGGCGATATTCCCTGTGTCCAGTGCGTCACTATGGCGATATTTTCTGTGTTCAGTGCGTCACTATGGCGATATTTCCTATGTCCAGTGCGTCACTATGGCGATATTCCCTGTGTCCAGTGCGTCACTATGGCGATATTTGCTGTGTTCAGTGCGTTACTATGGCGATATTTCCTGTGTCCAGTGCGTCACTATGGCGATATTTCCTGTGTCCAGTGCGTTACTATGGCGATATTTCCTATGTCCAGTGCGTCACTATGGCGATATTCCCTGTTCCAGTGCGTCACTATGGCGATATTTGCTGTGTTCAGTGCGTCACTATGGCGATATTTCCTGTGTCCAGTGCGTCACTATGGCGATATTTTCTGTGTTCAGTGCGTCACTATGGCGATATTTCCTATGTCCAGTGCGTCACTGTGGTGATATTTGTTGTGTCCAGCGTGTTACTCATTCTAATACTAACTACACAAACTCGCAGTTAGCTTCACTCTACTACTAGTCAGCTGGCTAGTTTGTGTAATGGTTAAGATCTTATGTTAGCAATGACATAAACTCGGTCGGAAGAGAGTTCGATGTCAGCTACATGATATGATGGTCGTAACACATACCCACATCAGGTTTCTATCCCGGGAAATGTTTTTTGTCTACTACTAATCCACAGTAAAAACTACTTCTATGAACACATGGCTTGTGCAAAATAGTAATGTAAGCAAATTTCACAGATAAAAACATGCATGTAAAACACCTGGACTCCAATTACCTGAAGTGAGCCATCTGTATGCAAATGTTTATGAACAGTTAGCATATGTAAAATAGAATATAACGAACATGAAGGATCAATAATGGGTTCTATCTGCCAGCTGTTACTTGATCATGAGTGAATCAACAATAAGAAGTGGAACTGGTACGGTTTTAAAAATGGTGCATGTCCCTTGTACGACATTGCCACCAACTCCAACACCAGGTTGATTCCTGGGCAAATTTACTTTCAGTAGTTGGCCATTGCTTTCTGAATGAGAAGTCGCAACATAAGTCCAACTCACCTGTGTAGGAAATTAAAACCATACCCCGAAGTCAGCTCACTGGGAGTTTAAGCGGAAGCGCATTTAGCCCCGTGGTCATGCGGATCTCGTGTAATGATTTACTAGAACACAATCTTAAGTGACAAAATGGACGTTGCGACTTGAACTTTTGTCAGCACACACATTGATATAACTAGTTTAAAAAATAAAAGTTACTTAGCTGATGTTAACGCTGCCTGGCTCTCTATTTCTCGCATTCGTGTACCACGCGCATAGCGTATGCGTGGATGGCATCATGCTGGAAATGAACGCTTTGGCCATACGGAGATAAAAATAGTGGCTGTGTGAATTAAGTGATATACACCCGTGTGAAAACTATTGGACAAACGAATGTGGATTAGACCATGGTGTGCTTAGCACAGTGAGTGACTTGCAACATTACTTCGAAATAACACTACACAACAGGTTGCTCTACAACACTTTATCATTTTCCGACCTTTGTTGTGAAGATGGCTGCTGATCTGTTACTATTACCATTGACAACCACTTTTGACCATTCTGGCGTTGTAATACAATTTTTACCAGTGTGTTCTCTATAACCATTTACTATTTCCCGACCTTCGTTGTGAAGATGGCAGCTGATCCGTTTTTATTACCCTTGACAACAACCGTCTTTGAAGATACTGCCTATGTAGTACAATTCATACCCGTCTAATCTCTATAGCAATTTACAACCCCCGACCTTTGATGTGAAATTGGCAGCTGAAGTATAATACGTGACCACCATGTTTGAACATTCTACCCATGTAGTACAATCCATACCCGTCTTTTCTCTACAGCAATTTACTATCCCCCTGGCTATTTATGTCTTGCCCTTCGTACATCGATCTTTTAACGTACACACTGCGTGGCTCTAATGGTAAGTTGGCAAGAAGGATTTACATAATATCCAATGATTTCTGTCCGTGTCCTTTTCAAGCTGGCAATCATGGGACTCGTCTGTTCGAATACATCATATCCCTTTACTGTATTCTTATGAACTGTTAACATTTTTGTTAAGTTCCGAGTCTCCTCGTTGTTTCTCTTCTTAGGTATTTTATCCTCCTGTGGAGCATAGGCACTCATCCATGTCACACAAAACACTCTTTTCTTCAGAAAGCAATGGCAAACTACTGAAAGTAAACTTACCAAGAAATCGGCCAAAAAATGCTAGGGTTGACTGGAACGTCCTATAAAAGATATGCAACTAACTTGTTTTTGTATTTTGTGTTGTTTTTTTTCTGATTTCGTGCATTTCTTTTAATATCCTTCTATTTTGTCTGTGGATACTAGAGAAAGGACTTGCAAGTTATACTATTCACATGTTTTATGTTCTCAGTACGATATGTTATTTATGCCAGTGCCGACTCATTCATTTTCTTCATGTTATCTGTGTTTTCTTGTTTCATCCTGTGGTTTACTATTACATATTTGCATATATTGAATGCTTTTCTTAACATATGTGTTTGTAAGTGTGCATTTTATGACTGCGAATTCGCATGTGTTAAATGTCTGTATTCTTGCAATTTTCATGCATTCATCGGTCATTGAATTAATTAATTTTTTTTTTAAATCTTTCCAGCACCTTTTGTTTTCTAGCTTCTCTGTATGTGCCTGCCCATTCAGTGGCTGGGTGATGTAAAGTAAAGTAAAGTAAAGTAAAGTAAAGTAAAGTAAAGTCATGTCGATCGACTTTACTGCCTCAGGTTTACCCCATCTGGCCCGGTCTGTCTCCGTAAAACTGCAGCCGTTTACCAAGAGGATCGCATAAGCACAATTTCAGTAGCTCCTGCAAGGACTTCTAGGAGTCTCGGGAAAATACTGCTCTGGTGGTCTGAACGCCGGAGTCCGACAAGGGACCGAGCACCATCAGCACGCCAGGCAGACAACTTAACTACTCTTTGGTGTTATTTGTAGCAATATGTCTCTTCGAAGTGTTTGATAATCTGCTTTACTGTGACTGGTGCCTTTAATGTGCTAGTCTGCATGTGATATGAAACCTAAATCCTTCCAGTTTATTCATTCCTTGTTGTTCATTTCATTCTTGAAAATCTTGTGGATTATATTTCACGTGCCAGGTAACACACCGCCGTTGTTCTCTGTACAACTGAAGCCCAACTCGACCCAGACACATCAGTTCCATGTGGGTGAATTCCTCCCTACTTCTGATCAACATATCAGTTCCATTCGGGTGAATTTATCGCTACTTTTCGGTAACACCTCTGTTCCATGTGGTTGATTTATCCACCACCTCTCCTGTTTAAAAGCCCCTGCAATGGACCCGTCACCAACCAGTGCACTTTCAGGCTACCCAAGATCCCATTTGAAATGTGATACTCTCAATCCCTGACAGTTCATAGATAAACATACATGTATTGTTCGACGCTCATAGAAGTAGTAGAAATAAGTAGATACTAGAGAACGCATTCATCATCATCATCAAGTGCCATGCCAGCCGGCGCAAGCGTTCATGTCTCTCCACAGATCTCGGCCTTTGTGTTCTGGATCAACTCTGCTGCTGATATTCCTTCATACCACAGTCTCAGTCCATCCAGCATCATTTCTCTTGGTCGGCCTCTGCTTCCCTCCCCCTCGACCTTTCCAGTCTTTACGATGTTCTCCAATGCCTCTCTTCTCATCACATGACCAAAGAAAGCTGTTTGTCTCTTTCTTATTGTTGTATATAACGTTCTAGTTGTATTAGCCTCTTTCAAACAATCGTCGTTAGTTACTGTTACAGACCAAGGAATTCGTAACATTCGTCTCAGGAATCACTTCTATGTTGCCTTCAAGTTCTTTCTAATTTGTTCATTTACATTCCAAGATGCACTGCCATACAGCAAAACATCTTCTATATAACTTGCTTGCTTGTGTTCGCTGGCTGTGATCTCCAGCGTGAAGTCCTGTATGTCGGATGAAGACTGTCCAACATCAGTGTGATGTCATACAGGACCTGAGGTTTGCGTGAGTATCCGTTGTCCCATGTCTGACTTATTGGTGTGCAGACTGTTGGTCCCTCGCCGTGCAGGCAGGCACTCTCCGACTTCGGAGGAATCAACGATCCTACTGACTTCAGCCAGGACCCCGAAGGGACCTGTTGCCCAGGACGCTCGGCGAGGACTCGTCAATAGGTCTTGGCCAGTATAGAACCCAGCCCTAGTGCCTTGGAAACACCTCTGCGTCCCAGGTTCTATAAAGCATTTCATCACTCTTACATTTAATGATAGTGACGTACTGCATAAGATATCTTTCATTTTCTTAAATGCAGCATTTTCTTGCAGTATTAAACAAAGATTGAGAGCTATAATTACCGACCGGGATTCGGATCTGTCATCTCCATATAACGACATCGCCTCACAACAGGAACAAGTGTATTTCGACGCATGACCAACTAATGCGTCCTCTAGTCTCTACTTCTTTCTTCTACTTTCGTGAGCTTCAAATAATACATTTAAGTTTATTTATAAACTGTCTTAGTGGCCTTAAAGGGTTTCCCAACAGATATTTATCTGAATCCCGGAGAACTATGGAGACGTCACTTAGCTTAATGTTGTCGGTAAATATAAAATAGCATGAAGTGCATAGAGCCGCGGTAGTGTAGCGGCAAGACGCCCGATGATCATGGGTTTAATCGGCATTCGGCAGTGTTTGATGTTTAACAAATTCGCCAGGGTTCCCAGATCGACCAGGCTCTAAAATGGGTATTAAAATATTGGAAGTAAAAAAAGTGTTACTAAGCACATCACACACTGAGCGCTGACTGATCTATACAAATATGGGTCTGGCAAGATGCTCCGAAGGTGTGCAAAAGTGCCTTTTACATTTCTGACGAATAGACGGAGTAACGGTCGTGCGGTGACTAGTATGCTTACCCGCCGGTCCGGTTTTCTTGTGTTCAAATCCACTTCGAGGCGGTGATTACTTTTTCAGTTGACCAGGTCAACCCAGCCGAGAAGGTCACCAGGAAATATTCTGGTAAATAAAGGCGGCCGGCTGGAAACTGACCACTCACCCATTGATTGCCGACATTCTGTAAAACAAAATGGTGCTAGGGCCATGTAGCCACTTGCATAAAAGCATGGGAAAGGGTCGCTTACTTTTACTACTAAATCTAGAGGGTCGGTTTTGTCTTTATTACTATGCTCCGTGCCGGTAAGCGCTGGGGTCATGATTCACCATCCCACACGATCACCAGAGTTTTGGTTCAGCTCTAAATCCATCTCTCGATTATGCCATGTGGTCAAGCCATCCAGATATTTCAACTCTGTGCCTTGCTTTGCTCCTTTCTCATCAATCTTGCCAGATGTCACTAAGGTTTCAAGTTTATCTCTCGTCACAATGTTTCCACACACTCAAATCCTGACTTTATACGGGCATACAAAAAGGGTAAAAATTGGTCCTTGGGCAAATATTGCAATTGGCGTGAAAAGTACGTTTTCAGATCTATTTCTTTCTCCTTCAGCCTTAGAAGTCGGAGTGGGTTCGCCTGATGGCGAAGGACACTGGTATTAGGGAGAGGTAATCCACTCGCGTGGACTACGCTTGAGCTCGAAGCCAGCGAAAGCCAAAATAATAATTATAATAATAATAATAATAATAATAATAATAATAATAATAATAATAATAATAATCTTCTGACGTGCCCCATCAGTCTTGACTGTCCACGTTTGATTTCTCTAATCAACGTATAGTCTTCATTTATTGAAGGGTTATCTCACTCATTTGTTACTTGAAGGACTGTCTCATTCGTTTGTTTCTTAAAGGATTGCCACATTCATTTGTTTCTTTAAGTATAACCCCATTCGTTTGTTTCTTGAAAGTCTGCCCTATTCATTTGTTTCTTGAAAGATTGTCTCAATCATTTGTTTCTTGAAGGATTGCCCCATTCATGTATTTCCGACCGACCATTTGTATTCTTTAGGAAGCGGCGGGAGCGTATTGGCCATATCATGACTGATTCGAATCCTCACCAGGCCGGACTTTCAGAAAGGTCGACTCCGCCTAAAATGAGTACCAGGAAATGTCTTGCGAAGTAAAGGCGGACGGCATGACATTGACCACATCACACACGGAATTCCGATGATTGGTGTGTACAAATATAAATCTAATACCACACGCCCAATGCTCCTTAAGACCAGTAAAAGTGTTCTTTAATGAGTACTCCCTGAATTGTTCCGCATAAACCACATTCTACTACATGTTTTTAAATTGCACACGTTTGCAGACGAGAAGGTTTAATAGTCCTCTAGGAATTCACCGAATTCTCCATGCAATAAAACTTCTGGCCACCGTTTCCATAGCAACCTATACCACAGTGAGATCAGCCCTTTGTTTAGTGGTTCATAATTATTGTGTGTATTATTCACGACTACAATCGTTAATGTCGGTCTTTCTATGCTTCCATAAGAAGCCGCTCTTACCAATCCTCCGCAAACGATCACTGTGATTGTGTGTCATCATCAAGTGTCTTGCAGTCTGGCGTGGGTGATTGTTCTTTCCTCTATCAGGCGTCGTACAACAGCACGTATTAGTTCGTGTGTTGACAACTCTCCATGGAGTGAGAACGGCTGTTTGAACCCCCTCCCTCTTTCTTTCTTTCTTTCTTTCTTTCTTTCTTTCTTTCTTTCTTTCTTTCTTTCTATTTGTCTGTCTGTCTCTGTTTCTATCTCTCTCCCCGCCTCTCTTGTTTATATGTCTCGCTCTTTCTCTCTCTCTTCTCTCTCTGTCTCTGTCTGTCTCTGTCTATTTATCTTTCTGTCTTTCTCTGTCTCTGCCTATGTGTCTGTCTGTATCTCTCTGTCTGTCTATTTGTATGTCTGTCTCTCTTTATCTATGTACATTTGTCTGTCTCTTTGTCCCTGTCTATTTGTCTATTATTCTCTCTCTCTCTCTCTCTCTCTCTCTCTCTCTCTCTCTCTCTCTCTCTCTCTCTCTCTCTCTCTCCTTCTCACCCCACCCCCAACTCCCATCCCCGCCCTGCACATATCTCTCTTTTCATAAACCTGTAAAGCATTTCATATGTTCCAGTCTTTCTCTCTTCATAACATGGCCAAAAATGACGACTGCCTCTTTCTGATATTTGTAATCGTTTGTTTTTGCGTCCAAGCTTCTTTCACAAGAGTTAGAATACCCATTTTAGCTGTCCAAGGAATTTCCAGCATTCTTTTGTAAAACCACATCTTTGATATCTCCAGGGATTTTTTTTGTGTGTGCACTAATTGTCCAGAATTCGAAGCCATATGTTACAACTGGTTCTATATGCGGAAGTCTCGGTGGCGAAGTGGTCAAGCCATTTGAATCGGGCTCCGAAGGTTGTGGGTTCGATTCCGGGCTACGTCCTTCGGTTCACGGGTGAAATTTTTTGGAGACTCCTGGGGGTCGTCGCTGGAGCTACGGAGTTCGTACTTTGTGCGAAGCTTTCCTCGCTGCGGAAAGAGACCGAGCCATATGGGATAAAACCCGGTGCAATGCAGTCGACCCTGTCGACTTTTAAGTGACTTTTTTTGGTTCTATGTAACGTACTAGAATGAATTTCTCAAACTTTCAGTGACAGAGATGTGCGGTATGCGGGATTATGAACCGTGACCGTAACTACTTCACCACGGAGGTCGGCAATATACAAGTAATGGGAATACTCTTCAACAAGTGAATCGGTACAATTATCTTAGAACAGACATAACATCTGATAGGAGATGTCTTGAAGAGATTAAAACAAGAATCGCCATGTGAAGGTCGCCTTTTGCAAGATGGAAAATATACTAACCAATAAAAAGATGTCATTTGCAACGAGAAATAAAGTGTTGAGGTGCTACATAGAATCTGTGCTTTTATATGGATGCGAATCGTGGACAATGAGCAAAGAGGCTGAAAAAACATCTGATGGCTGCGAAAATGTGATTTCTAAGAAAAATGCAAAGAATACCATGGACAGACCAATGACCAAGTACTACAAGAAACAAATGAAAATCGTAAACTGATTAGAGAAATTAGACCTGGACAGTCACGATTTTTGGTCACGTTATTTGAAGAAATAAGTTGGAGAACTTGGTGACAGCTGGCAAGATCGATCGGAAGAGAACAAGGGGAGGACAGAGAAGTAAATACCTGGATGGCTTAGCCACGTGGCATGGTCGAGACAAGAATACTGAACTGATCCATGACTCTGGTGATCGAGTGAGATGGCGAAACCTGATCGCCCACGTTTATCCGCATTGCACATGATGATGATGATGATGATGATGATGATGATGATGATGATGATGATGATGATGAACAAAAATAGACCGGAATAACCGAATAACATGGAAATGACAAACAAACAGACAGGCTTGAAATGTTAAATTACGCCCGTAGATTCTAGCCAGAATCCAACCAGAAGTAAGTCAACATTGCTTCTACATCACATCCTCCCAAAAAATAATGAAAACTCGCAGTTCTTGAAATCCTTCATCTGTGAAAACGATACAGCAGTAACGGCCAAATCACACGTTGGGGACCAAAACACATTTCCGAAGTAGTGTCAAAAAACAAGATCTCATGCAATGTTTTTGGACAGTCAAATCTCTTGGGGACATGACTTTCTTTCAGTTCCGTGTTAGTTCATTACAATGACGGGGTGTCGGGGAGCGCTGACTCCGAAAGTACTTGGGCTTTGAGCACACAATCATGTCTATTAAGTAGTAACCGGGTATCACAAGATTATAGAATTGATCCGACACACAAGGCCGTAAAATTGGTAGGTGACACTTTTGTCAGTAAGATGGGACAGGAGGAGGTAAAGAGGAAATGACCAGTGTAGTTATGTATCTTTTTCTACATCTTTATCATCGAGTGGTCAGTACTGTGCAAAATTCCAATCTTCCCACGCAACATTCTTTCCGAAAAGCTATCTGTTGTAAGCCACGTGTCCTGCCGCTGTTGTTGCTGTGTTAATTTACTTGTTCCATCTTTAACAGATCTACTTTGTGGTCTTCCTTTTCTGCGTCTACCTTTCCTCCATAATTATCTTTTCTAATCTGTCACGAACAGCTCATGTTTTCCACATTGACTGGCGCCATGCCGTCTTGATAGACAGTAGGTGGAGTTATACATGGAGTTATAACTCTCCGTAGTGCAAAGCTTGGGCTGAATTTACAGACCATGTGTTGTCCATGCAGCATGATCCCTCTCCAAGCCTGTCTAGTTTACTCCAGAGGAAATGTAACACCAATATGTCTGGAACAAGACAAGCTGCAGAAGCTGCTGGATCTATAGTGCAGTGCTCTAACTGTCCGGATGTCAGATCTTCCATCCTAAACCAGTTGTCAACCAAGGCTTAGGGCCTGGTCTGCCCTGCCATGACACTTAGTTTTTAGGTTGACTTCCCTAACACCAAGGTAAGGCTGGCGCCCGCACAATTGCTTTCCTTCGGCCGAAGCCGTTGGCACAATGTGGGGTGTCGAGTTAGTGAGCGTCGGCTAACATTCGGCGCTAACAGAAAGCAGGTAGTATCGTCTACTGCCATACGGTAGCTCAGTCATATCTGACTAAGACCTGACAACAGTTCTACATTATATGATAAAACGATCACCATCAATTTCCCGGATAGATGGTACAGCGTTCGTGCTACTCCGCAGATCTTGGTCCTTGGTGTTCTCAATCACTTCTACTGATGATCACGTCTTTAACGTTTCTCGTGTTCATCTTAATAACCAATGAGTAAGTGACATTTATGTCTGTCATTTTGGGGGAAAAGGGGGGGGGGGGGGGAGGGGGTCTAAGAGGAAAGGAACTGTGCTTATATTTATGTTCTTAACATAAACATCCATAGAGGCCTTTACTGAGTAGAATTATCTCACCTCACACCCCCACGGCCCCGCCCCACCCCTAATTAAGAGCCTTTCGAAATGTATGTCTTTCATTAGCCAGATATTCTGTCGCTTTTAGTGCCATGTTTTAAATTGTCTTAATGTCTTAGTAAACAAGTTTTGCCAAGATTAGTGTCAGAATGGGCTATCGTATGACAGTTGACGGCACTACCTGTTTTCCGTTAGCGCCGGATGTTTGGCGGCGCTCACCAAACCCTACACTCCACATTGTGTCAACTGGTTCGGGCGAAGGAGCGCAAATGGGAGGGTACAAGCCTTATCCTGGGGCCAGAAAATGCAACCTAAAGACTACATGTCATGGCAGAGCAGACCCGGCCCTAAGCCTTGGTTGACAATTGGTCTAGGATGGAAGCTCCGACGGGTGGACAGCTAGAGCATTGCTTTGCTGACCCGGTAGCTTCTGCAACTTATCTTCTTTCAGAAGCATTGGTGTTACCTTTCCTCTGGAGTAAATTAGGCAGGCCGAGAGAGAGAGAGAGAGAGAGAGAGAGAGAGAGAGAGAGAGAGAGAGAGAGAGAGAGAGAGAGAGAGAGAGATCATGCTGCATGGGCAACACATGGTCTCTACAATTCAGCCCAGACTTAGTGCGAAACACGTGTAACGAACTATCGTATGTCAAGGTGGCAAGGTGCCAGTCAGTCTTCACTATTCAGTTCTTGCTGGACAGACATGTTTCTTCTCCCTTCTACCCAGTGCGTTTGTAATACCCTTCTATAACATCTATATTCAAAGGTGGATATTTGCTTGAAGACGGATCTGTCAATGTCAAAGTTTGGCGTCTATAAGTTGCCACAGGAAATATATGTGCTCATAATCAACTGACATATGTTGTTCTTTCTATCTGTTTCAATTCGTTTAGGTTTTAATTGCTTTAGTTTTTGTCGAGCAATGCCTGTTCTTCCCTTAATTAATATCATTACTTAACGCGTGGGATAAATTCGTTCCAACTGTTCTTTCTCATTTCATTTGTCTTGAAAATAACTTTGTTGTTTCCGGTTTAGCAAAGCGGCGATGAACTTTTCAGTCAAATATCCACCCAACCACAGCACTAGTTTGTTTGTGGCAGGGTTGGCTGTTGTGGGGTCGAGGCGTGTCTTCGCTAGGAATGTGTTGCCTGGGGTGTGTGATGGTGTAGGATATGTTGCAGTTTGGAGTGTATGGTTGGGTGGTATATGTTGTGGTTTGTGATGTGTGGTTGTTTTGGATTGTTGTAGTTTCAGGTGGATGGTTATGTGGTATATGTTGTAGGTTGTGGTGTGTAGTTGGTTTGGATATGTTGTAGTTTGAGATGTGTAGCTTGCAGTGTGTGAATGTTTTGGAAATGTAGTTTGGGATAAGTAGTTTGTGGGTGTGGTTGTTTGAGATATAATGTAGCTTGGGATATGTTATAGCTAGGCATATGTTGTAGATTGGGATATGCTGTAGCTTGGGATATGTTGTAGCTTGGGATATGCTGTAGCTTGGGATATGTTGTAGTTTGGGATATGTTGTAGCTTGGGGTGTGTAATTTCTTGGGACATGTTGTAGCTTGGGATGTGTTATAGCTAGGCATATGTTGTAGCTTGGGATATGTTGTAGCTTGGGATAATCTGTAGCTTGGGGTGTGTAGTTTCTTGGGATATGTTGTATTTGAGGTGTCATTGTTTTAGATATGGTATAGGTGGATAGTTGTTTTGGATATGTTGTAGTTTGTGGCGTGTGGTTGTTTTGGATATGTTGTAGTTTGTGGCGTATGGTTGTTTTGGAAATATTGCAATTTGGGAAATGTTGTAGCTTGGGATATGCTGTTGCTTGGTGTGTGTGTAGTTGCTTGGGATATGTTTTATTTGAGGTGTGTGGTTGCTTGGAATATGTTATAGTCTGTAGTAAGTAACAACCCCCCCCCCCCCCCCTCCCAACAACTACACTGACGCGCCATCTGGGGAATAACAGAAGAAAATATACAGACTTCAATGACGTATTCCCCCATCTGTTTCTCTGTATGTAATAGTAATTATGTTATTATCGTGATATTTCAATAGCCTAATAGTCAGAAAAAGAAAATGATGAGATTAACCAGTTGCAGCAGCCAAATCTGGAAATGCGCCATTGGCAGTTGTGTTGAAATCCTCGGCGCTTTCCTCCGTCTTCTTGGAGAGATAAGGACAAAAAAGGCGCCGGGGTTAATAACTTTAAGTGAAGACAACCAGAAATGAGACAGACGGCAGGTAGCTGATATGTCGCTCTTCCTGGCAGCCGTGGGGGAATTGAGACCCAGGAGGTGCTGTGGGAATGGGTAAATAGGATGGTAGGGAGCCGCCATAGCGCTGTGGCTAGCACGCGTGTCTGATGGTCCCGAGGCCATGCGTTCGAATCCTTATTAAGGCGGGGATTGTTTTCACTTTTCTTATATTGTTCTAGCTCCATAGTTTTATATGGTGCTAACCTCATAGTTTTATATGGTTCTAGCTCTATAGTTTTATATGGTTCTAGTTCCATAGTTTTATATGGTTCTAGCTCTATAGTTTTATATGTTTCTAGCTCCATAGTTTGATATGGTTCTAGCTCTTTAGTTTGATATGGTTCTAGTTCTATTGTTGTATATGGTTCTAGCTGCATAGTTTTATATGGTTCTATCTGTATAGTTTTATATGGTTCTAGCTCCATAGTTTTATATGGTTCTAGCTCCATAGTTTTAGACCAACCCAGGCTCAACAGATGATGTGGACATTGTCTCACCGGCCGCCTTCACTTCCTGAGACTATTTCTGGTACCCTTTTTAGGCTGAGTCCACCAGGGAGCCCATGTCATTGTGAACAATTCGAACCCATGACAACTGGACTGGCCTGCTATCGCCTAGCCGCTACACCAACGCGGCTCCTGTCAGAAATGTGTATGACATAAAAATACAACCGGCTGATAAATCTTAAAACTTTTGAAATCTTACTAAAAGAGCAGAGAGATCTACTCACGGCCTACTGTTCACGATAAATAGCAACACAAACAGTCAGTTAATACCCTATACAAGATGTTGCAATCAACCTCAGCATTTATTGCTTGTATGTGATTTACTAGGCAGTTATACATTTTATAGTTTAGCATTGCTCTCTGAACGGCTCTCTGAGATTCATACCTTCTAAATCAACACAAACCAAATGTAGCGGCTGATTTCAAACCCTGGATTCGGTGTGTCCTGGAGTTGTGACGGAAACCGAAACATAAAGTACGTATAAAACCTGGATGAGGATCACATTAGCATGCCTCGTCACCGTCATTATAGAAGTTTTATCAACCCGTGTTAAGGAAAGCTATACTAATTGCTCAACAGAGTCTTGTCTATTCAGAGCCCTATTGTTAAATAATGGGTTTGTTAACAGTGTCTTTAGCAGGCGCGTTGGTGTGATGGCTAGGATATTACGTTGACAATAGCACGATCGCGATAGGACAGGGTTTAGAGCCCACACTCTGCTCGTTGCCGGAGAGAAAGACACTATTTCTCACTGCACTAGGGCCTAAAACATGTGATGGTTGTAACACTTCACATACAGCAGGTTCTTCCTACGGGGCTTATATATATATATATATGCAGTGTGTTTGTAAAATCTCACTACAATTTGTATGTAAAACAAATTTGAAAATGAAGTAATGATGTCATAATAAATGTGAATAAATTTGTAAAGTACAATTTCTTATTTTTTTTTTAACTATAACAGTTTGTAATGTAGCATTTCATACTTTTGACTTAACAGTATACGTTCGTAATGCACAATTTCTTGTTTTGGGTCGTACAGTGACACTATGTTCTACATACAAAATGTAGTCAGACTTTACAAACACCCGGTATATATATATATATATATATATATATATATATATATATATATATATATATTATATATATATATATATATATATATATATATATATATATATTTCATACTTTTTACTTAACAGAATAGGTTTGTAATTTACAATTTCTTGCTTTGGGTCGTATAGTGACACTTTGTTCTACATACAGAGTGTAGTGAGACTGTACACACACCCGAAATATATATATTTAATAACATTTTTACCACTCCTTTCTGCAATGTCTTAATCATTCGCGTTCCTTTCTTTAATCTTATAATATATCGTCTTTATCATTATCAGCCTAGAGAACTCTCTGGAAGGTATAGAGCTACGACAGCCGCTGTCTGTCAGCTTCTATTCTGAGCCGAGTTCTTAAGCTGTATCTACGTCTCTGGAAAATCTCGATCATCGTCACTTCCATAACTTGTATAGCGTTCTGCTTGCCTTATTTCTTAGCATTCGGATTACGGCTAATGCCTACTCTGGCTATATTTGTTTGCTGTGTCCTAATTGTATGGCCAGTAAACATTACATACTTGAATCTATATCCGTTGTACAACTTCGTAATTACTTTTTTTTTTTTAAATGAGGCTTTTAAGCTCAAATGCTACAGAAAAGTTCTTAGAATATTGTAGACCAAGAAGAAGAAGAAGAAAACTTCTTATATTCTACAAGATGTGGATACAGAAGAAAACGGCATCAAAACAATGTCGTGTCTCGGAAACTGAAATATTTTAGCCATATTCAACGTCCTTGTGGCTTGGAGAGTACAGTGATGGAAGGCGTGGTTCCTGTAGAAGAAGCAGTGGTTGGCCAGCTCGATGTAGGACACAGGACATTGCAGATATCTGTGGCATGAGGGTGTACGAGGTCGGAGAAATGGCAGGAGATCAAGGGGCTTTTTGACGCGAGACCGACGTTCTGTAAAGGACCTGCTACATAATGATGATCCGCTGTTAGACAGTGATTACCAGAGGCCATCTTGTCCGAGAAATTCACCCAAAGTGGAGGCGGTGCATTCTTGGTTTAAGGCCACTCTCAAATATATTTTTTTCATCATAGAATTCTGATTCCGATTCAGCTGAGACGAATGGCCCCGTTCAACCATCGACTATATCAGTTTGGTTGTATTTGGGTCCTTTATTATGTAGCTTGTGTTGAGTCTTTCGTAGATTAGACTGCTTGTTTTCGGCTTCCTGGCTTCTGGTTGGTTGATTGTGTTCGTTACTTTCTTGTTGCTGTTTATTTCTTTTTCATGTCTGGAGAGAGTCGCACACTTGTTAAGGCCTAGAGTAATTGTGTACCCACCCTGTCATATGGTGCTGTTTCCTTCAGGGAGCTTTACCAGTCGTCGACTCTCCTAGTGTTCCACCTTCTTCCCCGTCTTGGGTTGTCTTCGAACCTTCTCGTTCGTCTTTGGTCTCGTGTGTCGTCTCGAAAGTTCGATCCTGTTAGAAAGTGGAGCCGATTTGCGATCACCCTACAAAATTGGTCTTGGTCTGGGAAGCCGTTTTCATCCAGTTCTATTTCTTCTTCTGGTTTCTTCTTCTGTCTGGCTCTTTGCATTTTCTGATTCGGATGTTTCTTTCTGTGATTTGAGTAGGTGTATCTGTTCTCTTTTTTCTTGGATTTGTTTAAGCGTTTCTTCTGCCTTTTCTCTTTCGTCTTGAATGTTTTCGTCAGTTTCAGCCTTTATAGCAGCCATTCAAGCGACATCCTGCTCAGTCTTCGCTGAACTTGCTTCATTTTGTCCAGGATGCGCTGAACGGCCGTTATCTGTGTTTCTTGTGTCTTGTCGTTTTCTTTTTCTTCCTCCATGCTTTTGAACTGAGATCTCAGATCCTTCAGTTGACCTTCCAGGTGTGCTTTGTCACTTTTGGTACGTCGATTGGTCACCTCGTATTGCCTCTTAGCCTCTTTATATGATAGCTTGGATTTGATGGCGATTTCCATTGCTTCCTTGCTGTATTGGTGGCAGGGGCAACCGAGGTACCTGACGCCGTGATTGCCGAGGCAGTTGGCACATTTCCTGTTAGTGTTAGGCCTCCTGAAGTCCGTGTCGGTCTTTGCAAGCTGACACTGACTGTATGGATGGGTCCAGGGCAGTATCTACATACCTCCACCTCATTCTTGCAGGTGGCACGGGTGTGCCATAATTTATGGCATTTCATAGAAAGTCTCAACAAGCTAGTGTACAGGTTGACAAAGTAAGAGCAAAGATCAAGGTAACAAAGCCCGACAAAAAATGTGGGAAAGCGCTCCACCACAAACCCAGGAAGGCAACCTGTTTTTGGGAGGAGGGAACGGGAAAAGAAACACCCAAACGTCAAAGCCGGAAGATACTGGCCCAAGCGCACGGACTTAAAAGCGGTCAACTACTCAAGACAGGAGCCAAGTCAAAGCAATACAATGGAAGCGATGCACCACGCATAGCAAGTATTGATTGCAGAAGAAGAAATAGAGGAGGAGGAAGAAGAAAGGGGAGGAAAAGAAGGAAGAAGAAGGGGGTGGAAGGAGGAAGGAGAAGGAAACATAAGGAAGAAGAGAGAATGAGGAAGAAGGCGGAAGAGGGAGAAGGGGGAGTAGGGAGAAGAAGGAGGAGGAAGAAGATGGAGGAATAAGGAGGAGGAGGATGAAGGAGGAAGGATATGGAATAAGAGGAGGGGGGAAGGAAGAAGGAGGAAATATAAGGAAGAAAAAGGAAGAAGGAGAAGATGACATGACTACCGGCCCGGCAGCAAGTGTTCTATCCACATTCCTAACGCACCCTCCCCCTACCCACCCCCACCCGCCACATGCCTTTACTTAATTACTATAACCGAGTGGCTAGAATGTCGGGTTATTCTTCGGGAGATCGGGGTTAGAATCCTTGGCACGGTGTGGATTTTTCTTTTCTTTCGCGGGCATAAAGAAAACCCTAACCTGCACAGATCGCCGCGACTGCACCTAGCCAGGCGGCCTTAATTCCTCAGGCCCAAGACACCCCCCCCGCCCCCCCCCCCCTTTTTTTTCGTCCTTCACCGCAATGTACTATAGACAGTAGATGGATGACAGATGAATATAAAATAATAAGTGTTTCACAGCAAAGCTCGCCAGTCCTAATCCATTCCATTAAGTGAGCTTGACCTGTCACACACACACACGAACACGCACATATACACCCCTCACCCTCTTTTAATTTCCATCTCTTCCCAAAAACATAACAGACACCTCTGGAGCCGAGTATCAAGGGGACTAGATAAGTGAAAGTACAAAATCGAATTAC
>JACEFZ010022437.1:610000-730000 GCA_014155875.1 Cepaea nemoralis | reverse complement strand
CACGGCTTGTGCTGGAACTGCCAACGATTTGAATATTGAAATTCTTCCACACCCACCATATTCTCCAGATTTGGCTCCATCATACTGTTTTCTTTTCCCAAATCTTATAAAACAGCAGAAAGGAAATCGTTTTGACAGTGACGAAGATGTCATACTGGCTTGTGATAACTGGTTTAGTCCGAAAAATAGGTTGTTTTATTTTGAAGGTCTTTTCAAGGTCACGCAGAGATGGCAGAAATGCAGAAATTAAGATGGTGGCTACATTGAGAAAGAATAAGCACTGTGCCAAAGTTCAATTTTCTCCGCCTACCCCTTCATGGTCAGGCAAAAGACTTATGAGAAGCCCCTTGTGTGTGTGTGTTATTGGTTCAGCGATCTTCAAATGGTCAGTATGTGTGTTATCTTGGTTGAAAGATCTTTAAATGGTCAATATCTGTGTTATCTTGGTTCAACGGTCTTCACATGGTCAATATGTGTGTTATGTTGATGCGGTGATCTTCAAATAGTCACTGTGTGTGTTATCTTGATTCAACGATCTTCACATGGTCAGTATGTGTATTATTTATGTGCAACGATCTTCAAGTGGAACAAGGCAGAAAAGGGAAGTGCATAACTAGAAAACTAAAACAAATCAACTAGTGTCACTTGAATGTTAAAGATATTGTAAAAATGTGTGAATCAAACACAGGTCGCTGAAACATCATCATCATCTTGTAACGAGTCCTTTGCACAACGTCGCTCTCATCACGAGTCGCTTAAAAGAATCTCGATCCATTGCCATTTCCCCTGTCTCGTGCATTTTCATGTCCAATGTGTGTTCAATGTCCTGTTTCCATCTTCCTCATGCATTTCCATGGCCAAGGTGTGTTCAATGTCCTGTTTCCATTTTCCTGCTGGTCGACCCTCGTCTCATGCATTTCCATGTACAATGTATGTTCAATGTCCTGTTTTCATCTTCCTGCTGGTCGATCCTCGTCTCATACATTTCAATGGCCAAGGTGTGTTCAGTGTCCTGTTTCCATCTTCCTGCTGGTCGACCCCTGCCTCATGCATTTTGATTTCCAAGGGTTTTCAATGTCCTGTTTCCACCTTCCTCATGCATCTCCATGTACAAGGTGCGTTCATTGTCCTGTTTCCATCTTCCTGCTGGTTGACCCTACCACTGTTTCCATAAACCACGCCTTCCAGCACTCTTCTCTCCCAGCTACGGTAACGCCTCATATAGCGAATGTATTTCAGTTTCCCCGACATACAGTTCATGAGCCTGTTGTCCTTAATGAACGTATCTTATTCTCAACATTGTTCTTGTTCTTTGTCAACGGTACTCTGATAGTTGTTTGTCTGTAACATTTAATTTCACAAGTCCTGGGTTTCTTCCTCAGTTATTGCTAATCGTACCAAGACCCACTGTTGTATGTTGCCACAGAAATGGTGTATGTTTTAAACAATGATTGCTGCTGCTACTAATACTACTACCACTATTACTACTACAACCACCACTACTACTACTACTACAACAACCACCACTACTACTACTACTACTACTACTACTACTACTACTACTACTACTACTACTACTACTACTACTACTACTACTACTACTACTACTACTACTACTACTACTATCACCACCACCACCACTACTACTACTACTACTACTACTACTACTACTACTACTACTACTACTACTGCTGCTGCTGCTCCTACTACTACTACTACTACTACTACTACTACTACTACTACTACTACTACTACTACTACTCTTTCTACTACTACTACTACTACTACTACTACTACTACTACTACTACTACTACTACTACTACTACTACTGGTGCTGCTACTTTTTGTACCACCACCATCGCCACCACCACCACCACCACCACACCACCACCACTACTACTACTACTTCAATTACTACAACAACGATTACTACTACTAGTAGTAGACCTAATAATATTCTAAGATCTGTACATCTTGTTCGCGTGCCTGGAATTACCATTAAGTGAATAACATCACAAGTCACTCTAAGGTTAGTGTCACCGTCCGTACGCTTCCCTAAGGCCTCCTGGCCGTTACCAGGCAATTTGGTTGCCTACTAACGAGCAAAAATGACCTCTTTTGTTGGCCCCAGAATACAATTTGACCCCATCGTTGGCACGAGCTGCCTAAATTGGTGAAATGCATGAATGCCCAGATTTAGCACTCGCGTGATTAAACGTGCTGTGGGGTAATTTCTCATTCCTCTTCCATCTTATCATTTTTGGCTTAGAGAGGCTGATTTATCCTGGCCAACTGCGAGAAGGGACTGGAACCAGAAAATGACCTGGCCAGAGACAAATATGCCAGGGCTTTTCTCTTCTTAAATGAAACGCTTTCTCAAACCGGCACGTCGATTCTGTCTGGCCTGGTTATAGGTTACAATACATTGGCTGGAATTTCCTATTTCCTGAACTTAACAGCCTTGGTAGAGTGGTCTGTCTTCCTCTTCTCCTTCTACCTGTCATCTCCTAATGGAGGATAGGCTCTGAACCAAATTACGCCCAGTCCTGTTATATTTGTTCAAGTTTGGTTGTATTCTACAGCTTAAGTTTTTTACGGGGTGAGAGAGCCAGTCTTACACCAACCTTCATATTTTGCCTCCTATGACATGTTTACAGTGTTACTATTCTTAGCTGCCTGTACGGGCCCCGGTAACATTGGTCGAGAGTGGACGGTTGCTGACTTAGAAACAGGGTGATCCGAGACTCAGTCCTGGGCTGCCTATTTTCTGTGTCACCATCTTGTAGAGGTAGTTCTGTGTCACCACCTTTTAGAGGTAGTTCTGTGTCACTACATTTTAGAGGTAGTTTTGTGTCACTACCTTTTAGAAGTAGTTCTGTGTCACTACATTTTAGAGGTAGTTCTGTGTCACTACATTTTAGAGGTAGTTCTGTGTCACTACATTTTAGAGGTAGTTCTGTGTCACTACATTTTAGAGGTAGTTCTGTGTCACTACATTTTAGAGGTAGTTCTGTGTCACTACATTTTAGAAGTAGTTCTGTGTCACTACATTTTAGAGGTAGTTCTGTGTCACTACATTTTAGAGGTAGTTCTGTGTCACTACATTTTAGAGGTAGTTCTCGTGAGACTGCATTTTAGAGGTAGTTCTGTGTCACTACCTTTTAGAGGTAGTTCTGTGTCACCACGTGTTCTGTGTCAGCAACTGTTCTGTGTCACCACCTTATCTGTGTCACCACTTTTTGTGTGTCACCACCTTATGTATGTCACCACCTGTTTTGTGTCATCACCTTATCTGTGTCACCACCGTTTCTGTCGTCACTACCTTTTCAGCGTCACCACCTTTTCTGCGTCACCACCTTTTCTTCGTCACCACCTTTTCTTCGTCACCACCTTTTCTGTGTCACCACATTTTCTGTGTCACCACCTTTTCTATGTCACCACCTTTTCTATGTCACCACCTTTTCTATGTCACCACCTTTTCTGTGTCACCACATTTTCTATGTCACCACCTTTTCTATGTCACCACCTTTTCTATGTCACCACCTTTTCTATGTCACCACCTTTTCTTCGTCACCACCTTTTCTTCGTCACCACATTTTCTGTGTCACCACATTTTCTATGTCACCACCTTTTCTATGTCACCACCTTTTCTGTGTCACCACATTTTCTGTGTCACCACATTTTCTATGTCACCACATTTTCTATGTCACCACCTTTTCTATGTCACCACCTTTTCTGTGTCACCACATTTTCTGTGTCACCACATTTTCTATGTCACCACCTTTTCTATGTCACCACCTTTTCTGTGTCACCACATTTTCTATGTCACCACCTTTTCTGTGTCACCACATTTTCTGTGTCACCACATTTTCTATGTCACCACATTTTCTATGTCACCACCTTTTCTATGTCACCACCTTCTCCTTGTCTCGCACCCTTTTCTGTGTCACCACCTTTTCTGTGTCACCACCTTTTCTGTGTCACCACCTTTTCTATGTCACCACCTTTTCTTTGTCTCGCCACCTTTTCTGTGTGACCACTTTTTAGAGGTAGACGGATTTGAGTGTCTCCATGACACTCGAGAGCTCTTCCGGCTGTAGCAATGCCGCAGACAGGGACCCTCAAGCCAAGTTCAAGTGCAGCTGTCAGGAGATGTGAGACACACATACCTGCTAACTGCATGTAGGCAGCGGACACCCACGGGCTGGACATCGAGTGTACTGGACCACATGCTGATTCTAACCGTTCAGCCTAACTAGCTTTATGATATTCCCTCTGTAGTGGTTTTCAAATAAATGGTTAACATTTTGAAGGGTGAACAATGTCAATACTTTTGAGCAGTCATAATATCAGACAGAAGTGCCTTGTATAGATTTTACAAAACATGAATCGTCATGGCAATAGTAGCCGTTAACAATATGGCAAACATAATTAAGTGAGTGAATGATTGAATGAGTGAGTGAGTGAGTGAGTGAGTGAGTGAGTGAGTGAGTTGATGGGTGGGTGGGTGGGATAATTTACAAGATCCTTAATTGTATAGGCCAGCAGGCATTTCATGGTGATGTGGTAAATTTCATGCCGATGGTCTTTACTTCCCAAGGCAAATCCTGGAACCCATTCTACCCAGAGTCGATTCAGACATTTCGCCTTGTTGCAGAGGGACACTGGTAATAGGATAAGCCAGTGGTTCTCAACCGGTGGAGAATGTTCCCCCCCCCCCCCAAGGGGGAATTTTGGGGTTTCCCGGGGAGGGGGCGATGAAGATTATTTCAAGATCGCGTTAATACAAGAACCGATTACTTGATCTTGTTTTTCCCTACATACTTTACGGTTCTGTACGTCTCACCCTTCTAAAATTCGTTTGCATAAAGTAAGTAGACCCACAAATCACGTTTTATGTGGACGTCTAGACTTGTTTTAGTATGTGCTCCCATTATTATGTATACTGTGTAAGGGGGGGGGGGGGATTTTTAGGTAGGAAATACGAAAGGGGGGAATGATGTTCTGAAAATATGGTGAAGGGGGGCACGGGCCAAAAAAAGTTGAGAACCACTGGGAGAAGCTAATCCACAAAATCAGTCCAGTGCATTAGAAGTATAGTGTGTATTTTTAATGACTGTGCAGTGTTTGAAAATATTGCCGGTCCAAGTTTTATATTTACCTAGTATGTTGCATATACTTTACAAAGGGTGAATACAAAACTTGGACCGGCAATATTTTCAAACAATACACAGTCATTAAAAATACACCCTGTGGTAGCACGTGTATCTACTGCGCTTGAGTTCAAAGCGTGAGAACGTAAACCAACAAAAATTGTGGAGGCTGCGAAGATTGTGGTTTTGTAGAAGAATAATTAGAACACCGTGGAAGGACAGAAGGAGGAATGAAGATATATAGAAAGAAGTTAACTCACCAAGAGAACTGGTTACTCGCTGTAGAAGAAGGCATCCTACATTCTTTGAGCACGTCATGAAAAGGGGAAGCTGGAGTATATCAACACAACGTGAAACTTAGAGGGGAAGAGAGGCAGGGGGAGACTATAAGAGAAGATGATGGACAGTTTGACATCATAGTATGGGGGAATTGCAATTCCACTCTTAGAAAGAATTACAACGTCTACTACCTGCATTCTTCAATGCTTGTTCTGAATTTGGTTTAACAATTAACAAAAAGAAGACACAGATTATGTCACAAGGTGCACATGGGATACCATCAATCTTTATTGACGACGCCGAACTGGAGATAGTAGACCATTTTACATATCTATTGTATATATGTACATGGCGCATTATCCTTAGATCAGGAAATCAACATCAGGATTGATAAGGTAGCAACAACAATGAACATATTAGCAAAAAGAGTCTGGGAGAACAGGAAGCTTACTGCCAAAACAAAAGTCCTCGTCTACCAAGCCAGTGTCCTTAGTACTCTTCTTTATGGCAGTGAAACCTGGTCAACTTACTCACACCAAGAGAAACGTTTAAACAGCTTTCATATGCGGTGTCTGCGAAGAATACTTGGTATTAAGCGGCAAGACAAAATCACAAATACTGAAGTATTGGAAAGATCAGGTTGTGTGACGGTGTGTTCCATGCTCAGTCTTCGTAGACTTAGATGGATAGGACATCTTAGGAGGATGGATGATGGTAGAATACCAAAGACATCTTTTTTGATGAATTATAGATGGGTAGGAGATCTCAGGATCAACCTCTACTACGATACACAAACGTGTATAAGCGGGATATGATTGATACAGGCATTGATAATGCACACTGGGAGCAAGTCGCCGCTGAACGTGTTGCATGGAGGGCAACTATCAGAAATGGAATAAAGACAAAGGAGAAATGATTGCAGACAAAGCACACACAAAGCGTAAGAGACGTAAGATGGTGCATGATGGTGGAAATGACCATGCTTTCACATGCATCCACTATGGACAAACATTTACAGCACGAATTGGCCTTATCAGCCACACTCGCCACCTCCATGGGTCGTAGTTATTAAGCCTGTTTGAAGTACAATGTACCAAACTATCGTCTGTCAAGGCGGAAAGGTGCCAATAGTCCAATAGTGGGGGAATGTCAGGATCAGAAATGATTGGCAGTAGATGGGACAGGGGACAATGGGAAGATATCAGCTTTACACGGAATGGACTATAAGAAGTTTAAAAAAGCAAACAAACCGCACTGAATGGCATATGATAATGATGCTGATGATAATAATTGTGATGATAATGATGACACATCAAAATATTTTCAGTTTTATCCAGTATTCTGCATTTCTTCTTCTTCTTCTTCTTCTTCTTCTTGTTCTTCTTCTTCTTCTTCTTCTTCTTCTTCTTCTTCTTATTATTATTATTATTATTATTATTATTATTATTATTATTATTATTACTTCTACTACTACTACTACTACTACTACTACTACTACTACTACTACTACTACTACTACTACTACTACTACTACTATGATGGTTAACAAAGTTAAACTGGCGAAAACAGCACGTAATCAAGATGATGACTGTCACCGCCTCACTTCCATATATAGTAGAGGGCTGCAACTCCAGCCCAAGGGAGACCATTGAGTCGCGCAGGACCCGAGTAATCTAGAACCTTCTCGAAAGAGCTGGTCACCAAGTCCATGATTCCGTGGACACTGATGTGGCCCGCCTAATGCGGGGTCCACGAGGAACTCGGACAGAGTTACCGCCCGTGTCGAGTTAGGACACGCGGAGACCGGCAGAGGACAAACGGACTTGAGAGAGACAACAAGGCCTGCCTGAGAGGGACTCATAGATATTCATAGATATACTTAGGCTAGATAGTGTGCTAGATCATTTAGATCTAGATAGTATGACAACTATATGTTTGATGTTTAACTATCTGTGATATGTAATATAAGAGAGCGCGGGTCTGTTTACCCACTGCGCCAACTGTACACTTTATACAATAAATGTTCTATATCCTAGCGAACAGTGTATTGTTGCCTGTATGAACCCGAACCATTATTTAGATAAGAGTAAGATGATGACAATGACGATGGCAAATCCCAATATTTTCTGATTTCCCTTTTTTATCCTGCACTCAAATTCGAATTGCTTTATCGAGGAATAATGATTCTCGTTTGTTCGCTCGGCATTCTCCAATTGACTGAAGTTATGACAATTGTCGCCCATTTTGTTCTTATTTCCTTCTCGTGTAATGAGGCCCTCGAAGAGTGAACTGGCAAATAATTGCAGATCATTTCAGTTCCGTAAGTAGGCCACTCGTGTCTGGCAGGAGAGTATTGTGATTGTGTTTGCCTTCTATTACTTCTGTCTGAGGACGCTTTATAGTCTTCCTTTCAGGTTTAACTGTAAGAACTCGTGCGTTATGTTTCTTATTTGCATTTCGTTTTGTTTTCTATTCGAAATTTGAAGGATGAAAATAACTTACATCAGTCTTTTCTTGTAGCTGAATGTCTGTCTCATTTCTGTGTGGGTGACTGTCTATGTTTCTGTCTACCTATTAGTCTCTTTGTTAATACGAGTATATCTGTCTGTCCTTGTGTATGTCTATCTATATGTCAGTGTGTACTTGTGAACGTATGAACGCATTTACGAATGTTCGTATTTGTACATCTATGTATGCATTTGTGTGTTGGTTGGTTGGTTGATTGGTTGGTTGGTTGGTTAGTTAGTTAGTTAATTTATTTGGTTGCTAGTTAATTGGGTAGGCAGACAGGCAGTCAGTCAGTCAGGCAGGAAGTCAGTCAGTCAGTAAATAAGTCAGCTAGTCAGACATGCGCGTCTGTTTGTCTACCTATTCTATCAGTAAGCAATGGCAAACTAATGAGCGCAATCTTGCCAATAAATCAACGAGAGCGGCAAAATGCTGGTGTTGACAGCGATGTCCTGTAAAGGATATACGAAAAAAAAAAATGTATGTCCACCAACGAATCCCTCATCCAGCTCAGTTTAATAAACTGTCAACCTATCTAGCCAACAATACTGTTAATCCCGTCTACACAGATCTAATCAAACCGAACCACAATGATCACATTCTGCCTGCCTGCCTGCCTGCCTGCCTGCCTGTCTGCCTGTCTGCCCTCTATCTATCGTGCAGTATGACAAAACTCACATATCGTCTTCACCATAATCTCGCCAATGTATCGTGGGTTGTCACCTCGAAAGATTTCAGTTGTTGTTGGCATTTTTATTGTTGTTGATGTTATCTTCCACTTATTTTAGGCCTCCTGGGGAGAGATTATTGAAATTCTACCGCCTGTGACTGGTGCCTTACCTCCAATTTCTTCCATGATTCATGATTCTTATTTTTCTAGGATCAAATAAATTCCCTACCGGTTTGCCAAAACTGTCACATGTTCCTTACCTACTTAACCCTTTTATATTTGCTACTACCACCATGTCAAAATCAGAGGATAGACTCCTCATTACGACTTACATCACCCACAGACTCCTCGTTAAGATTTCAGCACTCTCGGACATATCCTCATTACGACTTACAGCACTCACAGACTCCTCGTTACGACTTAGAGCACTCACAGACTCCTCGTTACGACTTAGAGCACTCTCGGACTCCTCGTTACGATTTGAGCATTCACCGACCTCTCGTTACTTCTTACAGCACTCGCAGACTCCTTCGTTACAACTTGGAGCACTCTCGGACAGAATCCTCATTACGGTTTACAAGACTCACAGACTCCTCATTACGACTTACTGCACTCACAGACTCATCGTTACGACTTAGTAAAGTGTATTAATTCCAATCTGTGCGTTCTGGAAAGACACGAAACAAAAACAACAACACAATAAAATCCGTGTGGAATACGTCTCTGTATTTATGCGTTTGTCCAGTGCCAAGCTTGGGAAATCGTGCAAGGAAATAGGCAGATACAGTTAACATGGAAATACAAGAAATCATGGCCCGTAAATTATTCCATGCGCCGGATGCCATCAACTTCTTAACGTGCCCACTGCCGTTGGCTAGGCCCCTATCTCATTTTCATTGTTTTATTTTGCCGGTGGATTTTTATTTTTATTTTGTTTTTGTTTTTTATTTTATTTAAACTAGTTTTCGTTCCCAGAATACGGTGATGATTTCCAGTGGTTCTGTTATTCCTTTCTTCAGCGGCTCTTTCTGTTCAATTTCGTTGTTTCTGTTTCTTTTCCATTTTTTGTCTTGTTTTGGTACGTCTTTACCTCTTTTAATGCAAGAGGACTGACTTCATTGCACCGAGGTTTATCCCATACGGCTCGATCTCTTTCCGCAGGGCGACCTGCCGAAACCTTCGCACAAAGCACGAACTCCGTACCTCCCGCGTTGAATCCCTAGAAATCTCCTAGACAATTACATTCATGAACAGAATGATTTAGTCCTGAATTGAACCCACAACCTTCGGAGCGCGAGGCAGGCGATGTTATCACTACTATCTCTTGCTATCTGTGTACATATAGAGTTGGTTGTGTATGTGTGTGTGTGTTCTGTGTACACGCAGAGTTGGTTATGTGTGTACTTCTCTGTGTACACGCAGAGGTGGTTGTGTGTGTTCTTCTCTGTATTCATACATAGTTGGTTGTGTGTGTCCTTCTCTGTGTACATACATAGTTGGTTGTGTGTGTCCTTCTCTGTGTACACACATAGTTGGTTGTGTGTGTCCTTCTCTATGCACACCCATAGTTGGTTGTGTGTGTCTTTCACTGTGTACACACAGAGTTGGTTGTGTGTGTCTTTCACTGTGCATGACGCCTGTCTCCCTCTGTTTGTCTGTGCTTGTCTCCGTGTCTTTCTCCTCTCTGCCATTATGTCTCTGTTCTGGTTCACCTCTATTCACATTCTATCTAATATCATCTAAGTCAACTCTATCAATTTCTCAAAGTATGTCAGTTTTCGGAGATTTTAAAAACACACAGTATTTCTAATTAACATGGTGACGCGCCTGTGTTGTGTGTCTGTATGTACATACATTGCTTGTCAATCTTCCCTTCATGCTTTACTTTCTTCAGCTTATTATAGCTTTCTTTACCTTTCTTTATGGGACTCATCAGTAGAAGAGGTGGAAGTGAGAAGTATACCTCATGTCGGAAATGCTATTCAAGATGGATATTGAAAACAGGTTGAAGGTTTATATGAAAAACGTAAGATAAAACACTATTTGCATGTCCTTTTCAGGACGTCGCAGTCAATATTATCAATTATTGACTGTTTATAATTTTCTAGACAGTGTTACCTTCAATAGTATGCTATTGCTTTCGTACCGGCCGATCGCTTAACCCATTGTGAAGATCAACGCCCAGAGATATTCTCCCAAATCGGCTGCAGCGGACTTTATGTCGGGAATGTGTTATGTCGGGATTGTGAAACTTCGTTCACTCCCCCCCATGCCACGGACACAGACCAGCAGCTTCGAACAAATAATGGTGTTTGTTCATCAAGACTGATGATGACCATTCTTTTTCATCCAGTAAGGTTGAAAGTCTGGTGCCGTAAATTCTAAGATGGCCGGTAAGGCCTATTTTGGCTCAAAATATTCTTTGACGATGTCTGCAAAGAAAACTTGACGTTCCAGGAGACGGATCTCCTGCAGTGATTTTTTTTTTGGGGGGGGGTCCAGCCGTTTTTTTTCCCCACAGCTCTTGCAGTCATGTTTGCTTCACGAGTGACTACATCCTTATATAATGATGTGCGCCACGAATTTCGGTCTTCGGCAGCAGTCTCCTAAGAGTCGTGATGAATTCCTAGAGCAGTAGTTCCCAAGCTTTTCAAGCAGAGGGCGATATCTACAATTTTCGTTAGTTAAGCGAGCCACAACGTTATAAAATTATAAACGTCGTGCAATATCATTCTTACGTTTCTTAACTTTCGCCAACAAAATTATAAAACGTTAAAGGCAGTCATTGTCTTCATAACGTTTCGTTGCGAACTGAACAGGCGCATTCGATATCTGAGCATAACAACCACGAGCAGAGTAAATTATCCTACGCTGACAGGGCGCTCCAAGTGCATTTTCGAAATTATTAAAATCAATCAATCAATCATGTGCCATGCCGGAAAGCGTGGGCGGTCATGACTCTCCATTTCACTCGATCACCAGAATTAAAATATATTATATTAAATAACGAGTGGAGGCGTGCCATTTTCTGACAGCTGGCGGGGTACATGTGACCCGCGGGCCGTGGTTTGGGAACCACTGTCCTAGAGATCTTCAGTGTGTCTTTCAAGCGTTACCTCTGACCGACTTGGGAGGGTTTACCACAGCGCAGCTTCATGTTAACAAATTCGTTTAGCGATCTGGCATGCGAGTCAAGTGACCAACCCAGCGAATCTGATTCTTCATTAGTAGAGTGTGGATACTGGGCATGGACGCTCTTTCTGAGACTTCTGTGTCTAGGATTAGGGAACAAATAATAAACATTATTAAATTGCATAGTGATTAGTGAGTATGACTACGAAAACAGTGGTTCAGGTTGAATCCCCAGTTGAGGCAGGACTGCCTGTTCAGATCAGAACGTCATGGGATTCTGTCCGGCCTCATCAAACGGTACCAGGCAATTTTTAGAAATGTCTAAGAACTGTTTGGACAGGACATGCGACGAGGAAAGCAGCTGACCAACCTCTGCCTCATTATGCCGTGGCCTGACACTTCATAAACCAGTTGGTCGCGCTTGCTGCGTAATTACTTTTGCCGTTATCATAATATATACGACAGTCGTCAAGCCCACGATGATCATCATCATCGTCATTCTTTCAACGTACCACAGTTTGTCTAGACAAGAAGACGACAGGCCTGGCTCATGAGAACAAATTATTCATACACTCTAGCTTGTGGTTGCTCGAAGTTTATTTCTACACGCGGCAGAGATGTGTTGGCCTTAGGAGCTGATATTCCGTTATGATTGCATAGTTTTTATTGTATTTCTGTTTTCTAGTGTGCATTTTATTTCTAATATTTTTCCTTCAGAGCATGAATGTATTCTTAAGTCTTATGTATTCCGGGAGCCGCCGTAACGTAGTAGCTAGACCCTAGCCTATCGCCCCACAGGTCATGAGTTTGATCCACAACTGGGCGGGTTCTGATTTGTCTTTTTTATTGACCCAGACTAAAACGGGTACCAAGACTGTCTTAGGAAGTAAAGGCGGCCAGGGTGATACTGACCCCATGACCCACCGAGTGTCGGTTGGTCTATACAAATATGGATCTCGTACCTTACGCCCAATACTTCTCAAGGCATGTAAAGGAGCCGTTTGTCTACCCATTAACTTATGTATCCCTGCCTCATGTTCAAAAGCGCGTTAGGAAAACCTGATATCTTGATTGTCCTTCCGCCGGAAAGAAAAAGAGAGAGCCGAATTATTTCGAGACAATAACTTCTCTTGTCACATAAATCTCGCGTCTTCATCCATACAACTTTTCTTCTTTTCCCGTTCTTGGAATTTGAGCTCGTATCTGTACGATCGTAAAAGCTCCGCTATGTTTAAACACGTGGTTTGACTTTCCGCTGAATGGCGTTGTCACAAGAATGTTCACTCAAAGTCACTCACTGTAACAGGCGTTTCCGTTCTCTGATGGGTCTTATTAGCTGCCTCCGACATTTTGAAACATACAGAATAAATAAAGGAGGCGCATTTGCGAAATTTCACAATTAACAAATCTACCGGCAACAATCATAACATTAAATGGAAGTTGCGTGACAGAAATCAAAAACAGAATCTATATCTATAAAACAGAGTGTATGTGACTTTGTTTGTTTGTTTGTATTGGATGGGTTCGATAACGGTACATCCGATTGAGATGAAATTTTCTACACGTCTTCCTTTCATTCCTGTGCAACCGACTACAATAGTTTCATAGTGTAAAATCTTCTACTTATTTAATAACATTTACTTTTTCATTTTTCATTATATAAGTTCTATATAGCAGGGGGACTTCACTCTAGAAAAGTTATTTCAAGGGGCATAACTTTTAATAACATTTTATATACTTTATAGTCATATTGTTGGACTTACTTGCACTATTGTTAAACTCTTTGTCTATAGTTATTTTCAGGCATATGAGTTATAATAAATAATGATATAATCTTTAAGGCATTTTCAAAGTTTGCATAAAAATAATGCATAATGCATAACATTGTAACCCATCTTTTTCTGCTTAAAGAACTTATCAACTGTCATGTCGGTGATTAAAAACAGTTTTCATTAAAAATAATGAATGGTGTGTGGAAGGACATTCTTTTAAGTTACTGTGCGCCAGGAGCTGGGCGAAACCACGCCGGGTCAGATAGATAGACAGACAGACAGATAGTCGGGAACGGAAGCTTATTTGACTACTTATATGAATTAAATGACATGCTCCCCACCAGGGACTGGGTGAAGCCGGGCCGGGTCAGACAGACAGACAGATAGACAGACAGTCGGGAACGGGAGAGCTTATATGACTACGTATATGAATTAAATGAGATGCTCCCCACCAGGGACTGGGTGAAGCCGGGCCAGGACAGACAGACAGACAGATAGACAGACAAACAGACAGTCGGGAACGGGAGAGGTTATATGACTACGTGTATAATTAAATTAGATGCTCCCCACCAGGGACTGGGTGAAGCCGGGCCGGGTCAGACAGACAGACGGACAGATAGACAGACGGACAGATAGTCGGGAACGGGAGAGCTTATATGACTACTTATATGAATTAAATGAGATGCTCCCCACCAGGGACTGGGTGAAGCCGGGCCGGGTCAGCCAGACAGACAGACAGACAGACAAACAAGCAGACAGACAGACTGATTGATAGATAGATCCCCTCCAGGGCCTGGGCGAAGCCGGGCCGGGTCAGCTAGTATTATATAAAACAGATAGAAGAAAGAAAAAAAAACAGCATTTCAGAAAATGCAAATAATCTGTAGAAGATCAATCATTGAGTGTCAGAAAGAGAGCATAATATACACATATACGAAAGAGACAACCAAGAGTTTGTTGGTCATGTAATGAGAAGAGAGTCATTGGAAAACAGTTGTGACCTGCCCATGGCGGATGCAGGAAGTCGCTTAAGACGATTAGTCACCCCCTCGGCACTTAATCAGTTAATGTCTCTCCCATCTGCTGTTATTAACATAAGTAAATACTTAAATTCCGGTCTCCGTGCAAAGGCTTTACGGACGCGGTTTGTAATTCCGCTTACCTGCGTTCGAAACACAGCTGCGACCAATTTGGCAGCAGACCGTGTCACGCTGGGTTGTAACGTGATGGTATGGGAGCCGGTCGTTCAGAAAGCAATGGCAAACTACTGAAGTGAACTTGCCAAGACATCAACAGCAGCAGTGGTGGAGTTGACAACGATGTTCTGTAAATAAGCTATGCAAATTTTTAAAAAAATACTTACATACAGGGTGTATTTTTAATGACGGGTTTTTGAAAACATTGCCGTTCAAAGTTATGTATTTATCCTCTGTGGACTCGTGCAACGTAAAAGGTAAATACAACACTTGGAACGGAAATATTGTCAAACACTTTGTCGCATGTTGGTGCAACGGCGCGACTTTAATGGACGTAATAGTCTAAGAGTTAATGTTTTATACTTAATTATATATATATATATATATATATATATATATATATATATATATATATATATATATATATATATATATATATATATATATATATATATAAAGTCGATCACCGTAGTTATTTCTCTCGGCTTCATCATCCTTACCGAGAGGACTCTCTTAATTTATTATACGTCGTCAAGTCTTTTACTACCTCGGACTTTACTTAAAAGCGTTCTCAGATTACTTATTAATATTCAGTGTTCACTCTCTCTCTCCACTATCATCATAAGAATCACTGTATGAAACGTACAAACGTAAGATGACTCAGAATCAGTTTCTTTCCTTCTATTGATCTAATCAACAAATGTCAAGTACTCAAACAGCACATATAAACGTATCTATCATTCTCAATCTAAAATATTACGTAGCACTTTATTAAGCCATTGTAATCTCTCATAATATGGTGTCCGCACTCTACGATAATCACGGCTTGACTGCCCTGTCACCTTCGCGAATCTTGCTTATTCGCTTCGGTGATGACTCGACGTACCTTTCGTGGCCGAGATCCACGCTTTTCATGTGCTTCAAAGTGACTATATTTTAACATGCCATGAGCCTTGAACTGGATCATAACAGTTGGTTCCATTCACTTGCATTTGAGTATATAATGTTACTTTGAATTAACCATGACTTCTGTTCTCTCTGGTTTTGGTTTTTTTTTGTTTTTTTTAAAGACTTAGTCTTTTGGTTTGACTTTCTGGTTCAATTATATCCATCATTTCTTGAAACGGTGTTTTTCGCAAACATGTCTTAATAATATCAATGCTAGTACGATCATTGTTAAAGGAGACTCTAGGTGTAGAAGAGGATTCCCAACGAAAACAGACAGGCGATTGATATATTTACTTTCTCTCATGTCAAACAAATACGATATACAATTAATTTTCTTTCCAACAGAATAATACCCGAAAACTCCGCTGACAGTTCACATTACGCAATGTTTCAGTGCGAGATAACTCTGGTGACTTTTTCTGCTGTCTTCTGAGTCGAGATTGATTAAGGTTCTTGGTTGTCACAGCCGCAGACGAAAAGTCAAATCCCATGAAACCCTGCGTTTACTTCCGTTGATGTCTGTACAAAATGGCGTCATGTCCCAGAAGGCGGTCGACGGGAAAGTAGTCGAGGTCACTGAACTGGCTCTGAAAAAAAAAAAGACTTTTCGTTCGGATCTTTTATTTTGTATTTAGTTGAAGATTGCTGGTCGCAACTCATGCACATGACTATTATATCTTTAACTGGTAGATTGTCTCATCATCATCATCCAGTGCCTTGCCGGCTGGCGTGGACTATCATGCCTCTCCTTAAATTGCGATCTGCGACGGCATGGATCAATTCATGTGTCGACTCCTGTCCATGCCATGACACAAGACTGTCAAGAATCTTCTCTCGCTGTCTTCCTCTATCTCTCTTTCTGCAAATCTTTCCTGTTGTCACAACATGTTCTAGTTGCTGTCTTCTCATAACGTGGCCCAAAAAAAAAAAAAAAAGATGACTGCCTCTTTCTGATGTTTGAAATAAGTTGCGTTTGTGACTTAGCTTCCCTCAAAATGTCCAGATTGCTCATTTTGGCTGTCCAGTTAATTGTCCAGTTTTTGTTTCTCATAAATCTTCCAGTACTGATTAATCTTCTAGTATGGTAAATCTTCTAATACTGTTAAATCTTCTAGTACTGGTAAATCCTATTGTTATAGAGGAGCGGATGGCCGAGTGGCTAAGAATGCTGGGTTCTCCTTCGAGATACCTGGGTTCGAATCCTCGGTAAGGTGTGTATTTCTTTTTCTGTCAGGGGCAAAATCATAACCCTAACGTGTACAGTTCGCGACGACTGCACAAGCCAGGCGGCCTTAATTCCTCAGGCTCAAGACACACCCTCGCCACCTCCTGTCCTACAAAGCAAGGTACTATAGACAGATGACAGCAACTCTTCACACGAAAGTTTACCGCCACTAGTAATGTAATGAGCAAGATCAGACGCAAGTGCGATGCCTGGGTTCGTCACTTCTCTCAGTGAAGGAAAGATTGGCCGCCTCTTCCTCCTTGCTCAAGGCCTACAAAATGTGATGGCGCTATCACATCACAGACCCCCCTGTCCTACACAGCAACGTACTATAGACAGATGACAGCAACTCTTCGCGCGAAAGATCTGCGACACAATAAAATGGCGCATGTTCTGTGCAGATCGTTGTGATTTACCCAAACCCCAGGTCGTTTTACTAGGCAGTTTTACATTCAGTAGTTTGCCATTCCTTGCTGAACGAAAGGTCAAAGTTTAGGTCCAACTGACCGATGTGAGGATTTAACCCATCACTCTATCGTCAGCGCACTATAAGTTTCAGCGTAAGGGCATTAAACTCTGCGGGAACGCTGACCCCTACCGAAACCATGCAGTGGTAACATTTCCAGAAATATTGATCGGGACGTCTTGGAGTTAATGTTGTCTTATTGCTTGTCTTTGGCAGGTCACTATTGGGTGCTTGTAATTAACAGGCAATTGTATGTTTGTTCGATCCCTCGGTAAGGTGTCGGATTTTTTTCTGTCGGGGGCAAAAAGAAAATCCTAACCTGCACAGTTCGCGGTGACTGCACTAGCCAGGCGGCCTTTATTCCTCAGGCTCAAAGACCCCTCTGTCATACACCGCAAGGTACTATATTGGCAGTAAATGACAGTGACAGTTGTATGTTTGTTACGTCTAGCTCATAACGGCCTGATCTAGTTCATGTGAGGCGCTGTGACGTCACTGCCTACAGCAATATTTGCAGTGGGATAGCTTAGTGGGATTTAATTTACCCTATTGATCTTAGTTCATATTCAGATAGGGACCAATGCCTGAAGATGTACCAAATGATCTCTGGATAATGGATCAGCTGCCGGCAATAGTTGTTTCTCAGATAGGGGCAAAATAATATGTGGTTTGGGTACACATCTACACTTTTAAATGACCGCCTCGGCAGTTGGAAATCATAACGAGTAGGCTTTTTAAGTAACAACATTGGGAAATTTTCAGTTTAGTTTTAGCAGATCGTAATTCCGCATTCCGCGTTCGAAACACAGTTGAGGGCGATGTGGCAGCAGATCGTCCTGCGTTGGTTTTTTTTTTTTTTTTGTGTGAAGTGGTATTTGTGCCGGTTGTTCAGAAACCAACGGCAAACTTCTGAACAAAATCTTGCCTAGCCAGAAGATGCTAAGGTTGACTGCTACGTCCTGGATATGCAACTAACTATTCCATAACAATATGTATAACGATGTGTGACGGTGATGAAATAAAAGACACCCCCTATACGAAACATGTTGTTGCGATATTGAATGTGTCAGTGGAAAGACACAAATATCGCCATTTATTTATTTTTTTTTTGTTTTTTATATAGTTGCATATCCTTTACTGGACGTTGCAGTCAACACCAGCATTTTGCTGCTGTTGTTGATGTCTTGGCAAGTTTTAAGTTCAGTAGTTTGCCATTGCTTTCTGAACGACCGGCTCCCATATAAACACGTAAGAACCAGCGAGACGCGGTCTACTACCAAATCGGTCACAGCTGTGTTTCGAACGCGGGTAAGGGGTACTACGAATCGCGCCCGCAACGCCATCATCATGGAGAATTAGCTAGATGTAAACCAACACCGGCACGGTGGCCTAGGTGATAGTTACCAGCTCTTTTAGTGTGGTTTCATATGCTGAACACCATGCAGTGTGTGCAACCAGGTGTGGTTGCATGCTCTGTTGATAAACTTGGTTAAGTATTTTGACATGCACCTAACTTTAACAAACCAACACACTCTAACCAACCTTGTTTCACAGCATGCACAAGAAAGACGAAAAGAATGTCTGCGTTGTTGACAGCCTGTTGTTGCCCAATTGTTCTCCGTTTTATTGTGTGATAAATCAGTCACGAATTGAGCTTTCCTCTCTTAAACGGCGAGGTTTTCCAGATAACGTGGCGCGTGTTCATGTTTTGTGGCAGTTGCCTTTGAAGTTGCCCGTGATGAATGTTTATGGTTTCATAACCATCAGACCGCCTTCCTAGAGTATTTGATTATTGCCCAAGTTTGAGTGTTTTCTGGCAATATTTTTGATTATCGCCTAAGTTTGAGTGTTTTCTGGCAATACTCCTCGGCAGGCCGTTCTAACAATTAAATGTAAAGGGACTTAGGTTCCATCCATTGTAGTATTTTCTTTTTCGCTTTGAACTCAACCGTAGTCCATATACACTATTTATAGTATTGATGGACTGAATTTTGCGTGTGGATTAACTTTCCCTATTAGCAGTGTCGCTCGCTATCAGGCGAACCCACTCCGACTTCACAGGTATTTGTAATTTACGTCCTCAAGTCAAGGACGACAGGTCAACATTTTAGTCCAGCTGTCCGGTGTAGGGGCTGAACCGCTTAACTCGGCATCAGCACACCGGATGTTTAAGAACACGCATTCTTACCCATCCGGCCACGCGGACCTGCGCCATTGTAGTATATTATAATAGATAATATGCTGGGCCTATATGATTTTTCTTTTTCTAAACCTATTATGCTATGCTCTTATAAAAATCATACCATACTGGAGGGCAAGGTTGAGGCAAGCGAGCAAGAGGTAGACAACGACACAAGTGGGAAGATAACACCAAGAGACGGTCGAATATCAATCTGGAGATCCATTGCAGCCAACTTTCATCGCGGAGACGGCACCTGATTAATTGATATGATGGTGTAGAGGTCAGCGTGACCGGGGTTTATTGCGCTCGTGCTTCAACTTCCTGTGTGCTGAAGGTTGGGATAGTTGGATCATTCCACACATTGGTAAGCTGAGATTCATCGTTGACTACTCGTTCATATATTAATGGCAAACTACTGAACGTACAATTGCAGAGAAAATCAGCAAGGGGTTGATTGCAACGTCCTGCAGTGGACATGTATGTATTGTCTATTTATAGACTCTAAACTGGATATTTATCGCTTTGAAATGGATATTGAGCTCTATGAACTGGATATGTAGCTCTATGAACTGGATATTTAGTGCTCTGAACTGAATACGTGTACAACACTCTGAAATTGATATTTATATCATTCTGAATTAGGTTTATAGCTCTCTAACTGAATAATAACCGGCTTCACGTTTATTTAGCAGTCTAGTCTAGGGTGTATATTTATAGCACTCTAAAACTGGATATTTAGAGCTCTGAACAGGATATTTATCGCACTCTGAAATGGATATTTGTAACACTCTGAAATGGATATTTATAACACTGTGAAATGGATATTTATAACATTAAAATGAATATTTAGCTCTCTAAACTGGATATGTAGCTCTCTCTCTCTCTCTCTGCTGGATATGTATAGCACTTTAAACTGTGTATTTAGCTCTCTGAACTAGATAGTTTATGCTCTGAACTAGATATTTAGTACTTTGAGATGGATATGTAGCCCTCTAAACTGGATATTTAATGCTCTGTACTATATATATGCCGGCTCCGTGGCGAGCGAGTTAAGGACGCAGTTTATGATCCCGCATACTCGCGTTCGAAACACAACTGTGTTGGTTTTTTATGAAATGGTATGGGTGACGGTCGTTCAGAAAGCAGTGGCAACCTACTGAACGTAAATTTGCCCAGGAATCACGAACAGCCAAAATATGCTAGTGTTGGCTGCAACGTCCTGTAAAGGATATGCAACAACTTTACTGGATATATAGCTCTCTGTACTGGATATTTAGCTCTCTGAACTAGAAAATTAGCAATCTGGACTGGATAAATGGTGCTGTAAACTGGATATTTAACGATCTTTTCTGGATATGTAGTTCTATCAACTGGATTTAAAGCAAATAATTTTGTTGTTGTTTTGTTTTGCGTTTCCTTGCTCTTCAGCTCAAGAGTAGTCCATACACGTGCTATTACTTCTAATGTACTGGACTGATTTGTGCATGCGGATTAACTTTCTAGACATCTTTAAGGGAGGTAATCAGTCTGCCATTGCTTTCCTTCTTGGCAGTGACAATATAGTTCGGTGACCGAGGACACTATTGAAAAAAAAAAAAGATCCCCGAATTCTCCACCAGCTATTTGCAATTGACGTCCCCAAGTCAATGACTAGAATTTAATATGTTAGTCCAACTGACCGGTGTAGGGGATGAACTCGTTACCTCGGCATCAGCACACCGGAAGTTTAAGAGCTATGGCTCATATCCATTCGGCCATGCTGAGCTCTATATAAGGGGGCTGAGTGGTCTCGAGGTATGGTGTCCGCCTCGAGTTCAGGCCCCGGTAAGGACCGGGAGTTATTTAAAAAATCCACCTGGACTTCCAGTAATAAAATGTCCCCTTGTCTCTGGGTAGTGAGATCGGACGCCCGTGTGTATTGTTGCGCACGTAAAAAATCCCTTGGCAGTTGGAAATCGAAAAAGAGTAGCCTAACGGCGCTGCCCGGACAAAATTTCGAGTTAAAAATCCACCCAAAGTATTTCACGATCCTCGCCGATGCAACGGAGTTCGTGCATTGAGCTGAGTTTCTCCAGACTCAGGTTTGAGTTAGGTGGAAAACGGAGCACTTATGGGTTAAACCGTGTACCGTAATGTTGATTCAACGACTAAACTAAACTAAACTAAACTGAGCTCTATATAGCACGTGATGACTTAAACTTAATGATTGGTTGTATTAATGAAATAATGTATGAGAGGAACGAAAGAAGAAGGGCAGAATTTCAGACTGGCCTGCGGGCCCAATTCTTAACCATTTGAAAATAAAGTTTGTTCGTTCATTCATTACTGGCATTTTGGGATTTTCCCACTTACTCTTTGACAGTGAAATAAAACAAACGGAGTGTTGATGTATGTCAAACGATAAGAATTTCACATAACCGTCGTCTGGTTTACCTCATTGTTATTGCAGTAGGCCAAATTATCAGTTTCACGTAGCGATTCGAGCTGAGATGATGGAGCTCTCCATATAGCGGATTGAGCTTTCTGAATTTCAAAGCTACGCGTGTATTTATAGGACGCTCTTCATAACACATGCGTTGATACTTTTGCGTCCTTGTACGTGTATAGGACAATCGCGTTCAATATAAGCGTAATATAAAGTATGAGATTGGGGGATGGGTTCTACTAATTCTGAAAAATTTAGTCACAATTACAACTATGAAGAAGGGATCGGAAATCGAAATGTAGGTGACGTTTAGTTTATCTCATTTTGTGATAAACAGAAATATGAAAGGCTGATGACGACTTTAACACATTGGAAAAGCATGAAAAGATATTCAGATATAGATCGACATTCAAATAAATAAGGAAAAATGAGAGACTAGAAGACGAAGAAAAAAGCTGATGTTCTGCAAGATCTGAACATCCAAGAAAACTGGATCATAGACATTAACACGTTTCGGAAACTGAAATACTGTAGCCATATTAAATAGTATAGTGGTTTGAAAAGAATAGTGATGGAAGGCATAGTTATGTGACAAAGAGGCAAGGGGCCGACCAACTCGAAAAAGGACGCACGACATTGAAGAAACTTTTAGCAGGAAATTGCATAAGGTAGAGGAACGGGAGAAGGGTCATGAATGGTTTGGCGGAGTCGTGATAAAAGAGACCTTCTGCAAAGGATTTGCTGTATGGTACGTAGACAATCAAGATTTTTTGGGCACGTTTTGAGAAGAAATACACTGGAGAATTTGTGACAGCTGGCAAGATTGAGGGGCAAAGATCAAGGGAAAGGTGGAGAAGTAAATTGATTAGCTACATGGCATAATCGATACAGAAACACAGAGCTGATCATGTGAGATGGCGACACATGACCGCTGACATTTGTCACGAGATCGCCATGAGTTAACCAGATAATGAAAATACAGAAGTTTGATTAACGGGATATTTTCTAGGCCACAGCGATTTTAACTAACAGAGTAAATACAGCTGCGCGAGTTACATCGGGTCAGAAAATAGTAAACATTGGGAAGTGAGTGAGACGAATCCAGATACCGCGTTGACAGTTCAATAACAGTTAGAATCACATAGAATTGCCCAGCTCAGTACATGGAACAGCCCTGTCTGTCATTTATAGTTCCGGACATCAGGCGAAATGGCGGCTGGGATTGTCACCACTGAACAGAAGATTGACAGTTTATCAACAGGTCGGAAGTGCCCGACTAGGGAGAAAACGGTCAGACTGTCATTTGGTATTTCCCGACATCAAACGGAATGGCGGATTTGACTGTCACCACATGACAGAAAGTTGAGGGCTTGTTATTGGAAACAGTGGAACACCTGCAGGACATCAACAACGTCACGTGCACAATGTAAGGTTGTTTGGAAAACCATGATTGGCAGCTTGGTATCGAAACCCTTTGTTGGAACTGTACAGTAACTCTCTAGATTGTTTTGGATGTCAAAACCAGTGATGACAAATCTAACATTGATGGAGCCAGGGAGGATGGATCCCTGACAAGGGAGGGTCTGCCCAATATGCCACCTGTGTGGGCATAACGGAAAATGTCACGTGATCAACTTTAGGAGTTGCCATAAAAACCCGAGTTGGGACCAACTAGGGGAACTTGAAAATGTGGATCTAGGCAGACATGCTTGGCACTGCAGCAGTTAGAACATCTAACGTGTGAAGGAGATATTTGATTTAGTTTACACGAGCCTGTATGGCTACCATTAGATGTAATTTAGTGTAAACTGCAGTGCCGTAAGGTATAACCTATTATAATATTCGTTCTAATTAATATAGGCTGTAGCCTTGTTAAAACCAAGTGTGATGATTAGCACTGGTAGTGGAAAACTAGCTAGAGTAGGGAAGTGATACTTGGCTCTGTTAGTTGTTACTAGATTAGTGAAGTGTCGATAAGCTTTACTAGTTGAGAATTGAGTAATGAGGGATAATTGGGATATTCCCGTAGGTGTCCCTGGTGGGCGGGGTTCCGCATTCTGTTTGTTGATTTTTTTTCTTGTCTTGGCCTGATGATAACCTATGTGTTCAGTCATCTGTCCATGACAGAGTAGGTTCATTGTATTTTCTGAGCGAGGCCGATGGCCACGATCATCTAATAGAGATCAGTGACGGGGAGGCTATCACCGGTTATATGATTTATGTTACAGGTCCCTCTGGTTGGAATGAAGAACACGAAACCAAGAGAAAATCCGATCCCGGATAAAGTTTGGCGCATGAAGATTGGCCAGCAACTTTACAACAGAGATTATGCTAGAGGAAGATGGATCAACATTGCTCAGTGGAGCTGAATGGTATATGTATCCTACAGGATAAATACCGAATGAGTTTAGGTCATACCAGTTTTAACACACCAGTAGTGATGGATATTCAGTTCACTCATGACTAGAACAAAAATAAAGGTCTCTATTGGAGTATAGACAATAACTTTTTAATAGTGAGAACTAGAGAACATTTAGCAAGAGACAAAAAGTCCTGTTCATAGGACAGTGTTCCAGGTTTGTTTCACCGCGCCGGAATTATGAAGCCGGAGTTTCTATAAACTATTAGGAACAGTTGTGTTAGGAACAATACTAGTATTTTCCACGGATTATATATATACATGAGATTCAGATCTCATGGTCATCAGAGTTCCTGGAGGAGGACATGTCTGGAGAGAAGGACACGACTTCGGTGAGGTCCCTTGTGATGAGTCTTGTGATGTCGTGTGATCCTTGCCATGATGTGTACACTATGATCCTGAACTTTGAAGGCTGACATACACATTTATGTTATAGTACACGACACACATTTTCTTCGCATACACGTCTCATATACGTTACACTTTTCTTTTAATAAATTAATCTTTATTAATTTTTAGAAGCAAGAGTTGTTGAGTATGTTGCGTTGGGGAAGTATGAGAGGGGGCATAGTACGACAGTGAGAGAGTGATAGGAAAAGGTGTCCATGGGCTGATGGAGTGTGTTGGACGGAAGCTGGTGGATTCTCCAGGATATTGATAAGGAAAAAAATATTATAATGTGGGTGTTGACTCTCTTCACTCCAGGGACGACACTTTAAAGGAGGCCACGACAACATTAAGGGCATGGAACATGATGATGATAGGTTTAGGGCTGAATAGGGTATCACTCATTTCTAGTACATTACAACATTTGCAAGATTAACACTTGTGTTAGTGTATAACTCTCGTGTGTGTGTGTGTGTGTGTGTGTGTGTGTGTGTGTGTGTGTGTGTGTGTGTGTGTGTCTGTGTGTGTGTGTGTGTGGATATAGGTTGCATTTCCTTTGCAGGACGTTGTTATCAATCCCAGGGTTAATTTTCTATAAAATGTTACGTTCAGTAGGTTGCTATTACTTTCTGAACGAGAAAACAACATTTAAGTTGAACTTAAAGCCTATGCAGGCGTTGAAGCGCCAACAGCGCACCTGAAGTTTAGGAACAAAGGCTCTTATCTTTATAGCCATGTTGAGTCTCTGTTATATTTACAGGCTTGTAACTTCACATCCTGAGATGGCGGGCACAGGGTATCGCATAACAATGGAGAAGTAACCATGTCCTTCCTGAGATACCCTTAGGCAAGGCGGAGTACCCGTTTACCCCCCATACTGGGTAACTGTCACGGGAAAGTGTTAGTTTAGTGATTCCTTGATAACTTACATATAATATTGCAATATGTGAGAATGGAAAATTATGGACCGTGAGTCAGAATAACAATCAAGCCTTCAGTTTTGAGCGAGGACGAAAGGTGGGTTATTGACCGACAGTATAAAATAGGATACATTGTGAGGAGTCATTGACCAGCGATGTTAACGGACAAAACGACGCGGAGACTTAGGGAACGGGAAAACGCACGAAGACGGTGATCAAAGAGTTAGGACTCTTTGAGGTACGAGCGGAGAAGACAACCGGGAGATGCCAGGAACGAATACGTGGTTTCAAAGACTTTTGATGTGAAGGAAACGGGAAATACGACTGTTGATGTATGAACATCAAACAATAACGGAGAATGGGAGGCCCAATATAAATAGTAGAAACTGGGTTTTCTGTTTTAGTGTGTGCTACCAAACTGGACGGCAACCTGGATTTATGTATCCTGAAATAGTAAAGAAATCATCCCTTGCAATGGGATAGAAGTGCTTATGTGCTGATAGATTTCAATTCTTGGATTAACATAAATTATATATATAAGGTAAACTAACCTTGGCGTAATAGTTTAGCATAGGGAAATAGGTGTTTGTGCTTAGCGTTTACCATTGCTTTCTATTAGTGAATAGTTTAGACTTTAGTGAATTCTTCTGTCTTATGTCAGAGTATCTTTCGGAAGCTTTTCATTACGGCTGGAGAAAGGCACTCACATAAGAATTAGTATGAAGCAGACTCATATCACCTGATTAAATATATATCTCACAGGTTCCAATACACCTCCTGACATATCAGAGAAGATAGACAGTCTCGTCTCTTGTACAGAGAAAGCTTTGTTGATAAACCAGGGAAAGGACTTTCAATTTATAAAGGCACTTCACTTGTGCAGAGAAAGTTTAGAAAACCATGGAAAGAACTGTCATTATAAAAAGGCAGGATGACCTAGAACTGAAAATATTGACACTGTAAATTAATATAAAGAAACAAATGAATCATTCACGAAGAGTTTCCATGCGTACAAAAGGTGTTCATAAAATAACTGAAGACCGTGTGTAGAACGTTTGCAGTAACAATAGACAGTGCTAGACAGTAGCGATGTGTTTTCCATGATGGATTTATTAACTAAATAATAATCAAAGAAAACTCGGTCTAGGCATAAGACTTACCGTGATCACATTAATTTACGGTGATCCAGTGGTGAACAGTTTTTTTTCAATAACGGATTTACCTCCAGACTCAAGCAGAACGGAGCATCCAGGGTGAGAGCTGTCCAGTTATATGTGTGACGTCTTGTTGCATGGCCGTATGAAAACGGGAGAAAGTATACGGCACATACGAATTCCAGAGTCCTATCTTGCACTCACACTAGCAGACACTACCAACTACATATACACATTCAATACATACAACTGACATAGTTTTCAACAATAAACATGTTATTAATTGTTGGAGGAAACTGTTGTCAGGGTATGTTATGAAGGATTGAGAGAGAGAGAGAGAGAGAGAGAGAGAGAGAGAGAGAGAGAGAGAGAGAGAGAGAGAGAGAGAGAGAGAGTGTATGGAAGACAGAAAGGAGGAGTGTAGACAAAAGTCATACAATAATTCCAATAGTAGAAGGATATTAAAGATGTGCTTGTCGAGTCCACTTTCCTCCAGGGACGACAAGCGACAGTAACATAACACCTGGTGAGCATGTGGCGGATTGAACTTGAGAGCAGTCGACAGTTAGTTGTTGGTTATAGGTTCGAGTTCGTGACTGTAGGCAGAGGATCTTTTTATCAAGACAATGGCTGCTGTCACCAACCAGTGCGGTCACTGTTAAGAGGGACAGCAATGAGAGACTGACTACCTTCTTACAGATATCTAGAAAACTGTAGTAGTCACATAAATTGTGGCAGCAGATTGTTATCGCGGAAAAATTATGTGCAGGACACGCCACTGAATGATAACTTCACATCCCTACTGTAGTGTCAACTTGGGATTAGTTTTACATTTTTGTAACCTAAAATATCCTGAGAATATCCAGAATTTGGAACGAGGGGAAATAACTTAGCTACAGATGTTTCATTCCTTCCCCTTGTTCTTGTGTCTGAAAAGAAGATGCGTGTGTTTATCGCTGGAACCTCTGCATGCGTGAGAACTCGTCACAATGGAGTCACTTATAGGGCTCCACGAGTGACTAACCTATTTCATTCAGAAAATGAAAAGGCGGCGGATATCCTCTCTATTTCGCCCTCCTGATGTTTTGCTCCTTCTCAATGCCCACCAGCCTAACCATTCCCACAGGGACAAATGAATGGAAAAGGAAACGTCCTTTTTTGTGTGGAAGCCGTGAGTTCAATGATACTCCTAAATGACACCGTCTAAGCCCATCCAACATCATTTCTACCGGTTTGTCTTGGTCTCTTTTATCGCAGATCCAATCGTCACGATATTTTCCCATGCTTCTCTTCCCATCACAACCAAAAAACATTACTTGTTACTTTCTTATAAAAACGTATGTTGCGTTTTCTTTGAGGGGCGTTGCCATCAGCCCGAGGTTGATGTTCTGTACAGTTTTAAGTTCAGCAGTTTGCCATTGCTTTCTGAACGAGAAATCAACGTTTAAGTCCAATTTAATGCCGTTGCAGGGATTTGACGCCCTATCTCGCCATTAGCGTACCGGAAGTTTAATAGTGAACACATTTATCCCTTGGGCCACTGAGACTGCTTGTCTTTCTTACTGTTATATAATATGTTTTACGCTAAGTAGCCTGTTCCCGGCCGGTCTCCCTGGCCTAGTGGTTAACGTCTTTCTCCGTAATCCCGTATACTCGCGTGAGTAACATGAAGTGCGCGAGAATTGGTAGCCGTTGTCGCCGCGTCAGTAACTTAGGGGTATGTGAGCCGGTCGCTCAGAAAGCAATGGCAAACTACTGACCGTAATCTTGCAAAGAAATCAACAATCAGCTGAAAGATGCTGGTGCTGACAGCGATGTCCTGTAAAGTATATGCGAACAAAAAAGCCTGTTCCCGACAACCGTTATTAGTTACTCTGGCAGTCCATAGTATAATCTGAGAGGTGGACAGTTTGAGCAATTCTTTGGTGAACCGGTAGCTTGCCTTGTTCCAGACATATTGGTGGTGGTCCCTCTTCTCTGGAGTAAACTAGGCAGGCCAACTGAAGGATCATACTGCATAGGCAACATGTGATCTCTACAATTCAGCCTAGGCTGTTACGGAGAGGTATTCCTTAATTGAAGCTTAATGTAACAAACTATCGTCTGTCAAGACGACAAGGCGCTGTCCAGTACAGTAAAATACCATAGTATTATTATTAACATTCGTTTCAGAAACCACATCTCCGCCATGATATTATTGGTAGCCAAATAATAACCATATCAGTTTTGTCAAGTTCTATTTTTCTATCACGAGCGCCAGAAATTCCCCATTGTTGGAGTCCTGTGTTATCTTTTCTGTCTGATAATCAAAAACAGAATGTAAACGAAGTTCACCAGAGACACATCACCTCCGCGAACATTTAATTATCAGACATTTGCAGACAGCGAGGTGAATCTCGTGGTGGTGCTTATACTGCGATCCAAGAGCCCAAACGTCGTCATGGTTTTCCGTGGTCTGAGCTCTCTCCAGGGCTTTACGTGCACGCTCAAAGGTTCTCAAATTGTGCTGAAAGCAAAAACAGAAATTCTACATAAACCACTAGAAGCCGAAGGGTAAGAAATGGAACTATTTATTAATGGGACAATTGAACATATATGATGGCTTCCATGGAGTGAATGATGAATGGTCGTATGTTGGTATGAGTAGAGTAACTAATGAATGGTCTATGTTGGTTTGAGTAGAGCAACTTAGATAGTAGTACAACCTGGGACTCTGAGATAAGTAGCAACATTTTTTTCATATTTCATGTTTTCTTCATTGCTATAATTTATTTTTATCTTTTATTCTTCTCATCCCGTCCTTATACCTTAATGTAGTCACTGGAGGATCTTCTCCTGTACTATATGTTGTGTTTCGTGCATTTATTTGTTTGCTGATGAAGGCTAGTCTTGTATATGTCTTAATTCTGTACCCTAAAGCTGTATTACTTTCTGTTATTTTATATTGTTTACATCCCTTAATAGGCTGATATTCATCTACATGTACTTCATTATCAATCATAATGGCAGCTTGTTGTTTTTCAATATGTTTTTTACAAGTTTAAGGTCTTTCCCATCTTGAATTGATTAAAAAATAAACGATCGAATGTTGACTGTGATTGGTTAGAGGAACTAATGACTCAGTGCATAAGTTGACTGTGATTGGTTAGAGGAACTAATGACTCAGTGCATAAGTTGACTGTGATTGGTTAGAGGAACTAATGACTCAGTGCATAAGTTGACTGTGATTGGTTAGAGGAACTAATGACTCAGTGCATAAGTTGACTGTGATTGGTTAGAGGAACTAATGACTCAGTGCATAAGTTGACTGTGATTGGTTAGAGGAACTAAGAACCCAGTGCATACGTTGACTGTGATTGGTTAGAGGAACTAATGACCCAGTGCATACGTTGATTGGTGTGAAAGCAATAAAGTAAATTCTCGTTCTATACCAAACAACTCAGCCTAAGTGCATTTTTTTTAAAAACTCCCAACACGATTTTACTGTCTGAACTAGTTTGTCACATACAGTTGTACTAGAAATGCACAACTTACCATCTCTTATGCCACCACATTCTGCCCCATACTGATTGTGTTGACTTCAGAGCAATCAACTCTGAGATGTAAACAATTAAAGTCATAACTAGCTAGGACAGAAATAGCTTAACAGATTCCAGTCGCTACTGTTGCCCGACACCCGATGAGTATCTTGGGATGAAATGACGCATTCTAGTGTAATCAATATACAGTGAGGTAAAATGTGCTGGCACACGAGACAGCTGCGAGGGTCTTCTGTATGCTAGACCAGACATGTCTTTTCATAGAAAAATGGGTCAGAACCAGTACGTGACTACAATCATGCAGACAAATATCCACGCAATGTACATCACGTGACTCCAGAGAGTCCAATTGTATAAGAGCTATGACAAAATCTCGGAATTTCATCTCTGGGTAAATTATATTATTTCCGACCTACACAGAATAAAGTCCAGGGATCATGTTATGTCTTGTGACCTACTTTTTTTAATGCTGAACTGAAGTGGTAAGATCAGTACATGCTTCCGCCTGGGCATAAGGCACTTCTTCATTTATAGACTGGGTCCACACTATACCCAACACTCCAAGGACACACGGTTCCTCTCAGAAGCAGCAAAAGTGGCTGAAGAAGAAGAAGGAGGAGAAGAAGAAGAAGAAGAAGAAGAAGAAGAAGAAGAAGAAGAAGAAGAAGAAGAAGAAGAAGAAGAAGAAGCAGAAGAAGAAGAGGAAGAAGAAGAAGAAGAAGAAGAAGAAGCATGAGGAAGAGGAGGTCTCTGCAGTAGCAAATAGCAAAGACTAAGCTGCAGCGACCTGTGCCCAGAAAATATCTACACGTTCTGTCTGTCTTTTCTGTCTGTCTGTCTGTCTGTCTGTCTGTCTGTCTGTCTGTCTGTCTGTCTGTGCGTGGGTGAGTATGTGCCTTCGTGCGTGTGTGAGCTTGTGCGCCAGAGAGACTACGTAGGTACATAAAGACAAACATTTATTCATATTGACAGACAGACAGAACGTTATAATGTCAATACACTGATGTTTTCCGAATTAACTACACCGCAATTACTGGAATCCTAATCTATGAAACAGTTAACAAAGTTACAATCGACCAGGTCCTGCTCTCCCTTCTTATCACAATTCCGCGAAAAGGCTACCCACATGAAAGTCTTTATTATCTGTAGTTACATTTTAACTGTATTTAACATGTATATATCTGAAGCTTGTTTGCGGGGAAACATCAGTTTTATCGCTCGCTTGAGAATGAATTGGATTTTAATGATTTACGATAACGTGTGGGGTATTGGGAATCCACTAATACGGCAACTAATTATATTGTTTCGTTTGTTACCGTTGCTAGGCAAGATTGCAGTGTTTACATGGCGAGATGGAGTGGCCGAGAGGCCACGAGGATAATGTGGGCTGGCATCATGGGAATGGGGTGATATCAGTATCTTTTTATAGCTTTTTCTGAAGTGGTTTGTATTGTATTATGAAGCGGCAGATATTTGATCAGTGGATTTGTTTTCAGCTTGACTCAAATATTATATATATATATATATATATATATATATATATATATATATATATATATATATATATATATATATATATATATATATATATATATATATTGTTATACATGGTGTATTTTTAATGACTGTGCAGTGTTTGAAAATATTGCCGGTCCGAGGTTAGAATTCACCCTCTGTAAAGTTCATGGAAATAATTATAAGTATAAAATAATAAATATAATATATATAATATTATATATATATATATATATATATATATATATATATATATATATATATATATAGTATATATATATATAATATAATAATATATAAAATAATAAATATAATAAGTAAATACAAAACAAACTTGGGCCGGCAATATTTTCAAACACCGCAGTCTTTAAAATATACAAACTGTATATATAGGTCGTAGAGCGTACTCACCTGTCGCTTGGGCGGTCATGGGTTTGATCTGCAGCTTGGCGGATTCGGATTTTAAAAAAATAAGAATTAACATGGTCTCCCAGGTCGATCCAGACCAAGAGTGTACCAAGAATGTCTCGGGGAGTAAAAGCGATCGGGTGGAAACTAACGACACCATCCACTGGGTGACGATTGGTCTATTAAAATACGGGTCTAGAACCGTGTGCGCATTGCGCCTTACAAAGGTCCTTATCTAAAACGTGTGTGTGTGTGGAGAGAGAGAGAGAGAGAGAGAGAGAGAGAGAGAGAGAGAGAGAGAGAGAGAGAGAGAGAGAGAGAGAGAGAGAGAGAGAGAGAGAGAGAAGTGGTCATTTCTCTTTAATGTCGCCTTTCTTTCCCATAAAAAAATCAAGAAATTTTTTTAAAGAAATATTTTCTGGTAAACATTTTTATGAGGCTGGGTCGACCCCGTGGCCATATAAGTCGGGGAACAAAAGAATCCTCTCATTTCTAGCGGCTGATGATGATGATGGTGGAGGTGTTTGTGTTGATGATGGTGATAATGATGGTGATGATGATATTGATGGTGGTGGTGGTGGTAATGATTGTGGGTGTAATGATGGTGGTGATGGTGATATTCATGGTGGTTGTGGAGGTGATGATAATGATTATGATGGTAGTAGTGATGACGATATTGATGGTGGTGGTGGTGGTGGTGATGATGGTGGTTGTGAGTATGGTGTTAATGGTGATGATGCTGGTGATGATGTTTATATTGATGGTCGTGGTGGTAATGATGGTGATCCTTAAATGCAGCCGCATCTAATCCATGTTTTATTTTGTTTTTCGATTTCAGGATAACTCAAATCGTGTCGTTACAGAAACACAAGATACCGTAAGTACTTTGTCATGTTGTTTGTTATTGTGAACATTCTAGAATTGTTGTCAGTCCAATCTTATTGCCACTGCTACTCATCATCTTCTTCATCTTCTCTTCGTCATCATCATCATCGTCCATCATCATCACGCATTTCAGCTGCTGAATTGAGTGCTTTGTGCAACACTGTGACCTGTGAGTTTCTTTCGGAATGCTCATTGTTTGTGTCCACGGTGCCTAAGTTTTTGAAGTGCAAATTGAGAAAATAGCGGGCGGCTAGCTGCCAGCATCTCGGCTGCTGCCTTATACGATAATGCGTGTGAGGGGTGCTTCTGTTTGTTCGGACTGCAGTCTTATTTCAACAATAAACTGTATATTCAAGCGAAGGACGACGTACTGTCGTTGGTCTGGTGATTTGGTCTTGTCAAAGCCACCGTTTCCTTTAGACTATTAGGATTCCACTTGGGACAATGATTATTTCGTGTGGTTGTCTCTGTCACAGCAATGTATCAATAATGGAGTGACCCGTTGCTGTGAAGTTGGAATCGTACGACTACTACATAAACATGCAAGCAGGTATATACATAGACATATAAACACACATATACATAGACAAACAAGAAGACATAGAAACATAACTCCACTCTTCAAGAGTATATGTGTAGAGGCGCCTATATAGTTACTTAAAATAGCCGATTTGGCACATAATTCAGATACGCAGCAAACACTTCAAAAATACATATCGCGTGCATGCATGCACACACGCGCGCGCGCGCACACACACACACACACACAAACACACACATACCCCCCCCCCCCCCCCCCGAGTACACGGAAACACATACCAACATATGTATTTCTTCAAGTGAGGAGTACGACCACTCACAAACACACATAAATATATTTGTACGAGGGTAAGTTAATAAGTAAGTCACAAATGGCTGTAGAAAAAATAACTAAATATGATAACTTGAAACCAGTTTATTTTTATACATACATTGTCCCTTTATTTGTCAACATAATTTCCACCACCATTGATGTACTTACCCCATCGTTTTATCAGTCCTCCCAAACCTGCCGCATAGAACTGCGTGCTCTGTTTTCTAAACCACGTTTTCTCTTCACATTCAACTTCCGCGTCACTCGCGAAATGTCTCCCGCAAAGGTGGGTATTTAGTGGACTCCTAGCGATTTTCCGTAAAGCGGTGCATAGCTGGGTAGAAAAAGTTTCGAGGGCGAGTCAATAAGTAAGTCACACAGTTCTGTGGGGTGGCAGGTAAATGAAAATAAAGCACGCAGTTCCATGCGGCCGGTCTGTGAGGACTGATAAAACGATAGGATAAATACATCAATGTTGGTGGAAATTATGTTGAGAAATAAAGGGACAATATATGTGTAAAAGTAAACTGGTTTCATGTTGTTATCATAGTTAGTTATTTTTCCACAGCCATGTATGACTTACTTATTAACTTATCCTCGTAATTCACATGGGTTTCCAGAACGACCCAGGTTAACATGGGTATTAAAACATCTCTTGGGAAGTAAAGGCGGCCGGCGTGATACCGACCACACCCACCGAGTGCTGATGGATCTATGAAAATGTGGGTCCAGCACCATATACCCGAGCACTTTACAGCGTCTAAAGGGGTTCTTCATGTTTGATGCTGTTACATTTTGCAACTGTGTCCCGAAATATAGGGGGTATTGTTAATGACTGCAGTGTTTGAAAATTATTGCCGGTCCAAGATTTGTATTGACCTATTATGTTGCATGAACTTTACAGAGGGTGAATACAAAACTTGGACCGGCAATATTTTCAAACACGGCACAGCCATTAAAATACACCCTGTAGTTTTCTGCGTTGGGTCTGTAATGGGATAGGGCATCACATGTTGTAGGCCTAATACACGGAGAAATGGACGACCAATCTTTACCTCACTTTAGCAGGTAACAAGTCCAGGCCTCAAACCCTTGTCCGAGCGTGCTCGTGTTATTATCAGTGCAGTTCCTTGTCAGCTTCGCTACCGCGCATCCTTTTATACTGTTAGTTTACTACGTAATATAATACGACCATTGAGCGGACTGAAAAAAAAAGTTAAATTCATACCAGAGACAGCACTGCAGTTATAGACAAATTTAAAGCGAATGAAAGAAGAGGTAGAATATTCCGTGACCAAGAGCCACTAGTTGAGGTAATATGAAAAGTATTACGTCATCTGTATAACATATTTATAGAAACCCACCCTACCCGCTTCCCCATTACCAACATACCCAGACTACATGCTACTGGAGTAATCAAGCTATCAGCTTATTACCTAGACTTCCGATTGCTTTTGACATTTCGCTGGTTCCGGAGAGTTCCAGCTCGCAAAATTTCATATCTTGTCGGTTTAACTATCAGAGACACGGGCATGAAATCCTGGAAGAGTTATTCACCCATGAATAACTCAAACGCGGCACGGCATTAGTCAATTCCAGTGATACACAAATTATTGTCTCAGGCGACGTTGAGTTAAGCCAAGAACCGACATCACAGCATCGGTACATTCCAATATGTGCTCCGTCCTCATCTGCAACAGTCAGCGAAGAGTCCCAATACTAATGATACCAGTAGCAGTCTGGTTATATAATATGTCCGTCCGGCCTTTTCTCGGAGTCTTGAGTGTCGGCCAGATCTTCTGGTCACTCCCTGCAACACTATTAATTCCAAACCTTGATGCTCGCTCTTCTGCACTATACACAGTTCCAGAGAGCCCCGACCACATCTGCCTTATCATGCACCAGTACCCCACCAAGGGGTGCAGACATAGCCAATCTATTCGCCTGCTCGTTTCCCAGCACACCAGCAGGTCTTGGGATTAACAAAATCCAAGAGATGCTCTCTTTTTTTGATTGTTGAATTGAAGCCTGCTACTCTGCCCGAAGCATACCTGTTTAGGCGAAGCTATTCTAGTCTAGTAAAATGGCTACCGGAAACGTAGCGCATATGAAGATGACAAAGGGTGAGTGTAGTCGCAAACCTGTAACGTCTCTTTCCCCCCCCCCCCCCCCCCCCCCCCCCCCCCGATGATGTGCTGAAGCCGAATGTGTCTGCGGAAGATGACAATATCGCAGCTTCGCTGTAAACAACCACCACGCAATACTAACATCCTTGGGACTAACGAGAAAGAAGAGCCTGAAGGAGCATGAGAAGAGATCGATACAGCAACCCTTAGAGAGGACACGACAGTATCGGTCGTCCTAACACCCATTGACATGTGCTGGGGGAAATTCAACACGGGTTAGTCTCGAGTGCGCCGAAGTGGACCTCGTGAAAGGAGTATCAATTAGTGACCCCGCTGACCATTTTGTTGTCCGATTTCTCCAACCAGTCAGAGAGTCTTAAGTGAAACTGTCATCATTTATCAAGCTGGCCATTGGTCGTTAGCTATAAACAGCCCAGCTTTGTTCAATCACGAGTGTCTTCCCTTTTAGTCCAAGTCAGGCGACTGACGTCAATTTGTTTATATTTAGGTAATGGAAGACATAAATATAAGTGTGGTCAGACGGGAAGACAGCAAGGGAGAATTAAGTACATATTGTGTTTACATGTGAATTTTGTTAGAAACTCTACATTTCGGACCACAAGAGGAATTTTACTAACTATAGGGGCAGCTGAGGAGCGTCTGGCCGAGTGGCTAGACCACATAGTCCCCATTCAGGAGATCCTAGTTCGAATCTTCGGTAAGGTGATGAATTTTTGTTTTCTGTCCGGGGCAAAAAGGAAAACCCTAACCTGTGACGGCGATTGCACTAATTATCTGCCTTAATTCCTCAACCTCAAGACCTTACACCGCATGGTACTGTAGACAGTAATGCCACTTTGATAGCGATGGTTCCTTATTGTGTTTATAGTTCCATCTGGGCAGTGGGTTGGAGCCTTCTGACGATAAAATCTCCAAAACTTCAAAAGGAAACACTACAAGCTTAATTAGACTGCAATTGCTACCATTGGTACTGGGACTCTTTGCTGATTGTTGAAGATGAGGGCGGAACCCGTATACGAATGGCCCGAGCGCTGTGACACCGGCTCTGATTCCACTCAACTCAACACTACCAGCTTAGGTCTTAAAAGTCGCTTAAGCTTAGGTCTAATCCCAGCCAGTTCACAAGTGTTGAAAAGTGACCTGGCTGCATCTTAATAGGCTTCCCTCTGCAGATGCCTTGATCCAGTTCCGGTTCTGAGCAACTCTTCGAGATTCTGATTTTGGAAGGGGAAAGAAGGTCTCTGGAATTCTTCAGTAACAGGTTGTGAAGAAAGGTCTCTGCTGCAACCGTACTCCGTTAGATACAAGTTCTGATGAGACTTTTGACAACCTGAACGCCAACGATATAAAACTTGACTTTCAGTGTATATAAAATCCACCGCCCACCAGCCAACTTTCAGTGTATACAAAATCCACCACCCACCAGCCAACTTTCAGTGTATACAAAATCCACCGCCCACCAGCCAACTTTCAGTGTATATAAAATCCACCGCCCACCAGCCAACTTTCAGTGTATATAAAATCCACCGCCCACCAGCCAACTTTCAGTGTATATAAAATCCACCGCCCACCAGCCAACTTTCAGTGTATATAAAATCCACCGCCCACCAGCCAACTTTCAGTGTATATAAAATCCACCGCCCACCAGCCAACTTTCAGTGTATATAAAATCCACCGCCCACCAGCCAACTTTCAGTGTATATAAAATCCACCGCCCACCAGCCAACTTTCAGTGTATATAAAATCCACCGCCCACCAGCCAACTTTCAGTGTATATAAAATCCACCGCCCACCAGCCAACTTTCAGTGTATATAAAATCCACCGCCCACCAGCCAACTTTCAGTGTATACAAAATCCACCGCCCACCAACCAACCATGTGGTTATAATTGCTTTTCGTGGAGCCGATTATTTTTAAAATATTGTTCAATGCTATTTCGCTTCTGTTCTTCTGCAGTTATAATTCTTTTACTTAGCGCTAGTAAGCTTCTTCAGTTATAATCCTTTCTGTTAGTGCTAGTCAACCGGCTCTATGTCGAAAGGGTTACCGCGTTCGAAACACAGCTGCGGGATATTTGTCAGCAGACCGCCTTGCGTTTGTATAAAATGATATGAGTGCCGGTCATTTAGAACGCAATAGCAAACTACTGAACGTAAACTTGCCAAGAAACCACAAACAGTCAATGAGTGCTGGGGTTGACAATGATGTCCTGTACAGGATATGCAACTAATTTAACTTTTAGTACTAGTTCGTTTCTGCCGTTATCGTGTTTGTTGAGTTTTAGTTCTCTTCTGTAATTATAGAAAATTCCTGTACTGCTAGTTCGCATCCACAGTTATAATTCTTTCTGTTAGTACTAGTTCGTTTCTACAGTTATCGTATTTGTTGAGCCCTAATTCTCTTCTGCAAATATAGAAGGTTTCTTTAAAAGCTAGTTCGCTTCTGCGGTTACAGTTCTTCTCACTGGTGCCAGTTCTCTTCTACAGTTACAATTCTTTTGTTTAATGCTAATTCGATTCTGCAGTTACAATGTTTTCCTTTAGTTCGCTTCTTCTGGTAGTCATTTTCTTTCAAGCTAGTTCGCTTGTGTGGATTTAGTTCTTTCCTTCAACGCTAGTTCCATTAATCAATTGCTCAACATTAACTGATGACGATTTTATGGTGTTAACTGAGTTCATGGTTAAACTTGTTACTGCAAGTTTCTGTTTTAAAAGTACAACACACTGGAATCTATCGACACATAACGTTAAGGAGTATACTAAGTCTCTTAAACGGAACCAACCTATGCGCGGGCCATCTCGTGTTTGTGTGTGTATGTGTGTATAATGGTGTGTGTATTTTATGGACAGTGTTACCAACTATCCCCCGTCAGAGTATTTGCAAACTGTCATCAGAAGAGACAAGAGTTGATGAGGAGATTCAGAATCTCGCAAATCCTGACACTCTCCCGGCAGTCGAGACCGCATAACAACTGTTAGAATATCATACAACAAAAATCTCAGGGTGTTGTATATGGGACTGGAGTTATTGGCAGCCTTCTTGTGATCACGGAGAGAGTGCCAGCTGCTGTGTGTTAGTTTAGTTCTCAGAATAGGAAAGTTATCAGTATAGGAAAGTTCTATATTATCACTGTACCAAGCGACAACTCTATTATCCAGTTATTTCCCATGTGGCCAGAATACGTTTCTGCTCTTCTTTACACCTTTAGTCTCATGTTACTTTTTGGAGGCGCGGTAGCGAAGTGGCTAGACGCTGACTTGCGTTTCTGCGACCCTGGGGTCATGGGCGCCATCCGTAACCGGCGGATTAAACTTAGTAAAATTGACTGGACTCTCCGGTCGACCCAGCCTAGCAAGGGTACCGGAAAATTTTATGGGAAGCAAAGGCGTCCTATATGATAATGACCACACCACCCGACGAGTGGCCGCTGGTCTGTAATCATGTGCGTCTTGTACCATATGCCAAATGTGTCTTTAGGTGTATAAAAGGGTCCTCTACTTTGTTCTACCCTTTAGCCGAGGTGGAGAAGATGGAGGAACAAACTGAGAACCCGTATGGAGGGTGAGATTGTGGGGAATTGGTAGGGATTCTGGTGGAATCTCAAAAGTGAGAGGAAAGACCAGGAGAACTTTCAATCAGATAGCGGTGGGCACGATTAGTAGTGTGACTATTCGCTGGTTGTTGAACGAGGGGACGGTGCAGCGATGTCGGTTCTTAGCTCAACTTAACTTAACTCTTCTGGTTAGTACTAATTCGCTTCTGCAGTTATGGTTCTGTCCTTTAGTGCTAGTTCCGTTAATTAATTGTTCAACATCAGCTGATGATGATATTTTTGGTATAAAATGAGTTCTTCACCAAACGCCTTGCGATACTTTTCTAATCATGAATTACCAAACACTGGGAACTATAAGCACACAATGTTGAACAGTATACTGTGCAAAAAAAAAAAAAAAAATCTCTTCTACTGTCTATAATATCTTGCGGTGTAGGACAAGGGGTATAGTAATTCTCTTAGATAGACCCAACTAGTGTGTGTATGCACGCGTGTGTGTATAATGGTGTGTGTATTTGATGGACAGTGTTACCAACTATCCCCGTCAGAGTATTTGCAAGCTGTCATCAGAGGAGACAAGAGTTGATGGGGCAGCTTCAGAATCTCGCAAATCCTGACACTCTCCCGGCAGTCGGGACCACATAACGACTGTTGGAAGAACACACAAAAAATATCTCAGGGTGTTTTAATTGGGACTGGAGTTATTGGCAGCCTTCTTGTGATCACGGAGAAAGTTCCAGCTGCTGTGTGTTAGTTTAGTTCTCAGTATAGGAAAGGTCTCAGTATAGGAAAGGTCTCAGTATAGGAAAGGTCTCACTATAGGAAAGTTCTGTATTATCTCTGTACCAAGCTGCAGCACTATTATCCAGTTATTTCCCATGGGGCCGAAATACTTTTTGTTGTTCTTTTCAGCTTTAGTCTCAAGCATTGTTACTTTTGGAAGCCGTGGCAGCGCAGTGGCTAGACACTGGTTTGCGTTTCTGCGGCCTAATAGTCATGGGTTCGATTCGCATCGGGGTGGATCTGAATTCTTAACATTATATACCCAGGCCGACACAATTTGAAATGGTTACCAGGAAAATCTCTCAGATAGTAAAGACAGCCGATGTGGTACAGACCACATCACCCACCGACTTTAGATTGGTCTATAGAAATATGGGTTTAGCACCATATGCCTTGTGCGTTTTAGTGCGTGTAGAAGAGGCCTTTACTGTTCGTCAAATGAAGTCTTGACCTTGCATTAGAAGGTAAACTTTGTCGCTCTTTGTCGGGATACGAATGCAATTCGTACTCCTGCATGCCGCGTTCGAAACACAGCTGCGGGCGATTTGGAAGCAAACCCTCTGGCGTTGGTTCCCATACAATAGTATGAGAGCCGGTCGTCCAGAAAGCAATGACAAACTACTGAACGTAACCGTTACCAAAAATCAAACACAGCCAAAATATGCTGGAGTTGGCAGCTGCGTCCTGTAAAGGATATGCAACTCTGTGTGTGTGTGTGTGTGTGTGTGTGTGTGTGTGTGTGTGTGTGTGTGTGTGTGTGTGTGTGCTGGAACTGCAGTAAAGAACAATATTTGCCGTATTACATCTATTAGTTTTTTAAAGCTGCCACTAGCATGAAATGGCAGCCGGTCTGTGTGTGCAGTGATGAATCATAACCTGATTATTTCCTAAAATGTCACTCTGCAGACGTGAAGTTCCAGTTCCGGTTTTTGCACAATCTGTTGGTTTATACGTTTGGAGAAGGGAAGGCGAGCACTGCAATAACAAACAAAACGGTGGTACTTTGGTTCCGGAAAGGGGGAGGTAAATCTGTACTCCAGCTTTTGGTTCCGGAAAGGGGGAGGTAAATCTGTACTCCAGCTTTTGGTTCCGGAAAGGGGGAGGTAAATCTGTACTCCAGTCTTTGCTTCCGGGAAGGAGGAGGTAAATCCGTACTTCAGTCTATGGTTCCGAGAAGAGGCGGGTAAATCTGTACTCCAGTCTTTGGTTCCGGAAAGGGGGAGGTAAATCTGTACTCCAGCCTTTGGTTCCGGGAAGGGGGAGGTAAATCCGTACTCCAGTCTATGGTTCCGGGAAGGAGGAGGTAAATCCTTACGCCAGTCTATGGTTCCGAGAAGAGGGAGGTAAATCTGTACTCCAGCCTTTGGTTCCGGGAAGGGGGAGGTAAATCCGTACTCCAGTCTATGGTTCCGAGAAGAGGGAGGTAAATCTGTACTCCAGCCTTTGGTTCCGGGAAGGAGGAAGTAAATCCGTACTCCAGTCTATGGCAGGGTGACCAGATTGGCTTTTTTAAAGCCAAATTTGAAAATTTTTGGCTTTTTTAAAACAGGTTTGGCGTCAGAACATCAGTTTGGCTTTTTGGCTTTCTTTTGGCTTTTTATAACAATGTGTAATGGTATATGCCTCTTTTTTGAATTTTTACAGTTAATTGTTGTCTTGTGTTACTATTTTTAAGCAAAAACAAATGCAAAATGATAAGCTTATCAGGCCATGTTCTATGCGCACTGAAGCACTGCGCAGCTTACTGTTTAGTAGTTAAGTTTTCAAATTAATTATACCTTCATAGCAATCGCGAGTCTCAACTCGCAAGTATTTCTTATTAATGTTATTGACTGAACCTATTATCATGCCAAAGTGGAAACCATCTTATGATACTAATCGGAAATATAATGATCAATGGGAAAAGACATTTGTGTGGCTCAAGAAATCCACTGACGGTTCTGAACAGGCATATTGCAAACTGTGCCATTGTACTATTGTTCCAAGATTTTCAAATCTCGCAAATCATGCAACAACAGAAAAACACAAGCGGAGCGCGCCATCTTCTTCACAAAAAACACTTTCAGTGGTGACAATAAGCAAGAAAATTGATGACAAAGTTAAATTACCTGAAAATTAGGATGAAATTGAAAAATGTAATCAATCATTAAAAAATTGCATTGGTTTTGCATCCGATGTTGCTTCCAGTATGGTTGGATGCAACAATTCAGTTTGGTCCAGAATGACAGATGTATCTCCTTCATGTGTTCAGTATAAGTGTGTTTCCCATTCATTAGCATTGTGCATCAAATATACAGTGTCAAAACTACCTTAAAACATTGGACTTTTGCTGACAGAAATACCAAATTGGTTTAGACATAGCAATCTAAGACGAGAAGCATTTAAAGATTTATTCAAAATTATGAACTCATCGACAGAATTTCAGCAAGCTAGAATTGCATCACTTCCTTTGAGATAATTTCTTCTATTCGCTGGCTTGTCCGGGGAAAAGTAATGTTCAACATTCTAATAAATTGGGAAGAACTCAAGGCTTATTTTATTTCTGCTGAATTAGAAAATTATTACACTAAATTTAAGTCACGACTTATAAAGGAAATGCTTCTAGATCAAAGAAACTACCTTTATTTTCATTTCGCAACCCCTATTATGCAGGAATTCGAAAGGTTAAATAGCATTTTTTCAGAAAAGTAAGGCAGATCCTCACAAATTACATGAAGAACTATTTTTGCATTATAAGCGTCGTAATAGTAGGACTTATGATACCAATAATAAGAAAAAAGATGTTTCTAATGTTGATTTTGGCATCAAATTCCTGTCAGAGTGTGATAACTACATTCAGAAAAGTTCTGATACAAAAATTAATTGCCAACAAGAGGTCTTAGATCTCAAAGAAAGATGCGTATCAGTGCGAGAAGAAGCACTTTATCAAGTTAGAAAGCGGCTTCCTTCAGCAAGAAATATATTTAAAGATCTAACCAATTTTAACCCTGGAATAACCTTAAACCAGGCTTCTAGACCACTATTTTCGAAATTGCCCTTTTTGAATTTGGCTGAAGAAAACCACACTATTATTGAAGAACAATACAGAAAATTTTATAGATTGGAAGGAAGAAGAACAATTTAAAGAAAATGGACTGCCTAAAAATGCAGAGCAGTTCTGGCAAGGAGTCATGAAACATCCCCAATTTAAAGAGCTTGCTTCTTTTGTTCTTACTTGCTTAATAACACTTATTAGCAATACCGCAGTGGAGAGGATGTTCTCTCTTTTAACATGCATAAAAACCAAAGCAAGGAATAGACTTCAGCTGTCTCTCTTAGAAGCAATTATTAGAATTAGAGCAGAACCATTATCTTCAAACAAGTGCTGTAATGAATTTGTACCTTCACCCAAAATGTTGAATGATTTCAAAGCTGGAATAGTATATTCTAATGAATCCTGTACTGAATTTCAACAATGAAGAGGAATACTTATTTGAAGAAGAGGTCTTCATGTGATATACGTATATTTTTAATATATCTTTTTACTAGGCAATGTTTGGCTTTATTTTGGCTTTTTTATTTCGTGACTTGGCTTCTTTTGATCACGGCGATCTGGTCACCCTGGTCTATGGTTCCGAGAAGAGGGAGGTAAATCTGTACTCCAGCCTTTGGTTACGACAAGGAGGAGGTAAATCCGTACTCCAGTCTATGGTTCCAAGAAGAGGGAGGTAAATCTGTACTCCAGTCTTTGGTTCCGGGAAGGAGGAGGTAAATCCTTACTCCAGTCTATGGTTCCGAGAAGAGGGAGGTAAATCTGTACTCCAGCCTTTGGTTCCGGGAAGGGGGAGGTAAATCCGTACTCCAGTCTATGGTTCCGGGAAGGAGGAGGTAAATCCTTACGGCAGTCTATGGTTCCGAGAAGAGGGAGGTAAATCTGTACTCCAGCCTTTGGTTCCGGGAAGGGGGAGGTAAATCCGTACTCCAGTCTATGATTCCGGGAAGGAGGAGGTAAATCCTTACTCCAGTCTATGGTTCCGAGAAGAGGGAGGTAAATCTGTACTCCAGCCTTTGGTTCCGGGAAAGGGGAGGTAAATCCGTACTCCAGTCTATGGTTCCGAGAAGAGGGAGGTAAATCTGTACTCCAGCCTTTGGTTCCGGGAAAGAGGAAGTAAATCCGTACTCCAGTCTAATACTGAGAGCCACAAGACCCTTTCAGGAGACAGCGGCAATACATCGGATGTCAGAGTTAAAATCCACAGCCATCCAGCGGATTCACGTGCAAGCAACTACCAGTCATACTCGTATTTAGTTGCATATCCGTTACAGGGCGTTGCAGTCAAACCCAGCATGTATTGACTGCTTGTGATTTCTTAGCAAGTTTGCTTTCAGTAGTTTGCCATTGATTTCCGAACGACCGACACTCATACCATTGCATGAAAACCAGGACAGAGGCGGTGTGCTGCCAAATCGCCAATAGCTGTGTTTCGAACGCGGGATTGCGAATTGTGTACATTAAATAAAAATAGTTGCATGTCCTTCACAGAACGTAGCAGTCAACCCCAGCATTTCGGCTGTTCGTGATTCCTGGGCAAGTTTTTACGTTCAGTAGTTTGCCATTGCTTTCTGAATGACCTGCTCATAAACAACGACGGCAATCCACCAGAATGCAAGTTTAATAGGATTTTTGTAACAAAGGCCCGAACGAGTGCCTAATTTAGAACCCGTTTAAAATAAAGTTGGTTTTCATGTCCTAAAAGTGATGGAAGAGGTCAACGAGCGATGTGCTGACGGTGGGATAGTGCTATCGTGTCCTACATTGGTCAGTTGGGCGTAAACGTGAACCTCCTCTTCAGTCAGAAATTAAACTACTGACCTCGAAATATTCTAGCCAAGCACCATGAGGTTGGGTTGATGGCAGCGTTCTGAAAAGACTTGCAACAATGTAAGATGTGCTGGGGTATGTTTCTGATTGAGTGTGGGCTCTCATACAGCGCCACTGATATTCATTCAGACAGGAGATGAGACAATGAAGCCAGAAGATATCTATTCATTCAGACAGGAGATGACACAGTGAAGCCAGAAGATATCTCATCTCATATCTTAGCTAGCAGACATCGTGCCCTGTTGTTTCACATCTTCTACAGACGTGACCTCCCATCGGATCATCTTGGTCTTTGGAAGTCGCCTGGCCGAAACGTTAAGAATATTCGCTCGTAAACTTTCAGTGCGCTCATGGCAGGGTAATGGGTTCCCTTCATACTCCGGACAGTTGGACTTAATTGTTGACTTCTAGTCCTAGACTTGGTGACGTGCATTACAAGTTCGCCAGATGACGAGAGACACTGGTAATAAGAAAAGCTGGCCCACACGCAAAAATCCGTCCAATGTGGATTTCGCTCGAGTTCGAGCGACACATCTGCATCTTGTATCCTGTAAGGAATTCGTTCTTAAACTATTGCAAAATATTCTTTTCCATCCTGGAGATTTATGGGCACTTTTTACACCAGAGTTAATTGGCGAAGAGTAAAAACAACCTTGCTGTAAATTATGAGAATTATCCTGGGGAAAAAATTTATATAACGAAAACAGCCGTTTCGTATTTCGATTATTAGGTTAGCTTGGCCGAATGGAGAAGAGCGCTAGCTCTTACACTTCCGGTTTGCTGATACCGAGGTAGCGGGTTCAGCCCCTACACAGTGCGTGTTTGTGTATGTAGGCGTGCGTAGTATGCGTGATGCAGCAGAATCATACTATCTAATAATGTTATAGTTACAGTTAGTTGCGTATCTTTTACAGAACGTTGCAGCCAATACCAGTATTTTTTGATTTTTTGATCTCTTGACAAGTTTACGGTCAGTAGTTTGCCAGTGCTTTCTGAACGACCGGCTCCTATACCATTTCGTAAAAAACCAACGCAAGGCGGTCTGCTGCCAGATCGCACGCAGCAGTGTTTTTAACCCGGGTATGTGGGATTTTTAACTGCGTCTGTAACTCCTTCGCCAGGGAGGGGGATATAGGATACGCCTTGCAAATAAGTTTACATGAGCCGTCATCACCCAGTGGCGTATCATGTGCGTAATGTTTGCCTTATAACATATTGCTTCTTCTTCTTCTTCTTCTTCTTCTTCTTCTTCTTCTTCTTCTTCTTCTTCTTCTACTTCTTCTTCCAATTAACTCACTCCAATCCGTCGTATTCTTAGCTGTCACATGCAGCCCCGTCAATGTCCTCCCTACTCTATTAATTTCTGTCTCTACATCTCTTCGCTGATTGTGTTTAGGTCATCGCCTAGTTCTGGTACCTCGTGGATTCCAGATAAAGGTCTGTCTAGCTATACTTTTCTCATGTTTTCTATCCGACACCAGCGCCTCACCTTCACCCGTTTATTCACTGCTGCTTGTCTAGTTCTCTCCGTGAGCTTCACATTTATTCACTGCTGTTTGTCTAGTTCTCTCCGTGAGCTCCACATTTATTCACTGGTGTTTGTCTAGTTCTGTCTGTGAGCTCCACATTTATTCACTGGTGTTTGTCTAGTTCTCTCCGTGAGCTCCACATTTATTCACTGGCGTTTGTCTAGTTCTGTCTGTGAGCTCCACATTTATTCACTGGTGTTTGTCTAGTTCTCTTGGTGAGCTCAACATTTATTCACTGGTGTTTGTCTAGTTCTGTCCGTGAGCTCCACGTTGATCATTCTGTCATACCATTTTAGAATTGTTTTGCGCACGCATCAGTTAACGAACGTGTATAGTTTATTTGTAATAATGGTTCTAGTCGTTGTAGCCAGACCACAGACCCGAAGTACCTGTGCGCTGCGTATCATGAAGATGTGCTGCAAAGTCTTGCCCACACACGAGGGGTCACACACACGCACTCACCCACACACACACCCCCACACACTCTCTCTCTCTCTCACTCACTCTCTCTCACTCTCTCTCTCTCTCTCTCTCTCTCTCTCTCTCTCTCTCTCACACACACACACACACACACACACACGGGCCATCTTGACTTTCCCAGTACTTCCGGATACTCAGTCAACAACGTTTTATTCACATTTCCGGGAAACGCCCACGGCACGTTTCTACCATTTAGTTTAATTTATCATGATTAAGTGCAGTTTCGAAGTTTTTAAAACATATTTACCTGGGCTCCCAGATCAACCCAATCAAAAGTGGATACCGGGAAATGGTAGGAAAGCAAGGGCGTCGATCGTGACCCTAACCACGTCATACAGTTAGTGGCTTGGTTTATAAACATGTAGGTCTGAATCCATATTCCCAATGCGCTATAGACGCGTAGAAGGGATTTGACTTTACGTCATGATTAAGTAGAGCAGAATACGTTTATACCCATGCAACTTCAACAGGTCGAGGGATCCGTTTTGTAACGTTGTGTAAGCTTAGGGGATAGGCTGCTATGGGGAGCCAGGGGAGCGGACTATCAATGGAACAGGACGTCCAGAACGCCAGCAGAGAGGCCGGATGAGTAATGACTCAAGGATGGGTGTCATTGTCATTGCCGTGCTGTGCTATGAAACAGAAAGGCGGCTGTATCAGGCGGCACCGTAAAGGAGCGGCATAAACAGCGAAATCAAAATACAATTTGAACTATTCAATAATTAAACATCTTTACGCTATTCTATGTTGGTCTATATTATTCCAATATTGACATATACGATTTATGATTTATCGCACGCCTCTTCCTACGCGATTTTCGTACCCTTTGATTTAGATTTCTGGTGCAGGTGCATCGTTTAAGGCGCGGTATTTTGGCGTCATATAAGGGGCGGTATTTAGAAGATTTACATCATACTGAGAAAATCTACCGCACGGTCCTGGTGATTGTGCAGCTGTGGCCAGACTGCAAGAACGTCCATTCAAACGGGATGAATCTAGACAAAAGCGCCATCTTCCTCTTGTAACCCACGCCGTGTGGCGTTGGTGATCATGCCTGTCCATATCCCTCTAACTAGTGTGCTTTCCAATCATTTCTGATACTGAAATTGCTCCGTTCCGTCATGTCAGACTGTCCAGCACCTTCTTACCCGGTCTTTCACTGCCTCTTTTCCCCTCAATTTTTCCCGTTGTGGGGACTTACTGCAGGCTTTCCTTTCACATGACATGCCCAAATAATATGAACTGTCTTATTCTGATGGGAGTAACCGGTTCTCCTTGTGAGGGTAGCTTCTTTCAAGACGTCTTCGTTGTTCTTTCAATACGTTCACAGTGTTGTTGTCATTCTTCAATAAAACCACATCTCCACAGCCTTCATATAATTAAGACAATATAGTCTTAAGAACTCTTTTTTCCTTACCTCCGTGTACAAAGATGCATTGTAGAGAATATTCGTCATCTAATGAAATACTGCCATTGCATAGGTTATTCTACATCTAACTTCCTTATACATCATCCATCTGCCGTTATTAAGGTACCCAACCAATGAAATTCAGTTAGATTCTGTGGATGTGTGATTTCTGAGGAAAATGCAAAGAATATCATGGACAGAACACACACCCCCCCCCCCCAACCCCCCCCCCCCCAAAAAAAAACAACAACAAACAAACAAACAAACAAACAAAAACAATGATTCAAGTCCTACAAGAAACAAATGATAACCGTAAACTGATTAGAGTAATTAGACGTAGACAGTCAAAATATTTTTAACACGTTATGAGAAGAAATAAATTGGAGAACTTGGTGACAACTCGCAAGCTTGAGGGATAAAGAACAAAGGGAAGGCAGAGAAGTAAATACCTAGATGGCTTGGTCACGTGGTATGGTCAAGACAAGAACACTGAGCTGATCCACGACTCTGGTGATCGTGTGAGATGGCGAAACATGAACGCCCACGCTTATCAGCATGGCACATTATGTTGATGAAATAATTAAAATCATTGACTTCTCTCAGAATTATTCCATTGAGTCTGATTATGCACATTGTGTTTGTAATAACCATTAGTTCAGTTTTTCTCTTATTCAGATTTAGCCTCGTGTTTTGATATAATTGATGGTCTCAGAGGGTTCCCCAATTGATATTTATGCGTAATACGTGTACAACATTGGAACCGAGCAATCATTTCTCTTCTTTAAATGTTTGTTACTATACTGGACACATTATTACGATCCGATGTGTTTGTGTATTTGTTATTTGTCCTATGCTGGTTTAATATAAAATTCTGAAACATATGGTGATATGTCAATGGTTGGATAAGAATTATGTCCATATTCCATACTTGTGGTTTCATGTGGACGATAGACCTGGCCAGTGAAGACACCTTTTAGGGTGTCTAGTTGGTCATGCGTCGAAGTACACTTGTTCCTGCTGCGAGGTGCTGTCGTCATTTGGAGGTGGGGTGTGGGTGGGGTTGCACGACACCTGCTTTTTCACCTGAAAGGTCAGTGTGTCCGACCTTGACATGCATTTATGTCAGATTTACCTCTTCTAGACAGATTCCGTCCAAGCAACGGGGTCTGTCTACCCGTGGATTAGTTGTCTTTCCTAACATTGTTCCAGGGTGGCTACCTTACGTTCTGCTTCCTGCGATTTCAAACTGCCGTGGGATTTGTAACGTACGCATGCGACCGCCAGATTTTCGTCTTTATCCGAGAAAGCAAGGCATCCGCTATCACTACCCAAGAGATCAGGAGTACGTGTGATACCATTAGATACCAGATTCTGTGGGAAATGCCGAGCCTCAAGCTTTCAAAGCATGAAATCGGTATTAACATCTAAAGCAGTGGTTCTCAACTTTTTTTGGTCCGTGCCCCCCTTCACCATATTTTCAGAACGTCATTCCCCCCCCCCCCCTTCATATTTCCTATCTAAAAATCCCCCCCCCCCCACCCCTACACAGTATACGTAAAAATGGAAGGTAAATTTAATAGCATATACTAAAACAAGTCTAGACATCCATATAAAACATGATTTGTGGGTCTACTTACTTTTTAAAATAAATTTTAGAAGGATGAGACGTACATAACTGTAAAGTATGAAGGGAAAAATATCAAGTAATCGGTTCTTGTATTAACGCGATCTTGAAATGGTCTTCATTCCCCCCCCCCCCCCTACCATGGAAACCCTAAAATTCTCCCCTGGGGGGGGGGGGGGGATTCCCCACCGGTTGAGAACCACTCTGATCTAGAGAGATTAACAACAAATGAAAAATGAGAATTGCCAAATGTTACGTATATTCAACACTATTGTATGGCGCGGAAGCCTAGACATTGAACAAGCAACTAGAAAGTCGAATAGATGCCCAGGAGATGTGGATATACAGAAGAATATGTTGTATTTCATGGAAACAGAAACAATCAAATAAGAGCTTCTAGAAAAACTGGAAATGAAGAAAGAATTGGTGAACGAAATAAAAAAGAGGCAAGTGAAATATTTCGGCCACGTTAAAAGACATAACACTCTTATAAAAACCATACTGGAGGTCAAGGTTGAGGGCAAGCGAGCAAGAGGTAGACAACGATACACGTGGGAAGATAAAATCAAGAGATGGACGAACATCAGTCTGACACAATGTACCGTCAAAGCGAGAGACAGACAGTGTTGGAGATCTATTGCAGCCAACCTTCATTGTGGAGACGGCACCTGATTGATTGATTGAAGCTGGGATCGAACCCGGAACCTTCTGAGTCTGAGGCGGACACCGTAACGTCTCAGCCCCCCCCCCCCCCTCGCCCCTCCCACATCCAACAGCAAAAGTTATAATCATGACGGTTAAGACAGCATGAATCTGAAAGAAGCAACATCCCAGGGTCTGTCACTTTATCGCCACCAATGTTATACTCTCTTCCACTGGTTAGCTAAAACAACAAAGCATAACACGAACTCAGTTATCGAATGTGTAAAGTAGTTATCAATTATGTTTTAATTAAGTCTGCAAACATCTATTGACTTGCCAGGTAATGGTTGCATTAGCAAGCTTATTTCAAACTTCACATTCTATTCGCGTGCAGCAGGCAGCTCTAGGTTGCGGAACAAATAATCATTATTTGTTCCAGAATTAATGAAGACGAATGAATAATTTTCCCTCTCACTGGTGTTCATTGTTTTTTGCCGTTCTCATTAATTTCAGGATTCATTAGTTAAGTGAAGAAACGGTGGGTTTAACAGGCAGTTTTTATTTATTAAATAGTTTCTTATCTTGTGTGCAATTTCAGACGTATTACTTTATTTGTCTAGCTGTCTGTTTATTTTTGTTTGTTTGTTTGGTTGTCTCCATATTGCATGAAATATCTATGGAGCTGTCTGTCTGTCTGTCTGTCTGTCTGCCTGCCTGTCTGTCTGTCTGTCTGTCTGTCTGTCTGTCTGTCTGTAAAAGTACTTGTCTACCTACCGGTTGAGCTACCAACACACCTGACCCTCTGTCTACCTCTTACCGCCTGTCCATCTCTCTCCGTTTGTCTGTCTCTCTCAGCCGTTCTATCTCTCTTCGTCTGTCTATCTCTCAACGAATGATCATTCATTCCAATGTATTTTTCCTTCTGTTTGCAGTATTTCACATTCATTCACAACCCATTATTACACCCCCCCCCCCCCCCCTCTCTCTCTCAATCTTCACTCTGCGTTCTCCTCATAAACCCTACTCCCTTAATTTCACCCCCCGCCCCTCTTTTTCTCTGCATTCACATTATAAACCACCCCTTCATCATTCCACCCCTTTAAGACATCCCTCCAAAGTATTTACTAGATATATTTCAAAAAGAGATCTATTTTTCAAAGTGATACGTGGCTTAAGGCAGTTCCCCTTGTTTAAAACTCCCAAATGGAAATTGCATTAAAAGCAGAACTGTCAATGAAAAGGTTCAGCTTTAAATCAAAGGAAAACTAAAAATTAAAAGGATCCATTTTTAAAGCGCAATCAAATATCCCAGACGGGCGAGGATAAGCCTGTTATATGCATAGCTGTTGTGTGTGCCTTTATGAGAATACAATGGGAGATGTGGGTTTGTTGTTCTTGTTTGATGTGGACTTTGTGAGCAGTCTCATGTATGATGCCTTCTTTGGGTGATTGGTGTTGAGTGGGAGTGTTTCATTTATTTTGGTGATGAAAAGACAGACAGGCAGAGAGATAGACAGACTGGCATTTAGATAGGTAGATAGGCAGGTAGGTAGGTAGGTAGACAGACACGCAGGCAGACAGGTAGTTAGCTAATTAACTAGGTATGTGTAAAGAGGGATTTAGCTAGCTAGCTTGGCAGGCATGTAGGCAGACAGGCAGGTAGGTGAATCGGTGGTGGGTGTTTATTGGTAGGTAAGTGTGCTGGATGGATGAATGGACGGACGGACAGACAGACAGATAGACGTATCAAACGATTTTGCTGGGTGATGGATGGATGAATGGATGGATGGAAAGATGGGTGTACAGGTAAGTAGACATGCAGGTCGATAGATGCCCAGACGAATGGAAGAGCCGGTGTGTGCCTGGATACTTATACAGACTGGTAGATCAACAAGACGCAGGGCATTGCAAAACAGTGGCTTACATATACCCGATCATTTCAGGTGAATTCAATGGAGAGACGTAATTACCGAAGAAACAACACGGAATAAAGATGCAGTGGATAAGTAGTAACAGGCAAGTCTAGACACAGATAAGCATTGGCGTATCTTAATCGACACGCAGACACATAAAAGATTGATGAGCCGATAAGACGTAAGAATAAATCAAAATAAGTTCAATCGTGAAATGATAAATGTATTTCCAAGCACATTACTGTAGAGCAATGTAAAGTAAGACCGCTGGCAGTGCTTGGTAAATACTGGAAGAAACGCGTAATCTCAATCGGTACACAGATTAAGCCAGATGAACACTAAACACGTATACAATAAGTTAGACAGACGAATACGAACACAGAGCGGCTTAAGAGACAGCAATCAACAGGACAAAGCCGTGTGTCGATGAAGCATGCACAAGACGCGCCAACTTAAGGATATAAAATTTAACAAATCTGTGTACACTATTTTCCAATGCTACAATGGAGCGCCGCAAGCTGCTATCAGATTCAAGGAATATAAGAAATTATGGAAAATTCACTATCAATATTAACATCTTAATTCTTTTATAACTGGGAAATTCTGTGGCCGTAAGATCTTGCCAGTTTGCGTTGACAATATTTCTCTGCCAGATTTATTCGCCAGCCTCGGGCAAAAAACATATTGTCAGGGAAGGGAGTTCTTGTTGAGAATTTCAGAAAATGTCGAGATTGTTAAAGAAAATATCCTTGTTTTGGCCCTGGGATGTGTAGCTAGCTCATAATATAATGAATCCCGAAATGAAATGACAAATTTCAACCTGGTGGTTGGTTTTTAACAATTCTGACAGTAAATCTTCTTTGCATTTAGAATGCTACTTTGAGTGTGAAATTATAGTTTGGATCGTCAGTTATACAGAAAAGATACATGTAATTATATGTGTCGGTCTGTCTAACCGTATCTGTATATCTTTATTATTATTATTATTATTATTATTATTATTATTATTATTATTATTATTATTGTCATTTCTTTGCATCTACCTGCCTGTATGTGTATGTCTGTAGTATCGGCATGTCTGTCTCTCTGTCCAAATAAAAACACAAAATATGACCAGGAAGCTCGGCGAATAGGACAAAAAAACACAGATAAACGAACATTTCGTACAATGTCTTCATCAATGAACAAGAAATACAACACTGTACAAACCAGACATCACAAACAAATACTTAACTTGGGATCTGAGTCTCCCATCAACACAAAAATATGGATATCTGTCTGTCTATCTGCCTGTCTGTCTGTCTGTCTATCTATCTGTCTGTCTGTCTGTCTGTCTGTCTGTCTGTCTGTCTGGCTGGCTGGCTGGCTGCCTGCCTGCCGACCGGCCTGCCTGCCTGCCTGCCTGCCTGCCTGCCTGCCTCCCTGCCAGCCTGCCTGCCCGTTTGTCTGTCTGTCTGACGAAATGTCGATTGCTCTTTCTATTTAGTAACAAACACTGCGTACAGTAATTCATAATATGCATAGTTTTTTTCCCCCTCGCATGTCCATTACAGGACATTGCAGTCAACAACAGCATTTTTCAGCTGCTGTTGATGTCTTGGCAAGTTTTACGATCAATAGTTTGCTAATTGCTATCTGTCAGGATCTTATATTTGGCTCGTTCGCTAACACGGGTGAGACAGTACAAGTATAACGTGATTCGACGTAAGACACAACGACATAACGTTCTATGGATTTATTGCCACATTAAATACAGAACGATAATTACAACAATCTACAATATATAACTCACGACGCTCACAACCACAATACAGCTCATAGGTCTGACGCTCAAGATATCAGTCGTTCGGCTTTCACCCACAGAGATCCATACAAACGCCTTGCTTTCATCACACATGTCCTTCCAGTCTGAAGTCCCAGCTCGGTCTGAGGCTAGCACGCAAACTGCCCACTGCCTCGCGTGGTGTCACGTGGCCTGCGTGCGTCTGTCATCAGCCTGACCGCTGGTCGCGTGTCAGGTAACAATCTTGCCAGCCGACAATTCTTGTCCGCCGGGTGTCGTAACGATGTTGCTGCATAGCTCTACCATGTTAGGCTCTGACATTCTCCCCGGGTACCTCAATGAAAGATGTCATCTTTCATTCATGATGTATGTATATACTGGGGTAGTGTTAACTTCATGTCAGAGACTACCCTTTCCCTTATGCATGAAAATACATATATGGCATAGAAATATATACAAAAAATGTAAGTTGCATTGAAATGACAAATGAAGTACAACTTTTAACACAAATCAGGTTTCATCCCCCTGATGCCTGGTTACCTTCATTGCAATAATACCCAGTCAGATCAGTAGTACCAGCTTCTCGCATCTACCTCGCAGCAATTTGAAAAAAACGTAATAATATGGTTGTTTTGCAACAGCCATCTAGCCAGACTGAAATACGACTTTGTTTGAGTCGTATTAAACAATCAAACTCTGACCTCATTTGGCCAGGAGCTTTTATGTTGGTTTGCAATGTTGGCAGCTCTATGTCATGCTTGGTGGACGCCTACCCGCTGTGTTAGTCGTTTGAGCAACAAAATGTCTATTTATACAATACACATTAATGAATATGTTTCAAATTATGGCCCTTGGTGTAATTCATAACTGCAAGGGAAGTAATTTTGACATTCAAGAAATTCAATAAATTACAATAATTATTTAATTTCTTAGCGTCATTGCTTGACGTTTCTTCATATTAACGAGAAAAAGTCGGTAATATGAATACATTAATCAAGATATGATTCTAAGATTACACTTATCAAAATAAATAAGTACCCAATTGGTGTATTATATTTTATAGATTCAAAAGGATTTTACAATCGTCATAAGTTTTTGAATATTTGTATATCGTCTGCTAATTTTGCTATACTTTTTAAATTACACCGGAAATACACACGAAACGCAAAATTTAGTTGATGTTACACTGTCTGAACACAAATGCTTCCGGTTTTATTTTGTAACGGATAGTAAAAATGTTCTCAAAGTTTGTGTCTGATGTTATAGTATCACAACTTTCGGATTATGATGGAATGTTCTTATTTCCGATGTGTTCACAACTTCTGGATAATGATCGACTGTTCTTATTTCTGATGTTTTGGATTAAATTCGATGCAGAGGTGGTGTAGAAGTCACTGTTCAGTCCACATTTGCACACGTCGTTAAAATATCACGGTGAAGAAAATCACTCACAGCTGTCACTGTTAAATGGTAAAGTTCGCTTCTGGTAAGTGGTTAAGCGTCTGTGACACTGTTCTTGGTGTATATTTACAATTAATAATGTTCTCTTTCTAACACACACTACACAATTATACTACACTCATTACATGGCTTAATTAAAATAAGTATATTATACATGTCGGTTTTTAACCGTATCACAATTTCAATTATAGACCTTACACAGTAGGTGAATAGCAACAAAATTTCACTCATTGGTGGCTGTGTTGGTCTGAGTGTAATAGTACACAGTGCACTCAGACATTGCTTACTGGGTCGGTCGGACAACGGGACAAAAGATCGGCAATTGCATTGATTCTGCCGGGAATGTGACGAACTTCGAAACTGTAATTTTGAAGCTTCAAGGACCAGCGAGCAATCATATTATTGGATGGTACTCCGGCATTTATATACCGTAATGGACTGTTGTCAGTTTCGATGATAAAGTGACGTCCTAGAAGGTATCTGGATAGCTTCGTCACACTTTCTACTAAGGCCAGTGCCTCTAATTGCGGAATGGACCATGCACGCTCTCGAGGCCTTAGTTTTCTTGATATGAAACAAATGGGATGCAGGATGTTGTTGTATTCCTGCAACAGGACTGCCCCAATCGCAACGGAGCTAGCATCTGTTCTCAATCTGAAAGGTAAATGGATGTTGGGCAATTTAAGGATGAGATTATTCGAATTCTTATCAGAAAAGTATGCCAAAACTTTATGAAATGCATTTCGTAGGCATTCATCGTGTACAACTTTTTCAGGCTTATCCTTGGTTAGTAAGTTAGAAAAAACCTCGGTCAGTTCTGAAAAATCAGGAATAAAATTCCTGTAATAGTTGATAAGTCCCAGAGAGCTGCGGACTTGTTTCTTATTTGTTGGAAGTGACAGTTTTAGAATTTTGGAGACAATTTTGTTGTCTGTCATGACAAAGCCATTGGATATTCTGTACCCCAAAAATGATATTTCTTGGTAAGCTATGCTCACCTTTGAAGGCTTCACTGTCAGTCCGTGCTGTCTGATACGTTCTAGTGTCTGTTCTAGTGTCTTTATATGTTCCGTCATTGTCTCTGTATGGACACAGATGTCGTCAATATAACAAATGATATTAGGAATGTCAGATAGGAGGAGTCGAGTCATGCGTACGAATGTGGCTGGGGCATTGACTAGCCCAAATGGAAGTTTGCACCATTCGTACAGTCCCCAAGGCGTGGCGAAAGCTGTTAGATGTCTGCTGTCTTCATGTACAGCAATCTGCCAGTAACCTTTAGACATGTCAAGCGTCGTAAAGAACTTAGCGTCTGTCAGTTCTTTCAGAAGATCGTCAGTGTTTGCCATTGGTTCAAGATCTAAAACAGTTATTTTGTTCAGTTTTCTGTAGTCGATGCAAAGTCGTATTGTGTTGTCCTTTTTACGTACAATGACCATGGGTGAAGAGAAGTCCGATAGGGATCGTCTGATGATGTTGTTTTTTTCTAAGTTGATGATTTCTTGATGTAGTTGTTCCTTGTAATGTAATGGTATGGTGTATGGTCTGCATCTTATGGGTGTGTTTGATGTGAGTGTGATGTGATGCTGTACTAATTCTGTTTGTCCTGGGTTGTCTGAAAAAATGGTGTTGTATTGTTGTATCAACTGTTTGCAACTGTTTGTCTCTGCTTGACTTAAGTTTGGATTGATCTTGATCTCCTTCAAGCAGTTTGTCGTGTCTAATGTAGGTGTTGGAATCTCGTCGCTAGAATCGTCATCTTCGTGATCTATTATCACGGTGCAAGCTGTCGTATCGTCTTGTTCGTTGTCTCTGTTGAAGTATGGTCTTAGCATATTGATGTGAAATATTTTGTGTTTGTCTTTTATCAGGATTTCGTAGTCAACAGGTGAGATTTGTCTTGTCACTTTAAAGGGTCCCTGCCAAGAATCAGTCAGTAGCTGTCTGTCACTAGGTAGTAGTAGTAGAACGTCCTGTCCAGGTGTCAATGTTATAGTTCTGTTACCTTTGTCTGCGTACTGTCTGTAAGTAGCACCAGATAGTTTTAGTGCATTTTTAGCAATTTCACATGATTTAATAATCCTTTCACGCAATGATGTTACATACAAAAATGATGATATGGGTTTCAATACTGGAGTAGAATCAGTTAACATTTGGTGATAAATTGTTAATGGGCCTCGTGGTTTAGCACCATAGATTAGTTCAAAAGGAGAGAAACCAGAACTAGAATGTGGTACCTCGCGATAAGCAAAGAGAACAGCTGGTAAGTATACATCCCAGTTATTGGGGTGATCTTGAGTTACTTTTGCAAGCATGTGCTTCAGATCCCCATTAAGCTTTTCTATAATCCCGCTCGAGTGAGGATGATAGGGGCTATTGAAGACTTGCTTCACTCCTAACATTTTGGTGAACGCTTGGGTCGATGCGGCAATAAACTGAGTGCCTCTATCAGACTGGATAGTATCTGGAAACCCAATTCGGGAGAAGATATGGAAGAACACTTCCATGATGTCATTGGCAGTAATGTTCTTTAGCGGAATAGCTTCTGGCCAGCGACTACATTGATCAATAAAAGTTAGAATATATTTATTCCCTCTAGTAGTTGTATGACTAAGAGGGCCCACAATGTCAACTGATAATTTTTCAAAAGGTCGACTGGCTAAGTCAGTGACTTGTAACTTTGCCTGTGGGTGTTTACCTTTTTTTACTAGTTTCTGGCATGTATCACAACTTCTGCAATATGTTCTTATGTCATTGCAAAATTTTGGCCAATGAAACTGTGACAATAGTCTTGACCTGGTTTTAACATATGCCATATGACCTGCAAAAGGTATATCGTAAGCAAGATGTAAAGCTTGCTTGCGATAAGTAGTTGGCAACACAGTTTGCTTTGTTGTAATGTCACCTCTGGTGTAATACCTGGTGAGTATATCATTGTGTAAAGCAAAATGCCATTTCGCATTTTTGGTTACTCTTGCCTTTTTGCCGATCAGGTCAAAGTACTTTGACAGTGAAGGATCAGCTTTTTGAGCTGTTATGAATGTTTCCTTCATAGAGTCACTAGGTGGTAGTTCTGGGCTAAGCATTTGTATAGCCTCAGTTTGGTTACTTTCATCTTGCACTCTAGCAGTAGCTCTTGTTACTGCGTTCACACACTCAATGACATCAGATGATGATGGAATGATATCGTCAATGATGTGATGAGAACTTAGTGCTGCATTAGCTAACATACATGCAATAGGTGATATGACATTTTCATTGATGACATTTGGTGGTGATGTGTTATCATCAATACATAGTGATGTTATGTCATGGTTATGAGGTTTGTCATTCACCTCAGGTAAATTTCCTATGATTATATCACACACTGGGTTTGTAAGTGCCGCGACCTTTACTTTCCCGGTGAGGAATGGTGTTTCAATGTATGCCCAAGCTAATGGATATTTTTCAATATTGCCTGAAAATGTTCTACATGTGATGTGTCTGCCTGTATAGTCTGTAGGCGTTATGAATGTTGTTTTCAGGCCAATAAGTGTACTTCCGGTGTCGCGAAGTACTGTAGCAAACTTGCCATTAACATACCCGTGATAGATGTCTAATCTGCCTTTTGAGTCTATTACCAAGTTAGCTTCCTCATTGGCAATAGGGATGGCGTGCCCGCATGTTAAGATACCATTTTCAAAGAAGGTAGTACAGACAGTGCATTTGTTAGCACTAAATACATCACAAGCCTGTGCTGCATTTACAGGATGTTTTTCTGGATTTTCGTCTTCTGACGCTGAGCTATCGAACAAGGCGGCATTGGCTTTGTTGGTCATATGCCTGCCTCTACAATCCATGCGATGGTGCCCGTAAGCCTTGCATAGAAAACATTTACGTAAACTTTTGAACGATTTACGTTCCCTGTCTTGTCTGTTTACCATATTTTGCAAGTATGTTTGGTACCCTGGGTTTTTATCGCACATCTCGTTCAAATGGTGAGAAAATTTGCAGTGAATGCAATGTCTAAATTTCTCAGAGGTAGGCCTGTTTGGTTTTTGCCTACTATAGTTTTTCTCATAGTTGGCTGCTGCTACCCAGTTACTGTCAGTAGCTTCAGTGGCAAAGCACTGTTTGTTGGCCGTGTAATAGGCCGACCCACGTCTTTCCATTTCTTCCACACTTGTGCATTCATTCTCCTGTAAGAACTTAGAAAAAGATGATGGGATAGAAGAAATGATTTTATCTCGAATGATGAGATCTTCTAATCTATCATAATTTTTGTTAATTTTGGCTGCTGAAGTCCATTTGCTGAAAATATCTCGGACTAAACAGAGGTAGTCAGAGAACGTTTGAGTTGATTTCGGACTCAATTTCCTGAACTGTTCTCTGTAACCTGCCTCGTCTAACATGAAATGTGCCATTATCTTAGATTTAATATAATGGTACTCTTTCCTGAGGTCTTTGGGGATGGTTTCAATGACTTTAAGAGGTTCCCCAGATAGACTCCTCATATATAGAATATTCCATTCAGAAAGTGGAACTTGGTAATGTTCCATTAAAGTCTCAAAATTTTGGGTAAAGGCTGCTATGCAGTCACCCGAGGTATAGTTACGTACGATACCTTGATACTTCTTATACTGGTTTTCCTTTTCCAGTCTTTCAGATTTCTTTGACTCTTTATTCATTGCAGTCTCAGTGTCAAGTTGTTTCATTTTCAACTGTAATTCTTCTTCTTCTTCTTCTTCTTCGTTCATCCGGAGTTTTTTTTCGGATGTGATTGCGTTGTGCCTGTTTACAGCAGAGCTGCGTTACTGCGCCGTTAGGCCGACACATCCGACTTCTGCGGGCATTTGTTGACCGGGTTAACCTTCCCGGGGGTTTCTTAGGACGTTTGACTCTCACTGTTGTGGTGTTATCCCCCATCCCAGCTGGTCCATATAGAACAGCCAAAGATCCTGGTCAGCCCTCAAGGGAAGGCAGGGGCAGACCATGGGCATTCCCCGCCATCCAAGGAGGCTTCCATACTTGCAGAGCCGATACATAGCGCTCTGGTACTGGGCTCACCCAAGGAATCGTCACGTCCTGCACATGGCTGCTTAGCCTCACTTCCGTATATTGGGCCTTCCGTTCACCATAGGCTGTTCTTCCGGAAACCAGAAGTATGCAGTCTGCAGATGACATCCACACAGTGAGCTTTCGATTCGGACTTTCCACGTAATGGATTTGCTATCCAAGCAATATTCCATTTCATGCCACTAGGACACTTTTCCACCTTTTATGAAGCCCACACAATGGGCTTTTGATTCAGACTTTCCACGTAATGGATTTGCTATCAAGCAATATTCCATTTCGTGCCACTAGGACACTTTTCCACCTTTTATGAAGCCCACACAGCGAGCTTTCGATTTGGACTTTCCACATAATGGATTTGCTATCCAAGCAATATTTCATTTCATGCCTCTGGGTCTTCATGCACCTTTAAATGTCAACCTGTATGTAGTTAAAGTAAGCTGCGGTCAACTTGAGCTTGTTGATATCTCCATAGAGCTTGTCCTCAAATGAAGCAGGTGTGGGCCAAAATATCTTTCTCTGTTCTGCATACGTTGGGCAATCCTGCAGCAAATGTTTTGCTGTCATTTTTCCAGTTCTACAATTACATTCATCAGTATCTCCTATCTTTAGTTTATTGAACAAGTGGTATTTCAGCCTGTTATGTCCTGTGCGGAGTCTGAAGATTGCTACTTGTTCTCTTCGGTCGAGTTTGTAATATGCATCATCCTTCTGATGGCCTGGATGCTCAGATTCCCATTTGGTTCTATAAGTGCTTTTTATCAACCTCTTTGCCTCATTATAGGTTATGTCTATGTCAGGCTGTGGTAGTCGTCCGCCCTCTTTTGCCAGTCTGTCAGCCTCTTCATTTCCAGGTATACTGCAATGTGATGGGATCCACTGTATTACAACTTTTTTGGATTTCTGGCATAGACCATGGAGTGCTGCTCTTAGGTCAGTTAGTTCTGTGCTGTTATTGCTCTTCAGTATTGAGACAGCTGACTTTGCATCTGTGAAGATAGCTATTTGCTTCTCTTTATTTTCCTCCATCAGGAGCATTTCTGCTGCAGTTTTCAAAGCCTCTACCTCCGCTTTGAAGTTACTTGAAAATTTTCCAGTTGCCATTGAATGTGTTTTTTTCACTCCATTTTTTAAATTTAGGAGAATTCCTCCTCCTCCATTCTCTATTGAATTTTTGGCTGATCCATCTGTATATGCATGGGTCCAATTCCTGCTTGGGTAATGTTCTTTTATGTAGTTTAGGGTTATTTCTCTTCTTTCGGTTTCATGCTGAGTGTTCTTTTTCTCAATACCAGGAATGTTTTCTATCATCTCAGGCAGTTGCTGCTGTCTCCAAGCTGGGAAGTTGTGTGCATTGTGTATGGGCTTGACTGTTGATATGTTAAGTATAGGATCTGCCCTAATCCTTCGTTTTGCAGTTTCTACAAAGTTGCTACGCTTCAGTCTTCCCTTTCCAAAACCATTAAATCTGTTGTACATAGGGTGGTCTGTCAATCTTCTAAATTTTTCTGCTTGTTGCTGGGCTCTGCTATCTCTTCTATCCTGCATTGGTTGTAAACAAGTGATCTTTTCTAGTTCATTAATAGGCGTTGTCTTCAGGCTTCCAGTTATGATTCGCATTCCTTGGTTTTGGACTCTACTTATTTTGTTAAAGTTTGACTTAGCTGCTGTTGCCCAAGCTGCAATGCCATATTCCAGTACTGGCCTCACCCGTCCAGTATATAACTTCTTGAGAACTTTCTCATCTGCTCCCCACGTTGTACCAGCAAGCTTTTTCATGATTGCCATTCTCTGCCTTGCTCTTGTTCGATTTTTCTCAACCTGTGTCTTCCATGTCAGGCGACGATCAAAGGTGACTCCTAGATAGTTTGGATTTTCTTCATGGCGCAATACTTTTCCATTCAATACCAGCTTAGGTTGCTGAGTTTTATTTGAGAGGGAGAACACTGTGCATGTTGTTTTCTCCTCACTTATCTTCACTAGCCATGATTTTGACCAGTCCTCTAGCGCTAATAAGGCTTGCTGTATTCTGCTGTTAGCTGTACTAATATATTCTTCAGATGTCCATATGGCTAGGTCATCTGCAAAGGAGGATGTGTGTACTCTGGCTGGAAAATTTTCTGTGATGTCATTTATATATGCTAGGAATAATGTTGGTGAAAGAACTCCTCCTTGGGGGACACCTTGCTCCAGCAGCATCATTTTGCTTGTTTGTCCTTGTACTTTTGTCCTGGCAGTTCTGTTCTCAAGGTAGTGGCTGATCCATTTATACATTTTTCCACAAACATGCATGTTTTGCAGTTTTACTTTCAGTCCTTCCTTCCATACTTTATCAAATGCTTTTTCTAAATCTATCCAGACTGCTAGTGTGTGCTTTTTCTCTTGGAAGGCATCCTCTATTTCCTGAGCTATATAGGTTATTTGATCTTCAGTGGATCTGTATTTTCTGAATCCTGCTTGGTGTGGTGTTAAGAGTTTGTGTTCTTCCAGATGCCATGTTAGCCTGCCATTGATAATGCGTTCCATTAATTTTCCTACACAGCTCAGTAGACTGATAGGTCGATAGCCATTTGGTTCTTCCAGGTCTTTTCCTTTCTTTGGGACTGGTATTAGTATAGCTTCCTTCCATGCCTGTGGGACTATTCCTCTCTTCCAACTGTTATTTAGGACTGCTAGTAGTTTCTTCTTTGCCTTGGTGCCAAGTCCTATTAGCATTTCATTTGTGATTCCATCCTTTCCTGGTGATTTCTTCTTTTTTAGGGTATTCATTGCCTGTTCCATTTCTTCCATTGTTAGATTTGCCATCATATATTCTGCTGCAGTCTCTGTATTTCTATGATGTATCTGTTTGTCTTTGATTGCTTTCTTCTGTTCGGTTGTAATATCAATGTGGTTTGCATTTGCATAGTGTTCCATTAGTGCATTTGCAGCCTTTTTGCCTGTAAGCAAGGCATTTCCTTGTTTAATTGTTATTTGTTTGTTTCTAGGTCCTTCATTGTTTATGGCTTTCACTAGTTTCCATAGTTTGTTTCCATCCCTGTCAAAATTCAGGTTTTCTGTTTTTTCCCTCCAACAATCTCTTGTTGTTTGATTTACTGTTCTTTTATATTTTGCTGAGATGGCTTTGAGAGACATGTTTGCTTCAATTGTTTGTTCTCTCTCTGCTGTCTTCCTGGCATCTTCAACTTTGTCCTCCAAACTTTGTAGTTCTTCAGTCCAGTAGGGTTTGTAATTTTTCCTCGCTCCTCTTGGAATGGACTCAGTGGCTGCCTGTATTATCGCTCTGTTTAGACTTTCCACCATTTGCTTTATGTTGCCATATCGTGTATTTATGTTTTCACAATATTTGTCTGTTAGTATGGCAAATCTGTCCCAATCTGCTCGTTTGTAATTCCAGCGGGGCAAGGGCTTTTGCTCCTGTGGAACATACTCCATATTCATTTCAAGCTTGATTGGTCTGTGGTCACTACCTGCTAATTGGTCCAGCACATGGCGATCGATTTTGTGGAGGATGTCTCCTGTGCAGAAAGCTAAGTCTGGAGTTGAAGTGGTAAGCCATCTTCTGGAGTAAAAGCTCGGTGTGTCATCCGCTTTGTTGAGTAGATGGAGATTTGAGTCTATTTCCCAGTCCTCCAATTCATCTCCTCTTTTGTCAGTATCTGGGTATCCCCATCTTTCTGAACGGCTATTAAAGTCTCCGACAATAATGCAGTTTGTGTCAGTTATTTTCATGTTTGAGAGTGTAAGGTCCTTATCTGCTGGGCTGTACAGATTGTAGATTCTTATTTTCACGTCCTTTATCATTATATCAACACCTATAATTTCCGTTTGGTTGTCAGAGATCACAGATACTTCGCTGCAAGGTATTGTATTTCGTGTAAGTATTACAACTCCTCCTTTGTGTCCTTCGCGGTCGAAACGTGTGGCCTGATATCCTCTGACTGAGAATTTGTGATTGGCGTTGAGGTGTGTCTCTTGAATGCATGCCACATCTATTCTATCTTTATGAAGACGCTGTGTTAGGGAGTCTTTCTTCTTGTAAACTCCTTCGGCATTCCACTGTAGTATGTTGAGTGTCCGGGGTATTTGGTCAATAGCTCTTAACCTACTCCTCTGTGCCTTGACTCCACAGCACAGGGGAAGGTGACCACCAGTAGTCATGGGTGGACCCCCTCGAGGCAGGGGGCCCGGCACTATCACCGCCTGATGGGACTTCACGGGATTAGCACCATATCGATTAATTTTGATTTGTGACATCATGAATTAAGTTACGTTGCACTGCTTTGTCAAGCCTGTGGCTCAGTACATCCGATTTCGACAAGCATTTATTCGGGATGCTTTCCCTAGCCTTTGACTGTCCCCAGTCTACCTACAAGGCAGCAGGTTTCACGTTGCACTGCTTTGTCAAGCCTGTGGCTCAGTACATCCGATTTCGACAAGCATGTATTTGGGGTGCTTTCCCTAGCCTTTGACTGTCCCCAGTCTACCTACAAGGCAGCAGGTTTGTGTGTCTCTTCGTCTGGTCCCTCTCCCTTGACCTGTCCGACATGGGTGGCCCTACCAGTAGCTGTGCTACCGTCGGCATAGCTCTTGGGGTCATTGGGACGCACAAGCCCCTCTACCTCGTCACGGTGGACACACAGCAGAGGGGAACTGTAATTCTAGTTCTTCTCTCTTACTCTGAGCTGCTATTTCTGCTTTCTTAAGTTCACTGTCTATCTCAGCTTGCTTTGTCTTTGCAGCCATTTCTACTTCGGCTTGCTTTAATGCTGTTTCGGCTTCTATTTGTTTGGCAGCCTTTTCAATCTCTGCCTGTTTCAAGGCTGTTTCTGCCTCTGCTTGCTTGGCAGCCATTTCTGCTTGTTTTAGAGCTCTTTCTGCTGCTCTATCTTCGCGCTCACAGTATTCAGCGTATTTGTTCTCACTCCATTTTGTTAATTCATCACCTGTAAGACGTAATTTAATACCCATATCGATGAAATCAAACAATGACGACATGATGGAGAAAATACGTCAATGAAAATCAACCACACAAAAAATGTTGTAAATGGTTAGTAGAAAAACAATTTACAATTGATTTTACTATACGATGCGTGCCCACTAATGCATACGTAAAGTTAAAGTAAAGAAAAATATACTCAAGTGCCCTTGGATACGGTGATGAATGGTTGGACAATCGGGCTAGGAAAACTGTAGGGTCGTTACTTTGGAACCACTAATGACCTCTACGGCAAGGTTATGGATGGTACGGAAAAAACCTGCTTTGTTTTTGGAGAGAAATAAGTTAGCGTCTATTTGTTGGTGTGTGCCTGCAAGTCACTAAGTGTTGATTAGGTTTGGATGGCGTCGAGTATAATTGTATGTCGTAAATTTGTCGTCAACAGTGTTTTTCTCAACAGAAGTTACACTCTTTCCAAAACTCTTTGCGTTCCACAAACTCAATACACAAAGACAATCTATCTGTATTTGAACACTCAATAACATTGATGACACATCACTTACATCAAGATGACATTCAGTAAGGACATAGACATCAAGTTTACAAGATGGCGACAAGGTCAAAATGGCGGCAAGTTTCACAAATCACAAATGTTTTACACGTTTACAGGATCAAACAATATGTACTGCACATTTACTAATGATTTTAAACATATTTAAACAATGTAGTAATGGATCACAATGAGACTTTTACGATCACATTTACATCACTATAACCTTGACAAATTTTACAAGTTCAAGAATTATAGTTTTAGATGACAAAGACGAGCAACACACGTCTACATATATTAGGTTCTTAAACAAGGACGAGCAACCCACGTCCACAAGTGTCAGCATCTTATATTTGGCTCGTTCGCTAACACGGGTGAGACAGTACAAGTATAACGTGATTCGACGTAAGACACAACGACATAACGTTCTATGGATTTATTGCCACATTAAATACAGAACGATAATTACAACAATCTACAATATATAACTCACGACGCTCACAACCACAATACAGCTCATAGGTCTGACGCTCAAGATATCAGTCGTTCGGCTTTCACCCACAGAGATCCATACAAACGCCTTGCTTTCATCACACATGTCCTTCCAGTCTGAAGTCCCAGCTCGGTCTGAGGCTAGCACGCAAACTGCCCACTGCCTCGCGTGGTGTCACGTGGCCTGCGTGCGTCTGTCGTCAGCCTGACCGCTGGTCGCGTGTCAGGTAACAATCTTGCCAGCCGACAATTCTTGTCCGCCGGGTGTCGTAACGATGTTGCTGCATAGCTCTACCATGTTAGGCTCTGACACTATCTTAACGATCGGCTCAGATACCCCCGTAAGTAACCAGCGAGACGCGATCCGCTGCCGAATCTCGCAGAGCTGTGTTTCGTTTGAGAGTATACGCGATTACGAACAACGTCCTTAACACCATCCCCAGGGAAGCCGGCTGTAAGACATGAATATGCATAGTACAATTCATAAACTGTTTCTGGGTATTTAGTGGAAATCTGTTGACAGTTTAAGGCCGGCAGCAAAAGGTTAGTGGTTAGGTGCTTGTCTCTCGGCCTGATGGTCATTGGTTCGAATCCGCATCGAGACAGATTTGATTTTATAAATTGCCCTAGTCCCCCAGGTCGTCCCAGCGTAAAATTGGTGAAAGGAAATGTCTTGCGGAAAAGAAGGCGGTCAGTGTGAATTGACCCCATCACTCCTCGAGTGCCGATTGATCTATAAAATATGGGTAGAGCACTATATGCCCAAGGGGGTATCATGCTACTCTGACAACTTAATTAGGCTTAACGTTGAAAGTCAGTTAATCAACTCTTTGCGATGCATCCATCCAGCCAGAATCTATACTCTTGTAGATGTCACTGTATAAAATCCGCTGGGAGACTCCGTGGCGAAGTGATCTAGCCGTCTAACTCACGCTCCGAAGGTTGTGGGTTCGATTCCGGGCTACGTCTTTCGGTTTACGAGTGCATTTTTCTCGGAGACTCCTGGGGGTCGTCGCTGAAGCTACGGAGTTCGTGCTTTGTGCGACGATGTCGGCAGGTCACCCTGCGGAAAGAGACCGAGCCATACTGGATAAAACCCGGTGCAATAAAGTCGATCCTCTCCATTTTAAGACTTTTTAAAAATCTGCTGACCCACCCTCACCCCTTTTTTTTTCTATATACCCTTATTTAACTGTTTGCACACTTTCGGCTCCATATTTTCTTATTTGGCACCTTTCACAGTTGAACTTCTGTGCACCCTTCCTAGAAACGAAGTATATGCAAATGGCCCAGCAACGTTTTATACCTATACTTATTCTGTTTACGTTTTAATGTTTAATAACATTTTCTAATTTCATGTTCTTCATGATTTTGTTTTTTCCTGATAAATAGTACTAAGATCAGAACGTCGATTCGTTGTGTTGTGGTGTAACTTATTTTTATAACTATTATTGATATTTTTACCCTGTGATTTACATTTGCCAGATTCGAGTTTATTTTACTATATGTACACAAAGTCTATATTATTTCTAACTTATTCCGCATATATGAGCAATGGTACACCATCTCTGTATTCATACCACAAAAACCACGCACAAGAGAACAGAAATCTGAAGTGATGAGACAAAAATGCCTGTCACAGAACGTGGATTGCGAAATATTCTTAAATTAGCTCCTCTTATCTCTGCTGTCAATTGATATTCATTTCCGTGTCTCGTGGAGATTGCTGAGGTGTCCCCGCAGTTGTCCCAGCACTCGGTTCAAACTTATGGTCATTATTGTTTGAGTTTTGGTACTTTGCTGTTGTATGTGTTGTTTTGTTTTTTTTAAATGTTGTTAGTTTTATTCTTTGTGTTGTTGTTGCTGTTGTTGTTGTTTTCCACTTTTGCGGTTAGGCATCGCCAGGAAGAGTAATTGAAGTTCCAGAGCCTGTGGTTAACGTTTTCCCTTCATTTTCATTGGTAGTTTTGTGGACATCCATTTTCTTCTTCTTCTTCTTCTTCTTCTTCTTCTTCTTCTTCTTCTTCTTCTTCTTCTTCTTCTTCTTCTTCTTCTTCTTCTTCTTCTTCTTCTACTTCTTCTTCTTCTTCTTCTTCTTCTTCTTCTTCGTCTTCTTCTGCGTTCATCAGAGAGTTGTTTTTTTTTTTTTTCCTGACGTGATTGCGTTGTGCCTGTTTACAGCAGATCTGCGTTCTTGTGCCGTTAGGCCGACACATCCGACTTCTGCTAATGACCGAGTTAACCTTCCCGGGATCAAATAATAGTGTCCGTAGTACAGGCAATTTCCCAGACTGGAATGCCTCAAGTACTGTGTTTGCATCTGTCAATAGCACCACTCTCGTGTACCATGATTGGTGTTCAGTAATGTCCTTATTACTATCTTGATTGCCTGGAACAATTATTGCTAAGAATCAAATAAGTTTCCTATAGATTTGCTAGGCCTGTCATTGGTTTCTTACTTATTTGATCCATTTGTTTTTGTTACAACCACCATGTCACACTCACGCGCACAAAGTCTGCTTTCTTACAAGTTCGTGTTTCTGAGTGAGGTTAACTGCGGTAAAGGTGTGTACACAAGTAGAAACACGAAGCGTAGACCATCATCATCATTATCATCATCATCATCATCATCATCATCATCATCATCATCATCATCATCATCATCATCATCATCATCATCATCATCATCACAGGCCATGCAACTGGCAGTGGCGTTCATTGCCCCCACAGATCTCGATCCTTGGTGTTCTGGAGAAGTTCTGCTGAATATATTCCTCCATGCAACCATCTTAGTCCATCCATAATTATTGCTCTCGATCTGTCTCTGTTCTGTTAATGGTTCTTCTTCTTCTTCTTCGTTCATCCGGAGTTTTTTTTTCGGATGTGATTGCGTTGTGCCTGTTTACAGCAGAGCTGCGTTCTTGCGCCGTTGGGCCGACACATCCGACTTCTGCGGGCATTTGTTGACCGGGTTAACCTTCCCGGGTGTTAATGGTTCTATCAACCCGCTACTGAGTTGAGTGCGTGGAGTGACACTGAAAGCTGTGAATTTCATGTGAAGTGCCTTTACATCTGTCAGAGTTTGTTTGTGTCGTGAGCTGCATGTTCGAAAACATGGCGGCCGCATGGTGCTGAACTAACTGGATTTGCCGTATGCAGAAATGTGTGGCTGCTGGTTCTCTAGTGACTGCCGCTTCCATTGACGATGAACTGTATTTTTCGTGGCGGACTTTTGTGTTGCCATTTTGGCAGCGGGCATTATGCATAGTATACTTGTACATGCACCATATAGCCGATTCGCCTCAAGGTGTGTAAAAGAAAGTTAGTTGTGTATCATGTACAGGACGTAGCAGTCAACTCCAGTATTTTTTTGCTGTTTGTGATTTTTGGGTAAATTTACGTTCAGTAGTTTGCTATTGCTTTCTGAACTACCAGCATGCATACCATTGTATGTAAACCAACGCAAGGCGGTCAGCTTCCAAATCGCCCGCAGCTGTGTTTCCAACGCGGTATGCGGGATTACGAATTGCATTAGTAACCCCTTCGCACAGAGCCAGTATAGAAAAGACTATTAAAATATATATGCAGAATCGTCACACACACGCACGCACAGAACAACGAAGAACAATTAATTGGAAAATGAAATAGAAAACGTATTTGTGGGGGGGGGGGGGGGGGGGGGGGCGTCGCTCGCTTTGAATTCAATCGTAGTCCATAAACTATCTCCTGGTAGCACTGGACTGCATTTTTTGCCTGTGGATTAGTTTTCTCTATTACCACTGTCCCTCGCCATCAGGCGAACCTATTCTTACTTCAGATGTACGTGTAATTTACGTCCCTTAAGTCAAGGACGAGAAATCAACATTTTAGTCCAGCTGACCGGCATAGGGGTTGAACCCGCTACCTTAATATCAACACAGCGGATGTTTAAGAAAGCGCTCTCTCTTATCCTTTCAGCCATGCTGACCTCCAGGAAACGTAGGTATAAAAATGAACGTCCGCCATCCGTAACCTGTTCTAATTAATTAAAAGATTATAACCTACCTGCTGGATAGAATGTTCTAGCTTGTGTATCTTGTATAACAAGTCTAGCGTCAGGTATGGCTCAATGGTGTGCTCTCGAGCGTGCGACTCTGTGAATTCCTGTGGGACTACAGTCTGTAGACAAATACAACGTTATAAACTGCATTAACACAGCGGTCTGTCAGGGACGTACTGGAGTCACCATTACGCCAATTGGGGACTTAGAAATCAAGGATGTTTACTCTTTTGTTTATTGATGTATTTTTGGGTGCCTTGTTTTTCAATGTTTTTTCCCCATTGTGTTAGAAGTTACGTTGTAGTAGCGTGGTTTAGTAGTTTTCATTATTTTAGTAGCGTTGCGATCATTTATTTAAAATCTGATTTATTTGGTTGTTTCGGGATTTGAGATTTAAATATTTAAATATAATGCCACTACTGGCAACGCTGATCGTATTCTGGTATGAACTTAAGGCCTATCCACGTCAATGTGGAAGCACTAGACTCGAGTTTCGCTCTCGTTTGAGCTCGTCAGTAGTGCATATCCTTGACGGACCCGGAAACAAACCCGTGTCCAGCGTGTACCGCGTGGTCTAGTGGTTACACACCCGCTTCACATGCCAGTGATCCGGGGTTTGTTTCCGGGTCCGGTCAAGGATATGCACCACTGGCGAGCTCAAACGAGAGCGAAACTCGAGTCTAGTGCTTCCACATTGACGTGGATAGGCTTGAGGTTCATATCAGAATACTTAAAATGTGTTGTTTATTGTTGTAGACTTTTATTTGGATTGTTTTTAAATCTTAATTTGTTTATTGTTTAAGAAGTTTATGTGATGTAGCGTTACGTTCATTTACCTAAACTCTTTAGTATATTGTTGCAGACTTGTATTTTGTTTGTTTTTTAGTGTTATGTTTTTTTTCTCCTTATAGTTTTAGAAGTTTATATAGTGTAGCGTTACGTTCATTTACCTAAAATTACCCTATGTTTTAGAAGTTTATATAGTGTAGCGTTACGTTCATTTACCTAAAATTACCCTATGTTTTAGAAGTTGATATAGTGTAGCGTGACGTTCATTTACCTAAAATTACCCTATGCCTTAGAAGTTTATATAGTGTAGCGTTACGTTCATTTACCTAAAATTACCCTGTGTTGGGAGTCGCGATGTCGCAGTGGGTCACACGTTTTATCTTCCCCCACGTTGGTCATGTGTTCGACACGGGGACGTATTTTTTAACGACCTGGGCTGCCAAGTCGACTCAGCCCAAAATAAATACCAGAAAATGATCAGAGAACTAAAAGCGACCGGTGCCTACTAAGTGCTAATTGGTTTCAGATATGGGCCAAGTACCATAAACCTTATACGTTTCATTACTTAAAAAGAGGTCCTTCGCCGTTTGTCTAGCCTAAAAACGCTAGTGAAAAAGTATCGAAACTTCGCTACAGTCGAATTGTCCGTTGTGGCTGTAATGGCGAGAACAATCCTTACATAGAAACCTGTAAACAGCCGTAACGATTTACTAAGAGGTAAGCAAACACTTGAGTTACTTGTAACATCAGCACTCTATATCCCTCCCTTCGGAGGGTTAATATTTCCAGCTTGCCCTGGTCTTCCAATCATAGCTTCCTAAAGCAGTCCCATTAAGCTGGACACGGTCTGTTGGTTACCTGACATTCTCTATTGGTAATCCAATTTCCGCTTACTCCTGCTGCCCGAGCTTGCCATCCGTAAACCCCTCAGCGACTGCATAATTAGTTCTTTCCTGTAGGCTTGCCACCTGGACTTGCCTTGACTGGCTTGACACCCCTTAAATTGCAAGAGCCAAGCCTAAAGACAGCTCCCAAGGTTTTATAAGACAACAGGCCACTGGGGTTAAATAACGTGTATGTCTGACTGTTTGTCTTGTTATCTGTCTGACTGTCTATGTATGTCTGTCCGTTTATTTGCGTGTCTGTTTTACTGTTTGTCTATCTGCCTATTTATCTGTATATTTCTTTGTACTTTCCTCGGTCTGTCTATAAGCCTCTGTCCGTCCATCCCTCCGTCTGTCTGTCTGTCTGTCCATCTCTGTCTACCCGTTCAACCGCCTGCCTTCTTACTTATCCGTTCATCCATCTTCTAAATCTCTATTATGCCGTTTCTGCCCCACCTCCACCCTCCACACTGTGTCTATCCCCTCATGAATATTACATAGGTCAGCCAGAGACTGGAAAATCTATCAGGCTCTAGCTGCCTACAAGAATAAGCCTCTCTATGATAGATGGACGGCCAAGAAAACGTTTTAGACTTGTGGAAAAATACTTAATGTCCGAAGCAATGTGTTGGAAGATTGCGGCCCGCTTATTTAATTTAACCGTCTGGACTTCATTTGCCTGTTTGGCTGGAATGAGGAATATTTACTGGCTGAAGACCAAATTATGTTGGGCAAGGACTTTCAGGCGTTAGAGATGCATACCAAAATGAGGAAAAATAAGTTAGTCTGGAACGTGTTGAGTGCTTGGAAATTGGCCAGGAAAGATGGGGGATGGTTTTACTAGGGGACAATAACTGGCGAAAGGGGAAGAACGATTCTGGGCTGCGGGATGGAGGTGGGGTGGGAGGAGTAGGTGGTTTATTGAAGTGAGAGGGGGGATCGAAGCGTAGATGGACAGATTATAAAAAATATAGATGGGTATGAAGTGAGATGTACGGGCAGGCAGGCAGGCAGGCAGGCAGGCGGATGGATGGATAGTAGATGGATAGATAGTAGATGGTCAGATATTAGATGGACAGATATTAGACGGACAGATATTAGATGGACAGATATTAGATGGACAGATAGATAGATAGTGGGTGGATGGGTGGACGGACGGAAGGACGGACGGACGAGTGGGTGGATGGATTAATGGATGGATGGACGGACGAATGGGTAGGTGGTTGAGTAGAAACAGACAAACAGACAGACCAGTCGATACGTATGTGTTTAGGTGAGAGGGATTAACTGACAATTACGCAGACAAGCAAGTAGGTAGGTGTTGTGGTCGGATTTGAATGGTGCCTGATGTCGTGTGTCCAATTAAAGTGTCGTCCCTGGAGTGAGAAGAGTCAACACCCACATTATAATATTTTTTTTTCCTATCAATATCCTGGAGAATCCACCAGCTTCCGTCCAACACACTCCATCAGTCCGTGGACACCTTTTCCTATCACTCTCTCACTGTCGTACTATGCCCCTCTCATACTTCCCCAAAGCAACATATTCAACAACTCTTGCTTCTAAAAATTAATAAAGATTAATTTATTAAAAGAAAAATGTGTAATGTACGTAAGGCGTGTATGCAAAGAAAATGAGTGATGCGTTCTATAATGTGTGTATGATCGGACTTTCAGATAATAGCATAGTCAGTTCTTCATTGCAAGGGCACACCACAGCACATTAAATCATAACCAGTGCACCTCACCCAGTGTCGAAACCTTCTTGCCGGATACTGACTGTCATCTGTAGCCACCTGGTAATCCATCCTCATGATCATCCGAAATAGATACTGTTTGTAATTACAGATTGATCACGGACTGCTTGCAAACTAACTTTGTAAGTTCCTATCGGTCCTAAAGAATGCACAAATCGTTTGTAGTGTATTTAGGTTTTACTGTTAATGTTTCTACACTTGATCCTAACTAGTGTTCATATAGGTTCAAGTATATGTCATATGTAATATTACACTGGAATCTAGCACACGATGTGACTTATCCGTTAATGTTCTCGTTCCTTAAACCATGTTTGTCTGATGTGTGATATATCAACAATCATCACCCATCCTATGTGAACCATACCACGCAGGAGTCGTTATATTGGCTGGCTCTTCTGGGCCATACCATGGTGAACCCTTCTGAGTATGAGTCCAGCGTAAACATATACCATCTTTCTTCTCGGACGTTATTCCTTTTCCGTAAGAATCATTTTAGAGTCCAACTGGTGTTCGTCCAATTGGAGTGCACTTCTTCAAAACCAGTGTTGAATTTCCTAGTAACTGGTGGGGAACCTGTGGGAAAACCAACACATCATGTGAGAGCACTAGTCACTGATCCTACCGGCTGGGTGTAAGCTGATTACCCTGCTCTGTTATTTTACAGCTAACTACTCTGTCAGAGAGCCTTATAGCTTCTCACCTACGTCCGAATCAGGCTATGACAAGGAAAGACCAATAAACAGAGTGCAACCTCAGTATTCTATTCACCCTAGCAGAGCCAATATCACTTCACTACTCTAACTAGTTTTCACCATGCTACCGCCTAAATTAATTAGGACTAATTACATAGTATACTACCTTAGGCAACACTGCAGTCTAACAAATCACATCTACAAATTCCCATGACAGGCTCGTGAACCATTAAATCCACTAATAAGCACACGGTAGACATTATTCCAGTCAGAACTGCAGTGCCGAAGCACGTCCGCTAAAATCCAAGGTTTGAGTTCAACTGTCCTCTCCAATCATGGTTTTCTGGCAAACCCCTAAAACTGGTCACGTGACATGGTTGATGTCCTGCAGGTGTTATTTGGCATATCATCCATTGTCAAGAATCTATCTTCCCTGGGTCCATCAATGTCAGAGTTGTCATCAGTTGTTTAGATTCCCAAAACAAGCTAGCGAGTTCCTGGATACTCCCAACAACAGTTGCCAATAACAAGCCGTCAATCTTCTGTCGACTAGTGACAATCACCGCTGCCATTTCTGTTTGATGTCGGGAAACTCTAATTGACAGACGGACTGTTTCCTGTCCCTAGCTGGCAATTCCGGTTGTCTCTGACTGTTGATAAACTGTCAAAGCGATGTATGCATTCATCTCACTTCCGAATGTTCCTATTGTTGCTGACCAGATGTACATGTGCAGCTGTTATTTATGCCCGACCTGTTTGTGAACACGTGCAGCCACAACTATGAATGTTTTCTCTGTATTAGTTGAAACAATTGTCGCTTTGCAGACAGTCCGTTTAATCAGAAAGCCGTTTATAGTAATCAGCTGGTCAAACGCGGGGTTTTATTTTGTGACACCTGAGAATGGATAGACAATCGCAAACAGCCAAAGAATGCTGGGGTTGAGCGTGACACTGTACAGGACATTCAATTTACTTTAACCTTTAATCTCACACGTGCTGCAGAAAGGCGAGTGTGAGACGGAGCATTGTTCCTACAGTTATGAGTGTAGTTCAGTGTTACAAGTCCATGCAAGAAATGATGTCAGATCGCCCTCTATGCCCCAGACAATTGGATCACTTTCATGAGAAGCTGCCTTCGCTTTGGATTATATTTGCGGACTTGAATGTTGATGTGGAGAATCTTTTATGAGCTTGACATTCACCTCTTGTCTGGTTAACTCCTTGTTTTCGCTTTTCACGCTCACAGTAGTACATAAGTACTGCATGTATGTGCGCGCGTATATCTCTATACATGAAAGCCATCAACGGGCACCATCCCGCTATTTATGCTTCACCTCGACACAGCAAGATACGAGGGGTACAAGATAATATGAGCTCAAATATGTGCATGTGTGTGTGTGTGTGTGTATTGCGAGAGAGAGAGAGAGAGAGAGAGAGAGAGAGAGAGAGAGAGAGAGAGAGAGAGGAGAGAGAGAGAGAGAGAGAGAGAGAGAGAGAGAGAGAGAGAGAGAGAGAGAGAGAGAGAGAGAGAGAGAGAGAGAGAGAGAGGCACCGCGAAACATACAGGAAGAATTACAGAAACAGACAGATGGACCGACTGATTGATGAATGGATGGATATATGAGGCAAAGTGAGAGGGAAACATCAAAACATAACAAAAGAATTATATATACAAATCGTGAAAGAAACCTTCGCTTTCTTCTGACTACCTCAGTCACATAGGAACGCGCCGTATCCCCCCCACCCCCTAAACCATCAAACACACATCTACACGGCCACACCCACACACTCCTTGGCCTGAGATATGAACAAGAACAAACAGACAATCTAAAACTAGGGACCAGGGATGTGGTCTGGTCAAATTGCATATAGTGCTCTTGTATAGTCATGGTCACGAACTCGTGATTGATTGTCCTAACTGGCAAAGACGGGGACTGCTGTACACTGTGTACATTTGATTTGTGAACTGGTAGTGGAGATATTGTTAACCCAGTCTCTGTCTTGTTTGTGCGCCGATGTTTATTTTAAACAACTCTTTCTTTCAATGTTTAATTTTGTTATCATCTCTTGAACACGGGGCGAATAAGCACGAAGGGAAACTTATCTTACAGCAGGTTATTTTGCCGGTTCCATGGGAAGAAGTTACTGACGCTGTTCATAATCCCACATACCGCGTTCGAAACACAGCTGCAGACCGCCTTGCGTTGGGTTTCTTTTTATAAAATGGTATGGGTGCCGGTCGTTCAGAAAGCAATGCCAAACTACTAAACGTAAACTTGCCAAGAGATCACAAACAGCCTAAAAAAACTGCTGGGGTTGACATCGACGTCCTGTAAAGGATATGCAAATAATTTTTTTTTGCAGAACGTCGCTCTCAGAGTGGAGCGTCGAAAAGCCTCTCGATCTCTAGCCATTTCTCGCTCCTCAGCACCCTCATGCCCAAGGTATCTGCAATGTCTTGTGCCCATATTCGTGCTGCACGAGTTCTCTTCTGCCAGGGACCATACACTTCCACCATTATTTTCTCCCAGCCACCGCGGTTTTAAATAGGACCAACGTATTAGTTTGTATGACGTGATACTGTTTATATGTCGTTTTATCCTATACTCACGTTTTGTAGAATGTCTATGTTTCTTCTTCGTGGCCCGCGCTATTCTAATAAGCTTTCTGTAACATTTGAAGGTAAACTGGTCTATTTACATCCCTATACAACAAGAACCGTGGTAACGCGGTAGGTTGCCTTCTTGCCCAAGCTTCTGATCATGTGTTTGAACCTTCATCCAGACGAGATATTTTAATTGATTTGAGCGCTTAGGTCAAACCAGCCAAAAATATGTACTAGGAAATTATATGGGAAGTCAAAGCGGTCTGCGAGGTAATTACCACATTACCCATCGAGTGCTAATTTGGTATACAAATATTAGGCTGTCTCCATGCAACCAATGTAGAAACAGTGTTGATTTTATTATTCCATAAGGACCGAATCTCAGACATCTACGCCTGTAGACTAATCATCTACCACCATACTACGAAAATCCTGCTAAGAAGAAAACACAATGAGTAAGAGAGCTAGAAACAATAACTCACAATGTGCAAGTCTAGTATATACAAAATCCCAACTTCACAACTCTATAGCAGTATATTAACCCTCATGTACCGAATGCGTTAATCCAGTTTCATTGGCAGCCTCATATGTTTCTCGGTATCCTTCCATTTGTCCAAAGGACACAACTTTCGTTTCCTGGCTGTGCACTGGGGGTTTAGGTTCACCGGTTCCTCCCATGTAGTCCAGCCAGTCAGCTAGAACTAATCCTGGAGAGTCTTCACACATGGAAACTTGATGAAATGTCTGGAATAATCAGTGAACCAGCAGCGAATTTAATGTCTACAATCTTTCCTTGTGGCACGGCACGAGAGCTCTGCGCTGAATTATAGGAATATTGGGTGGCAAGTTCATGACCCGTTCCGGTCGGAGACATTTTTGTATTGGAATTCTTGTTTAGTCTGTGGCCTGGTGTGTGCGTGTGTTTCAGCTATTGATGGGCTGGCTTCAGAACTAAGCAACAATACAAGTCCCGTGGCAGGGATTTTCTGTGGGTAATGTGAAGTGTTGCCGATTCTATGGTGAAGGGATTACGAACACAGTTCGTAATCCCACATACCGCGTTCGAAAAACAGCTGCAGGGTATTTGGAAGCAAGCTACCTTACGTTGGTTTTCATACAATGGTATAACTGTCGGCCGTTCAGAAAGCAATGGCAAACTACCGAGCGTAAACTTGCCAAGATATTGCAAGTAGCCTAACAATTCTGGGGTTGACTGCGGCGTCCTATAAAGGATGTACAACGAGCTACAAATAAAAATGTGAAGTTTGGGGCCGTCACGTTGTTTTAGGCTGAAGTGTGTGGGGGAATAGGTGGCCTATCTTTCCTTGCTGTAGCGAGCGGCGAGCCCAGGTATCGAACCCTCTTGCGTCCGCACTTAGGCCATTGTCTTTGGAGCTTCCTAACCACTCCGCCAACGTGCCCAAGATAAGCTTACGGTGTTCGCCTCTGGCTAAGGCGGGAGCTGAGATAGCCTAGCGGTTAGGTGCTCGTCTGTCTGGCTGGTAGTCATGGGTACGATCTGCATGGCGACGAATTCGAACTCTTAAAATCAGCCTTGGCTTCTACGTCGACCCGGCCTAAAATTGGTGCCAGATCATGTCATCAAAAGTTAAAGCTGACGATGGGCGTGATTACCGACTACATTATCCGGGGATTCCCGATTTGTCTATTAAAAAATATGGGCCTAGAACTAAAAGCCCAGTGGGTCTTAAGGGGTATAAATGGGTCCTTTACGTAATCGGGCTTAGAAGGTTTTATCTCAGCATGGGGTTTGAGAAATTTTCCAAGATTATTATCTAATGATATCACACTTCCTCCGGGTCTGTTGGGTAGTGACCCAGCCGTCTACGATGAGGGCGAACAACAGGTGGCCCAATGTTCATGTAATCCATGTTAAAAATCCCACCGCAATTGGAAATCGTAAAGAGCAGGCGATAAAGCCACTACCCTTTGTTAGGAAAGAAAACCTACCCGCGTTACCCTGGTCTAGGTTGCCTAGAGCAGTGGTTCTCAACCATTTTTGGCCCGTGCCTCCTTTCACCATATTTTCAGAACGTCATTCCCCCCTTCCTATCAAAAATTTGGCCCGTGCCCCCCCCCCCTTTTTTCACCGTATTTTCAGAACGTCATTCCCCCCATTTCATATTTCCTATATAAAAATCCCCCCACCCCTATACGGTATACGTAAAAATGTAAGGTAAATTTAATAGCACATACTAAAACAAGTCTAGACATCCACATAAAACATGATTTGTGGGTCTACTGACTTTATAAAATGAATTCTAGAAGGATGAGACGTACTTAACTGTAAAGTATGAAGGGAAAAACAATATCAAGTAATCGGTTCTTGTATTAACGCGATCTTGAAATGGTCTTCATCCCCCCCCCCCCTGGAAACCCTAAAATGGGAGCGGGGGGGGGGGGAATTCCCCACCGGTTGAGAACCACTGGCCTAGAGGAATCCAACCTTTAAAAGATATATGCCAATATCGGACATACTAGCCTTTGAGATGTATAGCCCCTCTGCCGTGCGTCCACCATGACGAGGTAGAGGGGCTTGTGCGTTCCAATGACCCCAAGAGCTATGCCGACGGTAGCACAGCTACTGGTAGGGTCACCCATGTCGGACAGGTCAAGGGAGAGGGACCAGACGAAGTGACGCACAAACCTGCTGCCTTGTAGGTAGACTGGGGACAGTCAAAGGCTAGGGAAAGCATCCCGAACAAATGCTTGTCGAAATCGGATGTACTGAGCCATAGGCTTGACAAAGAAGTGCAACGTAACTTTATCATTTCATGATGCCACAGATGAAAATTAATCGTTATGGTGCTAATCCCGTGAAGTCCCATCAGGCGGTGATAGTGCCGGGCCCCCTGCCTCGAGGGGGTCCACCCATGACTACTGGTGGTCACCTTCCCCTGTGCTGTGGAGTCAAGGCACAGAGGAGTAGGTTAAGAGCTATTGACCAAACACCCCGGACACTCAACATACTACAATGGAATGCAGAAGGAGTTTATAACAAGAAAGCCTCCCTAACACAGCGTCTTCATAAAGATGGAATAGATGTGGCATGCATTCAAGAGACACACCTCAACGCCAATCGCACATTTTCAGTCAAGGGATATCAGGCCACACGTTTCGACCGCGAAGGACACAAAGGAGGAGTTGTAATACTTACACGAAATACAATACCTTGCAGCGAAGTATCTGTGATCTCTGACAACCAAACGGAAATTATAGGTGTTGATATAATGATAAAGGACGTGAAAATAAGAATTTACAATCTGTATAGCCCGGCAGATAAGGATCTTACACTCTCAAACATGAAAATAACTGACACAAATTGCATTGTTGTCGGAGACTTTAATAGCCGTTCAGAAAGATGGGGATACCCAGATACTGACAAAAGAGGAGATGAAGTGGAGGACTGGGAAATAGACTCAAATCTCCATCTACTCAACAAAGCGGATGACACACCGAGCTTCTACTCCAGAAGATGGATTACCACTTCTACTCCAGACTTAGCTTTCTGCACAGGAGACATCCTCCACAAAATCGATCGCCATGTGCTTGACCAATTAGCAGGTAGTGACCACAGACCAATCAAGCTTGTAATAAATATGGAGTATGTTCCACAGGAGCAAAAGCCTTTGCCCCGCTGGAATTACAAACGAGCAGATTGGGACAGATTTGCCATACTAACAGACAAATATTGTGAAAACATAAATACACGATATGGCAACATGAAGCAAATGGTGGAAAGTCTAAACAGAGCAATAATACAGGCGGCCACTGAGTCTATTCCAAGAGGAGCGAGAAAAAATTACAAACCATACTGGACTGAGGAACTACAAATTTTGGAGGACAAAGTTGAAGATGCTAGGAAGACCGCAGAGAGAGAACAAACAACTGAAGTGAACATCTCTCTCAAAGCCATCTCAGCAAAATATAAAAGAACAGTAAATCAAACAACAAGAGATTGTTGGAGGAAAAAAACAAAAACCTGAATTTTGACAGGGATGGAAACAAACTATGGAAACTAGTGAAAGCCATGAACAATGAAGGACCTAGAAACAAACAAATAACAATTAAACAAGGAAATGCCTTGCTTACAGGAAAAAAGGTTGCAAATGCACTAATGGAACACTATGCCAGTGCAAACCACATTGATATTACAGCCGAACAGAAGAAAGCAATCAAAGATAAACAGATACATCATAGATATACAGAGACAGCAGCAGAATATATGATGGCAAATCTAACAATGGAAGAAATGGAACAGGCAATGAATACCCTAAAAAAGAAGACATCACCAGGAAAGGATGGAATCACAAATGAAATGCTAATAGGACTAGGCACTAAGGCAAAAAAGAAACTACTAGCAGTCCTAAATTACAGCTGGAAGAGGGGAATAGTCCCACAGGCATGGAAGGAAGCTATACTAATACCAGTCCCAAAGAAAGGAAAAGACCTGGAAGAACCAAATGGCTATCGACCTATCAGTCTTCTTAGCTGTGTAGGAAAATTAATGGAACGCATTATCAATGGCAGGCTAACATGGCATCTGGAAGAAAACCAACTCTTAACACCTCACCAAGCAGGATTCAGAAAGTACAGATCCACTGAAGATCAAATAACCTATATAGCTCAGGAAATAGAGGATGCCTTCCAAGAGAAAAAGCACACACTAGCGGTCTGGATAGATTTAGAAAAAGCATTTGATAAAGTATGGAAGGAAGGACTGAAAGTAAAACTGCAAAAAATGCATGTTTGTGGGAAAATGTACAAATGGATCAGCCACTACCTTGAGAACAGAACTGCCAGGACAAAAGTACAAGGACAAACCAGCAAAATGATGCTGTTGGAGCAAGGTGTCCCCCAAGGAGGAGTTCTTTCACCAACATTATTCCTAGCATATATAAACGACATCACGGAAAATTTTCCAGCCAGAGTACACACATCATCCTTTGCAGATGACCTAGCCATATGGACATCTGAAGAATATATTAGTACAGCTAACAGCAGAATACAGCAAGCCCTACTAGCGCTAGAGGACTGGTCAAAATCATGGCTAGTGAAGATAAGTGAGGAGAAAACAACATGCACAGTGTTCTCCCTCTCAACTAAAACTCAGCAACCTAAGCTGGTATTGAATGGAAAAATGTTGCGCCATGAAGAAAATCCAAACTATCTAGGAGTCACCTTTGATCGTCGCCTGACATGGAAGACACAGGTTGAGAAAAATCGAACAAGAGCAAGGCAAAGAATGGCAATCATGAAAAAGCTTGCTGGTACAACGTGGGGAGCAGATGAGAAAGTTCTCAAGAAGTTATATACTGGACGGGTGAGGCCAGTACTGGAATATGGCATTGCAGCTTGGGCAACAGCAGCTAAGTCAAACTTTAACAAAATAAGTAGAGTCCAAAATCAAGGAATGCGAATCGTAACTGGAAGCCTGAAGACAACGCCTATTAATGAATTAGAAAAGATCACTTGTTTACAACCAATGCAGGATAGAAGAGATAGCAGAACCCAGCAACAAGCTGAAAAATTTAGAAGATTGACAGACCACCCTATGTATAAAAGGTTTAGTGGTTTTGGAAAGGGAAGACTGAAGCGTAGCAACTTTGTAGAAACTGCAAAACGAAAGATTAGGGCAGATCCCATACTTAACATATCAACAGTCAAACCCATTTACAATGCAGACAAGTTCGCAGCTTGGAGACAGCAGCAACTGCCTGAGATGATAGAAAACATTCCTGGTATTGAGAAAAAGAACTCTCAGCATGAAACCGAAAGAAGAGAAATAACCCTAAACTACATAAAAGAACATTACCCAAGCAGCAATTGGACCCATGCATATACAGATGGATCAGCCAAAAATTCAGTAGAGAATGGAGGAGGAGGAATTCTCCTAAATTTAAAAAATGGAGTGAAAAAAAACACATTCAGTGTCAACTGGAAAGTTTTCAAGTAACTTCAAAGCGGAGGTAGAGGCTCTGAAAACTGCAGCAGAAATGCTCTTGATGGAGGAAAATAAAGAGACGCAAATAGCTATCTTTACAGATGCAAAGTCAGCTGTCTCAATACTGAAGAGCAATAACAGCACAGAAATAGCTGACCTAAGAGCAGCACTCCATGGTCTATGCCAGAAATCACAAAAAGTTGTAATACAGTGGATCCCATCACATTGCAGTATACCTGGAAATGAAGAGGCTGACAGACTGGCAAAAGAGGGCGGACGACTACCACAGCCTGACATAGACATAACCTATAATGAGGCAAAGAGGTTGATAAAAAGCACTTATAGAACCAAATGGGAATCAGAGCATCCAGGCCACCAGAAGGATGATGCATATTACAAACTCGACCGAAGAGAACAAGTAGCAATCTTCAGACTCCGCACAGGACACAACAGGTTGAAATACCACTTGTTCAACAAACTAAAGATAGGAGATACAGATGAATGTAATTGTGGAACTGGTAAAATGACAGCTAAACATTTGCTGCAAGAGTGCCCAATATATGCAGAACAGAGAAAGATATTTTGGCCCACACCTGCTTCATTCGAGGACAAGCTCTATGGAAATATCAACAAGCTCAAGTCGACTGCAGCTTACTTTAACTGTATTCAGGTTGACATTTAAATATACATGACGAAGTATTTAGACTGCCACACTTCATACCACAGGCATGTCGGTTACACAAGCCTCCCAGAGGCATGAAATGGAATATTGCTTGGATAGCAAATCCATTACGTGGAAAGTCCGAATCAAAAGCTCACTGTGTGGGCTTCAAAAAAGGTGGAAAAAGTGTCCTAGTGGCACAAAATGGAATATTGCTTGGATAGAAAATCCATTACGTGGAAAGTCCGAATCGAAAGCTCACTGTGTGGATGTCATCTGCAAACTGCATTCTTCTGGCTTCTGGAAGAACAGCCTATGGTGAACGGAAGGCCCAATATACGGAAGTGAGGCTAAGCAGCCATGTGCAGGACGTGACGATTCCTTGGGTGAGCCCAGTACCAGAGCGGTGTGTGATGGCTCTGCAATTATGGAAGCCTCCTTGGATGGCGGGGAATGCCCATGGTCTGCCCCTGCCTTCCCTTGAGGGCCGACCAGGATGCCTTTGGCTGTTCTATATGGGCCAGCTGGGATGGGAGATAACACCACAACAGTGAGAGTCTAACGTCCTAAGAAACCCCCGGGAAGGTTAACCCGGTCAACAAATGCCCGCAGAAGTCGGATGTGTCGGCCTAACGGCGCAAGAACGCAGCTCTGCTGTAAACAGGCACAACGCAATCACGTCCGAAAAAAAAAACTCCGGATGAACGAAGAAGAAGAAGAGATGTATAGGGTATATTTTTAATGACTGCAGCGTTTGAAAATATTGCCGGTCCAAATTTTGTATTTACCCTCTAGCAACATAATAGGTAAATAAAATAACTTAGACCGTCAATATTTTCAAACACTGCACAGTCACTGAAAATAACACCCTGTATAACTACGCGTGGGCGTCAAGTGAAAACCTTACAAGTTTGACAGAAATTACAATAACCATGCCATTGTCTTGTAACATGTTGCTGTTGTTAAATGTGTCATGTGTGTTCAGGACGTGTATCGCGGTGCAGACGAACACAATGACGTCAGAAGGGCAGTTTAAAGATGGCCACCCCGCGTTTGACATGCACTAAAGAAGAACGGCGTTCTGTTATCCTTTGTGTTTTAATTAGTGAAGGGGTGAAACCTATAGCATTTCAACTGCCAATGAAGGTCTAGTGTGTTGATGCTTGCCTGTCAGTCCAGCAAGTGTATGAGTGGAGTAAGAAGTTTCTACTCGCAATCAAATCCAAATGACGGGGACTTTTGAGTAAAGGTGTCCTCGACCCCATACTGCCGATGCAATGATTGAAACCATTAAAGAACTCAACTTTCAGTGTATACCACGTCACCCGTAGTCGCTATACTTAGCCGCAAGTGATTTTTTACCACTCAATGTGTACAAAAACATATAAAATGTTCGTGTGAAGCCCCCTCGTAGTTTTGACGCAGTCCTGTCGAAAGAGGAAGGAAGTAGAACTCAGTAATTCAGTAATTGTTTCTTCCGTGTATTTTATTGTAATAGTAATACTGCATTGTTTCTTTTCCTCACCTGCCAGGTGTCCCACTTGCTCGTCAACACATAATGTCCATATAACGAAAGCTTCAATTTCTACCGCCACTTTGTTTATTCGTTGCCCTTATTTCGTCACCATGCATTATTGACAAGTAAATACACGCCTTGAACATTCTTAACTTAAATTCTTAATTTAGCTGTTTAGTGAACTAGAAAATGGGAATTCCCTCTGGAAATGGGAATACCCGATAGGAGGGAGAATTTATCCTGTTAAATTTGGAATTCAGGGGGGAGTTCATTAATCTTTCATTCATGTAGACTGTCGTCTAAAATTACACACAGACTTGGTGAACCCGCTACAGACAGTTTTCCTTGAAAAATGTGTTTCTTTTCAGCCGCTAGACATTGGAAATTTCTCCTTGCGGGAGAGGAGGCGCCATGTTCACGGGCGTTGGAAACTCAGTTCAGGATATATACTAGTATTGCTTGGTTAATTGATTTGTTGGTTGGTTGGTTGAGATTTTTGGTTGGTTGGATGGCTAGCTGGTTAGTTGACTGCTTGGTTGCTGGCTGATTGATTGATTGATTGATTAATTGATTGATTGATTTGTTGGTTGGGTGGCTGGCTGTTTGGTGTGTTGAACAGCTGATTGGTTGGATGGTCTTATGATTGGTGGGATGGTTGATGAATCGTCTAGAGGTTATTGTATTTTAAACTTAAATACAATTCTGTGACGTATGACTGAATGCTGAAAAGGGTTTGCATCTTTCGAAGTGAGTGACAATTTCGTCGTCAACATACTTTAACCTCCGTGAAGGTCAACCCAGACAATAAATGCCCGAAGAAGTCGGATATGTCGACCGAAAGGTGTAAATTTCGCCGCTTGGCTGTAAACAGGCATAACGTAATTACCCCAAAGGCAATAAATTATCAGACGAACGAAGAAGAGGAAGAAGAAGACTCTAATCCAGGAACCAGGGGGAACCCACCGGGATAAGTGAATAACTCTGCACTTGAGTAAAGTACAGCAGTTCATGGACGTATCCAAACGAAATTAAACTGCTGTCAAATGTGGAGGTCTCAAACCACTCTTGTCAGTGGAAAAAATGATAAAAGGAAAAGAAATCCAAAGAGAAAAAAAAAAAGAAAAGAAAAAGACAGAAAAGAAACAAGAAATAAAAGGAAAAAAACCTATATGTTACCACCCCCAAGAATAAGTTTTTAAGCGGGTCGCATTTCTAATTTGTGGTCCAATTTTCTAACTTAGTTACGTTGTAACATGTCAGCCATATTGCAAATTATAACAATACAACTAGACTCCACAGAAGTCGTGATGATGTGGTGGCGTCACCATTTTCATGTCCAACTACCCGTGCTGATAGTGCAGTTGCTTGTTCTTGTTACTCTTTCTCTCCATCTCCTCCTCCTCCCGCTCCTCGGGACGTAACGTAAAAACAATAAAATATCAGACGTTCGAAAAATAAGAGAAGACTCCAATCCAGTACCTAGAAGAAAACCTCCTACTTCTCCGTGTTTTGTTGGTTAATTTGTTCTGACTATTCGGTTTGACTTATTGATTTGTTGATTGGTTGGCTGGTTGTTTGAGTTATTGGTTCTTTTTCTTCTTCGCCCCCCCCCCCCCCCCCCCCCCCCCCAATCCTCCTTGCTCTTCAAGTATCTTGACAGCTTAACCCTTGCTTAGATATTTGCACTCATCTCTAATCGTTGTCGTGATTGCTAACGAACTGCAGACATACAAGACGATGATAATCGGATACGGCATGGGCTATGAGAAACAGAAGTGTAGAAACTACTTTCTCCATCCTTGAAATTTCAAAGATAACCAGCGGATCTAACCTCTTTCATCCCTGTCTCCACTTCAGCCCTCTGTGGAAGCGGTGAGACGATTCAATTAATTTCTTTGGCGTGTTAGAATGGCACCCTCGTTAGACTGCAGGTCCCCAGCCTTTCTATCAAACAGCCCCTTTCTTGATAGAAGCCAGACACTGAAATGTGATTACGCTAACAGGTCCAGTCGCTTCAGGCTGAACTGACTCCTGGAGCCTCGACGGGCCTTTGTTCTGTGAGCATGTCACGAAAGTGTCATTGAATGCCTGGTGTAAGAGCTTGCAAGTGTCTCTTCAGAAAAGGGTTGTAACGAGGTGGGAGACGCAGTGCGGTCTTCCAGTGGACATGGAGTAATTGCATGCCAGCAGGGATGATACAAAGACAGACTGACGGGAGAGTTGTGGCTGAAGTGATTGACAAACAGAACCGGTGTTTTGGTGGAGTGGCTTGGAGACCGCGCTGTCACTAGTAGTGGAAATTGGTTCAGAGAGTTCAAATCAAAGGTCTTGATAGGCTGCCATTCATGGAGTTATCCATCACATAGTTGTACAAGAGTTAGTCTATGGGACTTTTAGTTGTCATAGATCATGAATGAATGTATAAGGTGACGTGTATTAACTGTTCGCCTTTACAGTTTGTATTTATGTATCCGAAACAGTGTGATGATAATAGCACAGCAGATATTTATTTTAGATGGTTAGTTGTTGTTTTGTTGGTTGGTTCAATAGTAGATGGATTGATTGATTGATTGTTTGACTGGTTGGTCCATTAATTGATGGATTGATTGATTGTTTCACTAGTTGGCTCATTAATTGATAGATTGTTTGGTTGGCTGGTTGGTTCATTAATTGGTGGATTGATTGATTGATTGATTGTTTGACTGGTTGGTCCATTAATTGATGGATTGATTGATTGTTTCACTAGTTGGCTCATTAATTGATAGATTGTTTGGTTGGCTGGTTGGTTCATTAATTGGTGGATTGATTGATTGATTGATTGTTTCACTAGTTGGTTCATTAATTGATAGATTATTTGGTTGGCTGGTTGGTTCATTCATTAGTGGATTGTTTGGTTGGCTAGTTGTTTCATTAAACTATTGGGTGATTGGTTGGCTAGTTGTTTCATTAAACTATTGTGTGATTGGTTGGCTAGTTGTTTCATTAAACTATTGGGTGATTGGTTGGCTAGTTGTTTCATTAAACTATTGGGTGATTGGTTGGTTGGCTAGTTGGTTCATTAATTGATGGATTGGCTGGTTGGTTCGTTGGTTGATTGGTTGGTTGACTGGCTGGTTGGTTCTTCTTCTTCTTCTTCTTCTTCTTCTTCTTCTTCTTCTTCTTCTTCTTCTTCTTCTTCTTCTTCTTCTTCTTCTTCTTCGTTCATCCAGAGTGTTTTTTTCGGATGTGATTGCGTTATGCCTGTTTACAGCAAAGCTGCGTTCTTGCGACGTTAGGCCGACATATCCGACTTCTGCAGAAATTTGTTGACCGGGTTAACCATCCCGAGGGTTTCTTATGACGTTTTATTCTCACGGTTGTGGTGTTATCCCCCATCCCAGCTAGCCCATATAGAACAGCCAAAGACATCCTGGTCAGCCCTCAGGGGAAGGCAGGGGCAGACCATGGGCATTCCATGCCATCCAAGGAGGCTTCCATACTTGCAGAGCCAACACATAGCGCTCTGGTACTGGGCTCACCCAAGGAATCGTCACGTCCTGCACATGGCTGCTTAGCCTCACTTCCGTATATTGGGTCTTCCGTTCACCATAGGATGTTCTTCCGGAAACCAGAAGAATGCAGTCTGCAGATGACATCCACACAGTGAGCTTTCGATTCGGACTTTCCGCGCAATGGATTTGCTATCCGAGCAATATTCCATTTCGTGCCACTAGGACACTTTTCCACCTTTTATGAAGCCCACACAGCGAGCTTTCGATTTGGACTTTCCACATAATGGATTTGCTATCCAAGCAATATTCCATTTCATGCCTCTGGCTGGTTGGTTCATTAATTGATGAATTAATTGGTTGGTTCGTTGGTTGTTTGGTTGGTCGGTTAGCTGGCTAGTTGGTTCATTAATTGATGAATTGATTGGTTGGCTAGTTGGTTCATTAATTGATGGATTGACTGGTTGGCTAGTTGGTTTATTAATTGATGGATTGACTGGTTGGCTAGTTGGTTTATTAATTGATGGATTGATTGGTTGGCTAGTTGGTTTATTAATTGATGGATTGATTGGTTGGCTAGTTGGTTCATTAATTGATGAATTGATTGGTTGGCTAGTTGGTTCATTAATTGATAGATTGATTGGTTGGCTAGTTGGTTCATTAATTGATGGATTGACTGGTTGGCTAGTTGGTTCATTAATTGATGAATTGATTGTTTGGCTAGTTAGTTCATTAATTGATGAATTGATTGGTTGGCTAGTTGGTTCATTAATTGATGGATTGACTGGTTGGCTAGTTGGTTTATTAATTGATGGATTGATTGGTTGGCTAGTTGGTTCATTAATTGATGAATTGATTGGTTGGCTAGTTGGTTTATTAATTGATGGATTGATTGGTTGGCTAGTTGGTTCATTAATTGATGAATTGATTGGTTGGCTAGTTGGTTTATTAATTGATGGATTGATTGGTTGGCTAGTTAGTTCATTAATTGATGAATTGATTGGTTGGCTAGTTGGTTCATTAATTGATGGATTGACTGGTTGGCTAGTTGGTTTATTAATTGATGGATTGATTGGTTGGCTAGTTGGTTCATTAATTGATGGATTGACTGGTTGGCTAGTTGGTTTATTAATTGATGGATTGATTGGTTGGCTAGTTGGTTCATTAATTGATGGATTGATTGGTTGGCTAGTTGGTTCATTAATTGATGAATTGATTGGTTGGCTAGTTGGTTCATTAATTGATGAATTGATTGGTTGGCTAGTTGGTTTATTAATTGATGAATTGATTGGTTGGCTAGTTGGTTTATTAATTGATGGATTGATTGGTTGGCTAGTTGGTTCATTAATTGATGGATTGATTGGTTGGCTAGTTGGTTCATTAATTGATGGATTGATTGGTTGGCTAGTTGGTTCATTAATTGATGGATTGATTGGTTGGCTAGTTGGTTTATTAATTGATGGATTGATTGGTTGGCTAGTTGGTTCATTAATTGATGGATCGATTGGTTGGCTAGTTGGTTCATTAATTGATGGATCGATTGGTTGGCTAGTTGGTTCATTAATTGATGGATCGATTGGTTGGCTAGTTGGTTCATTAATTGATGGATTGATTGGTTGGCTAGTTAGTTCATTAATTGATGAATTGATTGGTTGTCTAGTTGGTTCATTAATTGATGGATTGATTGGTTGGCTGGTTGGTTCATTAATTGATCAATCGGTGTGTGTGTGTTTGTGTGCTTGCGAAGGTTTTGGCCGCAACCTCCAGTTTGCTACTTGTGATTGTGTTCAAGTCAAGCTTACCGTCTTCTTCTCGTCTTTTGGTCATTCATCCATGCTTAGGATGATTTGGTGAGTTTCCTCAAGCCTGTAGCTCAGCACACCCGACTTCAACAAGCATTATTCCAGGTGTGTTATCCCCAGTTTTTGACTGCCCCCAGTCTACCCACAAGGCAGCAGTTTTTCTTCTCTGTTCATCTAGCTTCTATTCCTTAACTTGTCAGACATGGGAGACCTTACCAGTAGCTGCGCTACCATCGGCACAGCTCTTGGGGTGAATGGAACACACGGACCGTGACAAGATGGAGACATATCAGAGGGGATCCAGGATAGCCAAATTACACAGCCGTTTCTATGAAAACAACGATGCACATAAGCTCAAACTATAGACTTCCTGCATTATGGCATTATAAACGATTTATTTGAAGGATTAGAAGTTCTGACTAAACTTGTCTTGTATCTTCCCAACAGTTGAGAACACGGTTGGTTTTCTATGCCATGCCATAATTGTGTTATTTGACTATGCTACTTAAAAGGCGTTAGAAGTCAAGGATATCGACTTCATTGCACCGGGTTTCTTCTTCTTCTTCTGCGTTCATCCGGGTTTTTTTTTTTTTTCGGATGTGATTGCGTTGTGCCTGTTTACAGCAGAGCTGCGTTCTTGCGCCGTTAGGCCGACACATCCGACTTCTGCGGGCATTTGTTGACCGGGTTAACCTTCCCGGGGGCACCGGGTTTTATCCGGCTTGGTTTCTTTCTGCAGTGCGGCCTGCCGAAAGCGTCGCATAAAACACTCCGTAGCCCCAACAACGACCCCCAGGAGTATCCGTGAAAATTGCACTCGTGAATGGAACGACGTAGGCGGGAATCGATCCCACAACCTTCGGAGCGCAAGGAAGGCAGGTTAACCACTTCGCCACTGAGTCACCCTAGAATATGGTACTTGTAAGCTACTTTCCTTTTTCTTACCTTCTTCTTCTTCTTCCTCTTCTTCTTCTTCTTCTTCTTCTTCTTCTTCTTCTTCTTCTTCTTCTTCTTCTTCTTCTTCTTCTTCTTCTTCTTCTTCTTCTTCTTCTTCTTCTTCTTCTTCTTCTTCTTCTTCTTCTTCTTCTTCTTCTCTGTTTTCTTCTTCTTCTTCTTCTTCTTCTTCTTCTTCTTCTTCTTCTTCTTCTTCTTCTTCTTCTTCTTCTTCTTCTTCTACTTCTTCTTCTTCTTCTTCTTCTTCTTCTTCTTCTTCTTCTTCTTCTTCTTCTTCTTCTTCTTCTTCTTCTTATTATTATTATTATTATTATTATTATTATTATTATTATTATTACTATTATTATTATTATTATTATTATTATTATTATTATTATTATTATTGTCTCCGTCTCTTGCCTAAGGGCAGTGAACGTAATTTCACAATGTTAACCACAGGGTATTTCGTAACATATATTTTTGTGTTGATTTTCACAATGATATGAGCGTCGACCGCTCAGAAACCAATGGCAAACTACTGAACATAATATTGCCTAGAAACTCACGTGCAGCTAATAAATGCTGAGGCTGATTACGACATCCTGTAAAGAATATGCAAGTAATGTATTATTATTAATTATTATTATTATTATTATTATTATTATTATTGTTGTCGTTATTATGACCTATGAAGGATTACCTTTATTTCTGAATAGTCTGTCCTCGCGGGTGGACACACGGAAGCGTTAAGGTCGCATTGTCAAGGAGTTGTGAGTTATCTGCAGGATTATGTCTCCAGACGTCCTTGAAATACTTCTTATAAATACTTTCTTTTATTAGCATTTAATTGCTGGCAATGTTTTAACTTTGCCTGTCTTTCTTCGCGTTGCGTTTAGTTTTATTCGGATTCATTTCTTCTTATTCTGAAACTGGCATCGCACTTGTTAGTGTTTCTAGTTCCTTTTATTTCTGGCTTTGTATCTGATTATTATTTAATAGTAATATTGTACCGCCGGTCTCTGTGGTCTAGACGTTACACAACTTTTTCCGTAATCTCGTATACTCTCGTAAGTAACGTGACGTTGCGCAAGAATTGGAAGCGGTTCTCTCCGCGTCGGTAACTTACGGGGTATGTGAGCCGGCCGCTCAGAAAGCAATGGCAAGCTACTGAGCGTAATCTTGCCAAGAAATGAACAATCAGCTGAAAGATGCTGATGTTGACAGCGATGTCCTGTAAAGGATATGAAAACATTTTTTTTTTACATCTTGTACCAGTCAATGAATTGATGTTAATGAATCTATGTATATATATATGTCAGTCAGTCTATCTGTCCGACTGTCTGTCCGCTCATCGGTCGGTCGATCGATCGATCCATCCGTCCGTCTATCCATCCTGCCTGCCTGCATGTCTCTCTATCTCTCTGTCCGTCTCTCTGTCTACTTGCCCGCCTGCCTGCCTGCCTGTCATTTCTTCATCCGCCTGTCTACGTGTCTGTCACTCGTAACCCACTACACTCTTAAAATAACCATGAGTGTTTCAAAATATCTCGCCCATTCTCAATTCTCACTAACAAATCCCTCACACCTAAAAAACTAAAAACACATTTATATTTCCCTATCTTCCCATCATCATTTCATCTCTCAATTTTGTCTTCCGGCGTCGAAGGCTTCATTTCCGTTCCAGAACTTTCGTCCGACTAAACCCAAGCCTTAGCTCCATAAACTCGACTAATTGGCCAGCGGAGAAAGCGTGCAGTGGAGGTTGGAGGATCAGTGAAGTCCAACAGATTGCCAGTACGACTGGCAACTAGAGTAACTGCCCCTGGCTGTTGGTTTCTGTGGACGCCCCGTAGTCGTCAAAACATTGATTTGGGCGCGTTTGACATTTAATCATGTTCATGTTTTGTGAAATGTTATTATATTTTCTGGTCTGTCTGTCCGCTTGTCTGTCTGTCGTGTTGTATGTTTGTTCGTCTATATGTTTCTCTCTCTTGGTTTGCCTGTGTTTGGTTGTCAACAGCCTCAGTTCATCTGTCTGTTTAGGTATCTTCGTTCTATCTATCGGTCTATATATTGATCTATCCTTCTAACTGTCCGTCTGTCGGCCCGAAGCCTGTCCGTCTGTCTGTCTTCCGTCTTTCTGTGTGCTGATGTCTATGTTGCGGGTTCAACCTCTACACCGGTAAGCTGGACTGTTTTTTTTCATATCCTTTTTACAGGTAATCGCTGTCAACACCAGCATTTTATTGCTGTTGTTGATCTCTTGGCAAGTTTACATTCAGTAGTTTGCCATTGCTTTCTGAACGACCGGCTTGCATACAAACTCGTCAAAAACCCAGCAAAACGCGGTCTGCTGCCAAATCAGTCGCCGCTGTGTTTCGAAAGGGGGTAAGCGGACTTACGGATCGCGTCCGTAACCCCTTTGCCACGGGCCGGATATTGCCTCTGGTGTGTAAACAAGTACCTCTGAAGTACGGAGTGGGTTCGCCTGACGGCGAGGGACATTAATAATAGGGAAAGCCAATCCACAGGCGAAAATCAGTCCAGTGCACTACAACATTTGTAGCAATTGTCTGGGCTACGCTTGAGTTCACAGCGAGCGAACATTTAACAGAAACAGAAACAAAGATGTATAAAATAACCTTGGGTAAAATGAAACCGTGATGAAGATAACCTGAAAGAAGTTAACACATAAAGAGAACTGGTTTCTCACATCAGAAGCATCACATTCATTCTAAAATGTTACAGAAGTAGCCATTATCTCAATTATTCTAGAATGTCACAAATTAACCGCTAACATAGTCATTCTAAAATGTTACAAAGTAACTGCTGTTACAATCATTATAAAATGTTGCAAAATAACCGTTACCCCAATCTAACATGTCACAAAATAACCGTCATCACAATCTAATATATCACAAAACAACCGTTATCACAATATAAATTAATGAATTGTTCTGAAACTGCTATGGTCTATGGTGTGGTGGCGATATCACATTTTGTAGGCCGGAATGCACGGAGTGGTGGTTAATTGTCCCTCACTTCCGTCAACGATAATCTAACATGTTACGAAACAACCGTTACCACAATCTAACATGCTACGAAACAACCATCATCCAATCTAACATGTTACAACACAAACGTTATCACAATCTAACATGTTACGAAACAATCATCATCCAATCTAACATTTTACAACACAAACGTTATCACAATCTAACATGTTAGTAGTATACAATGTGCAAAACGATGATTATTTGGAGGATTGTGGAGGATTGACCTTGACCTCGGCTGATTTTCACTCCCCCTTGGTCATATAGTTGGGTGGGGTACGGGGTGGTATCTAGGTCATATCTAAGGGCGATAATTCTAAGATTTTATGTTTCTAAGGGCAGATAACTATTGAGTGGGTGTATAAAAATTTTAATTAATTATTAAAAATAAAATAAAATAAAAAATAAAAATAAATAACGACGGGGTGCGGGGTGGTGGCGAGGGGGTGGGCGCGTGGGGTGAGACTAGGCGGTTCGGGTTTAAACACTATCAGGTATATAATAATTTTTATTAAATCATGTATAAACAATACAATGCATATTAAATAAGTAGCGGCATAGTGGAAAATTCTGGAAGGTAGGACCGGGGCGTTATACGTCGGCAAGTGTGGGAAAATCTCCGGCGGGTGTGACGGTGGTCGGTTCATAACAGACGTGGAGGGGGTGCATACGGAAAAGTCATTAAGTAACGGGTTGTAAAAACGTGGGTGAGTGGTGTGTTAAAATATTTTGAACTGTTAGCGCATTGGTGGTGTGCATTAGTACGAATAGAAGGAATAGGTGCGGTGGGGATAGTAGTGGGTATGGGTTAGTGAAATTAGTTGATAAGGGTGGTTATTAGTGCTATGTAGATGTTCATAGTAGCTTATTCACTATCATAACACGTGTTACAAATGAAACCTTGAAAGCTAAAGATCGCTGATTGTAATGGATATAGTGTAGTATCATTCGGTGGTAAGGGGTGGGTACCAGGTATTAGCGGTCAACAGATGGTCAAGCAGTGGTCAAGTGGTGGTCAAGTGAGGAAATTTTAGGGAAAAGTGGTTATAATGATAGGGTGATGCTTAAAGGGTGGTAAATTAGTGGTCAAGCAATGGTCAAGTGGTGGTCAAGTAAGGAAAATTTTAGGGAAAATTGGTCGTAGCGACATGGTGATGGTTAAAGGATGGTAAATTAGTGGTAAATTAGTGGTCAAGCAGTGGTCAAGTGGTGGTCAAGTAAGGAAAATTTTAGGGAAAAGTGGTTATAATGATATGGTGATGATTAAAGGGTGGTAAATTAGTGGTCAAGTAGTGGTCAACCAATGGTCAAGTAGTGGTCAAGTGAGGAAATTTTAGGGAAAAGTGGTTATAATGATATGGTGATGCTTAAAGGGTGTTAAATTAGTGGTCAAGTAGTGGTCAGCCAATGGTCAAGTAGTGGTCAAGTGGTCGAGTGACCACTTAAATTGTAGATGACGATGTCCCTAAGATTATAGTAGTGGTTAAAGTGATCGATGACATGGTCAAGTAGCGGTCAACCAGTGGTCAAGTGGTCGAATGAACACTTAAAAGGTAGAGAAAAGTACGTATATTGAAAAGTAAGTCGACCAAGACTACAGAAGTTATATTTTTATTTCCTTTTTTTTTCCTTTTTTTCTGAGCTTGGTCGACTTACTTTTCCATACCTATTTCTTAGACTGGCTGACAGCCTTTCATTGTTTTTTATCACTTTGGACGACAAGTTTATACGTTTGATTGATATATGTCTGTACTTGGTCAATATGTTTTCCTATTTGGTTATTTTTATAAGTTTGGATTTATAACTTTAGTCAGCCTTTTAGTTGTGTTGGGTACTATTTTTTCCTAGATTTTTATAAGTTTGGTCGAGATATTTCTGTATTTGGTCTAACTTTTTCCCCTTTGGCCGACAATTTTCCTACTTTTTATACGTTGGGGCGATCTATTTCTCTCTTTGAGTGATATTTTTCACATTTGGTTATCAAGGCTTCCTACTTTTCATAAGTTTGAATGATATATTTCATTACTTGTTCAATATTATTCTTCTTTGACTATTACATTTTCCTAGTTGTTCAATAGCTTTCCCGTTTGAATAACAATTTTCCTACGTTTTATAAGTTTGGTTAAGCAATTTCTGTATTTGGCCGACACTTTTCACATTTGGCTATCAGAATTTTCTTACTTGACCTAGGTTTTTTTCACTTTGGCTAACAAAGTTTCCTACTTTTCATAAGTTTGGGTGTTATATTTCTCTGTTTGGCCGATACCTTATCATACTTGCTTAACAAAGTTTCGTACTTTTCCTAAGTTTGTTGGGGGGTATTTCGTTACGTGGTCAATATTTTCCACATTTGACTAACAAATGTCCCTACTTTTCATAAGTGTGGACAAGATATATCGTTATGTGGTCAATATTTTTTCTATTTGGCTAACAAATTTTCCTATTTGGCCAAGATATTTTCCATTTGGTTAACATATGTTCCTACTTTTTATAAGTTTGGGTGATATATTTCTCTGTTTGGCCGATACCTTTTCATACTTGCTTAACAAAGTTTCGTACTTTTCCTAAGTTTTTTGGGGGGTATTTCGTTACGTGGTCAATATTTTCCTCATTTGACTAACAAATTTCCCTACTTTTCATAAGTGTGGACAAGATATATCGTTACGTGGTCAATATTTTTTCTATTTGGCTAACAAATTTTCTTATTTGGCCAAGATATTTTCCATTTGGTTAACATATGTTCCTACTTTTTATAAGTTTGGGTGATATATTTCTCTGTTTGGCCGATACCTTTTCATACTTGCTTAACAAAGTTTCGTACTTTTCCTAAGTTTGTTGGGGGGTATTTCGTTACTTGGACAATATTTTCCCCATTTGGCTAACAAATATTCCTATTTGGCCAAGATATTTTCCATTTGGTTAACATATGTTCTTACTTTTTATAAGTTTAGGTGATATATTTCTCTGTTTGGTCAATACCTTTTCATACTTGCTTAACAAAGTTTCGTACTTTTCCTAAGTTTGTTGGGGGATATTTCGTTACTTGGACAATATTTTCCCCATTTGGCTAACAAATTTTCCTATGTGGCCAAGATATTTTCCATTTGGTTAACATATGTTCTTACTTTTTATAAGTTTAGGTGATATATTTCTCTGTTTGGTCGATACCTTTTCATACTTGCTTAACAAAGTTTCGTACTTTTCCTAAGTTTGTTGGGGGATATTTCGTCACTTGGACAATATTTTCCCCATTTGGCTAACAAATTTTCCTATTTGGCCAAGATATTTTCTCTGTGGTTAACATAAGTTCCTACTTTTTATAAGTTTGGGTGATATATTTCTCTACTTGGTCGATACCTTTTCATACTTGCTTAACAAAGTTTCGTACTTTTCCTAAGTTTGTTGGGGGATATTTCGTTACTTGGACAATATTTTCCCCATTTGGCTAACAAATTTTCCTATTTGGCCAAGATATTTTCTCTGTGGTTAACATATGTTCCTACTTTTTATAAGTTTAGGTGATATATTTCTCTGTTTGGACGATACCTTTTCATACGTGCTTAACAAAGTTTCGTACTTTTCATAAGTTTGGTTGGGGAATTTCGTTACTTGGTCAATCTTTTTTCTCTTTTGGCTAACAAATTTTCCTATTTGGCCAAGGTATTTTCCCTTTGGTTAACATATGTTCCTACTTTTTATAAGTTTGGGTGATATATTTCTCTGTTTGGTCGATACATTTTCATACTTGCTTAACAAAATTTCGTACTTTTCATAAGTTTGGTTTGGGTATTTCGTTACTTGGTCAATCTTTTTTTCTCATTTGACTAACAAATTTCCCTACTTTTCATAAGTGTGGACAAGATATATCGTTACGTGGTCAATATTTTTTTCTATTTGGCTAACAAATTTTCCTATTTGGCTAAGATATTTTCCATTTGGTTAACATATGTTCCTACTTTTTATAAGTTTGGGTGATATATTTCTGTATTTGACCAATAATTTTCATATTTTGTCTAACATATTTTCTTATTTGACGGTTGAAGTGGTACATAGAACGTGTGTTTTTGTCTGGTTGTGCAGTGTGGCACTGAGCAGGTACACTGACAAATAACATATAAGACCAATATATGTTATTTGTCAGTGTACCTGCTCAGTGCCACACTGCACAACCAGACAAAAACACACGTTCTATGTACCACTTCAACCGTCAAATAAGAAAATATGTTAGACAAAATATGAAAATTATTGGTCAAATACAGAAATATATCACCCAAACTTATAAAAAGTAGGAACATATGTTAACCAAATGGAAAATATCTTAGCCAAATAGGAAAATTTGTTAGCCAAATAGAAAAAATATTGACCACGTAACGATATATCTTGTCCACACTTATGAAAAGTAGGGAAATTTGTTAGTCAAATGAGAAAAAAGATTGACCAAGTAACGAAATACCCAAACCAAACTTATGAAAAGTACGAAATTTTGTTAAGCAAGTATGAAAATGTATCGACCAAACAGAGAAATATATCACCCAAACTTATAAAAAGTAGGAACATATGTTAACCAAAGGGAAAATACCTTGGCCAAATAGGAAAATTTGTTAGCCAAAAGAGAAAAAAGATTGACCAAATAACGAAATTCCCCAACCAAACTTATGAAAAGTACGAAACTTTGTTAAGCAAGTATGAAAAGGTATCGTCCAAACAGAGAAATATATCACCTAAACTTATAAAAAGTAGGAACACATGTTAACCACAGAGAAAATATCTTGGCCAAATAGGAAAATTTGTTAGCCAAATGGGGAAAATATTGTCCAAGTAACGAAATATCCCCCAACAAACTTAGGAAAAGTACGAAACTTTGTTAAGCAAGTATGAAAAGGTATCGACCAAACAGAGAAATATATCACCTAAACTTATAAAAAGTAAGAACATATGTTAACCAAATGGAAAATATCTTGGCCACATAGGAAAATTTGTTAGCCAAATGGGGAAAATATTGTCCAAGTAACGAAATATCCCCCAACAAACTTAGGAAAAGTACGAAACTTTGTTAAGCAAGTATGAAAAGGTATTGACCAAACAGAGAAATATATCACCTAAACTTATAAAAAGTAAGAACATATGTTAACCAAATGGAAAATATCTTGGCCAAATAGGAAAATTTGTTAGCCAAATGGGGAAAATATTGTCCAAGTAACGAAATATCCCCCAACAAACTTAGGAAAAGTACGAAACTTTGTTAAGCAAGTATGAAAAGGTATCGACCAAACAGAGAAATATATCACCCAAACTTATAAAAAGTAGGAACATATGTTAACCAAATGGAAAATATCTTGGCCAAATAGGAAAATTTGTTAGCCAAATAGAAAAAGTATTGACCACGTAACGATATATCTTGTCCACACTTATGAAAAGTAGGAAAATTTGTTAGCCAAATGGGGAAAATATTGTCCAAGTTACGAAATATCCCCCAACAAACTTAGGAAAAGTACGAAACTTTGTTAAGCAAGTATGAAAAGGTATTGACCAAACAGAGAAATATATCACCTAAACTTATAAAAAGTAAGAACATATGTTAACCAAATGGAAAATATCTTGGCCAAATAGGAAAATTTGTTAGCCAAATGGGGAAAATATTGTCCAAGTAACGAAATACCCCCCAACAAACTTAGGAAAAGTACGAAACTTTGTTAAGCAAGTATGAAAAGGTATCGGCCAAACAGAGAAATATATCACCCAAACTTATAAAAAGTAGGAACATATGTTAACCAAATGGAAAATATCTTGGCCAAATAAGAAAATTTGTTAGCCAAATAGAAAAAATATTGACCACGTAACGATATATCTTGTCCACACTTATGAAAAGTAGGGACATTTGTTAGTCAAATGTGGAAAATATTGACCACGTAACGAAATACCCCCCAACAAACTTAGGAAAAGTACGAAACTTTGTTAAGCAAGTATGATAAGGTATCGGCCAAACAGAGAAATATAACACCCAAACTTATGAAAAGTAGGAAACTTTGTTAGCCAAAGTGAAAAAACCTAGGTCAAGTAAGAAAATTCTGATAGCCAAATGTGAAAAGTGTCGGCCAAATACAGAAATTGCTTAACCAAACTTATAAAACGTAGGAAAATTGTTATTCAAACGGGAAAGCTATTGAACAACTAGGAAAATGTAATAGTCAAAGAAGAATAATATTGAACAAGTAATGAAATATATCATTCAAACTTATGAAAAGTAGGAAGCCTTGATAACCAAATGTGAAAAATATCACTCAAAGAGAGAAATAGATCGCCCCAACGTATAAAAAGTAGGAAAATTGTCGGCCAAAGGGGAAAAAGTTAGACCAAATACAGAAATATCTCGACCAAACTTATAAAAATCTAGGAAAAAATAGTACCCAACACAACTAAAAGGCTGACTAAAGTTATAAATCCAAACTTATAAAAATAACCAAATAGGAAAACATATTGACCAAGTACAGACATATATCAATCAAACGTATAAACTTGTCGTCCAAAGTGATAAAAAACAAAGAAAGGCTGTCAGCCAGTCTAAGAAATAGGTATGGAAAAGTAAGTCGACCAAGCTCAGAAAAAAAGGAAAAAAAAAGGAAATAAAAATATAACTTCTGTAGTCTTGGTCGACTTACTTTTCAATATACGTACTTTTCTCTACATTTTAAGTGTTCATTCGACCACTTGACCACTGGTTGACCGCTACTTGACCATGTCATCGATCACTTTAACCACTACCATAATCTTAGGGACATCGTCATCTACAATTTAAGTGGTCACTCGACCACTTGACCACTACTTGACCATTGGCTGACCACTACTTGACCATTGGCTGACCACTACTTGACCACTAATTTAACACCCTTTAAGCATCACCATATCATTATAACCACTTTTCCCTAAAATTTCCTCACTTGACCACTACTTGACCATTGGTTGACCACTACTTGACCACTAATTTACCACCCTTTAATCATCACCATATCATTATAACCACTTTTCCCTAAAATTTTCCTTACTTGACCACCACTTGACCACTGCTTGACCACTAATTTACCACTAATTTACCATCCTTTAACCATCACCATGTCGCTACGCCCAATTTTCCCTAAAATTTTCCTTACTTGACCACTACTTGACCATTGCTTGACCACTAATTTACCACCCTTTAAGCATCACCCTATCATTATAACCACTTTTCCCTAAAATTTCCTCACTTGACCACCACTTGACCACTGCTTGACCATCTGTTGACCGCTAATACCTGGTACCCACCCCTTACCACCGAATGATACTACACTATATCCATTACAATCAGCGATCTTTAGCTTTCAAGGTTTCATTTGTAACACGTGTTATGGTAGTGAATAAGCTACTATGAACATCTACATAGCACTAATAACCACCCTTATCAACTAATTTCACTAACCCATACCCACTACTATCCCACCGCACCTATTCCTTCTATTCGTACTAATGCACACCACCAATGCGCTAACAGTTCAAAATATTTTAACACACCACTCACCCACGTTTTTACAACCCGTTACTTAATGACTTTTCCGTATGCACCCCCTCCACGTCTGTTATGAACCGACCACCGTCACACCCGCCATAGATTTTCCCACACTTGCCGACGTATAACGCCCCGGTCCTACCTTCCAGAATTTTCCACTATGCCGCTACTTATTTAATATGCATTGTATTGTTTATACATGATTTAATAAAAATTATTATATACCTGATAGTGTTTAAACCCGAACCGCCTAGTCTCACCCCACGCGCCCACCCCCTCGCCACCACCCCGCACCCTGTCGTTATTTATTTTTATTTTTTATTTTATTTTATTTTTAATAATTAATTAAAATTTTTATACACCCACTCAATAGTTATCTGCCCTTAGAAACATAAAATCTTAGAATTATCGCCCTTAGATATGACCTAGATACCACCCCGTACCCCACCCAACTATATGACCAAGGGGGAGTGAAAATCAGCCGAGGTCAAGGTCAATCCTCCACAATCCTCCAAATAATCATCGTTTTGCACATTGTATACTACTCATGTTACAACACAAACGTTATCACAATCTAACATGTTACAACACAAACGTTACCACAATCTAACATGCTACGAAACAACCATCATCCAATCTAACATTTTACAACACAAACGTTATCACAATCTAACATGTTACGAAACAATCATGACCACAATCTCTAACATGTCACGAAACAACCGTCATCGCATTCAGTCACAAAACATCCGTTATCACAATCTGACGTGTCATATAGTAACCGCTATCTCAATTTAACATGTCACAAAACATCCGTTATCATAATCTGAATTGTGTCATATAGTAGCCGCTATCTCAATTTAACATGTCACAAAACATCCGTTATCACAATCTGACGTGTCATATAGTAGCCGCTATCTCAATTTAACATGTCACAAAGCAACCGTTATCACAATAAATCTAAGAAATAAATGGGGAGAACCGTTGAGGCCACTAAGACGATTAAGCAAATAAACACACATAGTATTATTTGGCGCTCACAGAAGAGCGACCGGTCGATAACTATTATAGCTTTCAGATTTTATGTTGTCTAGTGCGTCTTCTAATCTCTATTTCCTTCTTCTTCTGTGAGCGCCAAATAATACTATGTGTGTTTATTTGTTTAATCACAATAAATCTATCATGTTATAAACAACTGTTACCTCAGTAGCATGCTACACTTACAATCACTTCTACATTATTATCTATTGTGACAATGAGTGAGTGTTTAACATAGTCACAAACAACCATTATCACAACCTAACATGTCACAGAACAGCCGCTATCACAATCTAATATATTACCAAACAACCTTTACCTCAAAACAATGCTATAAAACACCATTCTCCCGATCACTTTGACATTGTTATTTATTGTGACAATGAGTGTGTGTTGAACATAGTTACCAAACAACCGTTATCACAATCACCGCACCTAAAAATAATGTATTACTCAATTCCCAGTGAAGATCACTGGGTCCCGAGCCCATCAACTGATGTCCCTGTGGGTAAACATGTCTGTGGCCAGACTTCCTATCTTCAATCTTACCGACGCCGCCTATCTGTCTGCGCGTCTTATCGCCAAGTCCTTTATTTTCTTCATAATGTCCTTTATCCCACCATTATTAATCAGTGGATCTGTGCTCTTTGACCCCTTGTGTATATCAGCTCACTGCTGGACGCAGGTGTCGTGAACCGGGGTCTTGTGGGAGGTTTCCGTTCACATGATTAATTTTTTCTCTCATTGAAAGCCATAGAATGGGAATAATGTTTCCGTGAAAAATCTACAAAAGGATATTCGTTTCAGTTTTTCGGTTTTGGTAAATGATAACTTCCATCGCACACAGACAGATATATATCAGTGTTTCAAGCCTGTACTCATAGATCACATAAGGGGAATCTCAACTCGGCGCACGATCGCTGTAGTTACGATAGCGATGCAAATACATGTATAGTAAAAATAAAAGTCCCTATTCCACGCCCTGAGAAATGTGGTGATTCCTATCCTTCTTGTAGCCAGTGCCTTGTAGCATTGGTCATCATGTCTGTCCACAGCCGTGTGCTTCCTGCGTACTGCCCATCATTGCTGATACAGACGTTCCTCCATACCACCATGCCAAGCATTCCAGGATCTTCTCTATTGGACTCCGCCCGCCTCTCTTCGCCTCCAACTATCCCTTTGTAACCATCTACAGCATTCCCCTTCTGATGGCGTGCCAAAAGAATGCGGATTATTATCTTCTCGTACATGTTACAAGTCATCATTGTGCCTTAACTTTTTTTCAAGTTATCTCCATTTCTCTTTTAATCTGCTCACAGTTTTCTCATAATTCTTCTATAAAATCACATCTCTGTAGCTTCCACATAGTTCCCCATTAATTTGCTGAAAATATGTCTACAACATGAGTTATAATTTCCGTGGAAAAGTATGAATACCTGAAGTAGAAGAAGAAGAAGAAGAAGAAGAAGAAGAAGAAGAAGAAGAAGAAGAAGAAGAAGAAGAAGAAGAAGAAGAAGACGCCGCCGCCGCAGCAGCAGCAAAGGAAAAATAACAAAAATAGGAATTCAGCAACAGCACCAACAATAAAGGAAGAACAAGAAGACGATATAATTGGTAGCAGATTTCGTTGTAGTTGTAGTGATAGTCGTTTAAGTAGTAGTAGTAGTAGTAGTAGTAGTAGCAGTAGTAGAGTAGTAGCAGCAGCAGCAGCGGCGGCAGTACTAGTAGTTGTAGCAGCAGCCACAACAGCACCACCGAGAATGGAGGTGACTACAGTACAACATAAATAATACAGGGTGTACTTTTAATGACTGGGGACTTTCTGAAAATATTGACGTTTATATTAGTTTTGTATTCATCATATGTGGATTCATGCAACATATACTGCTATAATGTGTCTTATTTTTCGTAAAGTGTTCAGATTACCGCCCTATTCACAAATGGTGTTGGAAATAACCACCACGGTTAGTTTGCAAGTATGGATATGTTTTTTCATGTTGTCAAAGACTTTGTGCAGCTCAGGCCGTGTAATGTTATTAATGTTGTTGACGATTGAAACCTAAATTCTTTTATTGTGTGGGGATTGTTTTCGTACTCTTTTCCTATAAATGCCGCCCAGAGGTAAATAATCCAGGGGAGTAAGATCCGGAGAGCGCACATGCTAAATTCCGCGAAGGATTATGCTATTTGCAAAAATACCTCTGTTAAGAAACACATTACCACCAAAAATACACTTTCTTCAATAGTTAACACCTTGAGGCTGAGATCAATTACTAAAACATCTGCATAGAGCAGTGATATTCTAAACTAACGATTAAATGGCTTTGAACTATGACGTATTATTACACGGTGAATGCAAAACTTGGACTGCCAATATTTTCAAAATGTCCAGTCATTAAAGATACACCATATACTACTTAACAATAGCAAACACAACGTTCATTTCTAAATTAAATCGGTATAACTTATAACCCAGTTGGCAACACGCTTGCAAATCACAATATATTTTATGCAATGAATCTCCCATTCATTTATTGTTAGATTGACACGAGTTTTTGCAATTCTGAACGTTATCGTATTCAGCACCTGGGTACGTTAACAGAAGCAAACTTCTATGGTTGACAATGGGGCACTGTCTGAATTGCACACAACACTGTAAAAATGCAACTTTTATACTGATTACCTTAATGTAAGTAGTGAAGCGTGAAACATATGAAAATGTGAATTCCAAGTTCCCGTATTCCTTTCTTTCCACCGCTTGGCGTTAGGAAGTGCGTTGCAGTGCATAACACTGGGGCATTCCTTCTTCTTCTTCTTCAGCATTCCGAGCCATTGAGGTTCTTTGCTGCAAATACAATCTGTCTCCATTCGTCTCTCTGGTGGACCTTCTCTTGCCAGTCGTTGATTCCAAGTGCTTGTAGGTCTGTATGTATATTATCTCTCCACCGCCTTTTTGGTCTACCTCGGGGTCTACGGTCATTTATTTCCTGAGTGTAAGCGAGTTTTGTTTCCCTATTATCTTCCATTCTTTCTATATGCCCCAGCCATTGTAGTCTATTAGCCTTCATGATACCAGTGATTAGCGGGGACTTAAACAAATCATAAATGTCTTTGTTACTTCTTCTTTTCCACTCTCCACTTTGTGTATCCCTAATGGGTCCAAAGATGCGTCTTAAAATTTTGTTCTCAAAGGTTGTAACAAGGCTTCGTCTCCTTTCGTTGTACTCCAGGTTTCAGAGCCATACAGCACCACTGGTCTGATCAGTGTTTTGTATATTGTGATTTTGGTGTTACGAGATAGCGCCTTTGATTTTAGTAGATGTTGTAGTGCATAGTATATCTTATTTCCAGAGTTGATTCTAGTTTGTATTTCTTCCCTTATGATGTTGGAGCAGTTGAAGATTGTACCCAGGTATTTGTATGTTTCCGTTCTTTTAATGGTCATATTATCTATTTGTATGTGGCCAGAGTTTTTAGCCATTCCGTCTCTTGAAATTACCATATATTCTGTCTTATCTTGGTTGATAACCAGCCCCATCTGTTGGGCTTTTTCCTTTAAGTGAGTCAATATTTCTAATGTCTTTTGTTCACTTTGCCCTATAATATCTATATCATCTGCATAACCAAGCAGCTTGGATGTTCCTCCTTCCTCCTTTACCTTCCTTACAACTTTCTCTTGAGCCAAATTGAAGAGTAGCGGCGATAGTGCATCACCCTGTTTCAAGCCAGATGTTATTTGGAAGGGGTCTGATTTCCTGCCTTTATATGTTACTATATTATAAGTATCTTCCATGCATAGTTTGGTCATGTTAATTAACTTCCTTGGTATTCCAAATTCCTGCATAACATTCCATAGACTATTCCTATGGACACTATCATAAGCCTTTTTAAAATCCACAAAAATGTTATGGAGATCTCTTTTATATTCCCAATGTTTCTCGGCTATTTGTCGTAAGATAAATATCTGATCTATTGTTGATCTGTTTTGTCTAAAACCCGCCTGGAGTCACCTAATATGTCTTCTGAATATGGTTTTAGTCTATTAGTAATACTGCGGATAGTATCTTATAGCTTGTGGACAGTAGTGATATTCCTCTATAATTTCCACATTGGAACTTGTCTCCTTTCTTAAAGATAGGTATCAATAATGACTCTTTCCAGTCATGGGGTAATTCTTCTGTCCTCCAGATTTTTATTATTAGTTCGTATAGCTTTAGATGTAATGCATGGCCACCTGCCTTTATAAATTCAGCAGCAATTCCATCAGTCCCAGTTGCCTTATTGTTTTTAAGTCGTGTGATTACATATAGGATTTCTTCAAATGTAGGTTCTTCAATTTGTGGTTCGCATGTTAGAACCTCTTCCTGTGGGAAAATGTTACTTGGAGCTTCACAATTTAGTAATTCAATAAAATATTCTTTCCATGTGTTGCACATTTCTTCATTGGTATTTATCATATTCCCATTTTTGTCTTTTAAACCATATGTGTTTTGTTGGTGCCCTCGTTTCATTGACTTCAGTACTTTAAAAAACTTTCTGGATTCATTTTTCTGGTGATTAGTTTCCATATCTTTGATTATATTACTCATATATTCTCGCTTCTGCTGTCTGACTATTTTTGTAGCCTCTTTACATTCATTTCTATAATGCTCTTCCTTTTGGATGTTATTGATGTCATTTAACCATACATGTCTGCATTCTTCTTCTTAGTGACTGCTTCTTCACATTTTTGATTGAACCATCTGTTCTTTCTATGCGTGGTTGACACACCGAGACATTCTTCTGCGGTAGATTGAATTGTATTCTTGATGTTCAACCAAGTTTGGTCAACGCTTTCCTCCAAAGGGTTTTGCAAAGTTTCAAGTTTACATTTTATTTCATCTGTAAATTTCTCTTTGACTGTAATGTCTTGTAGTTTTTCTCTGTTATATGTTGGGTGTAATCTTTGTAATTTAGTATAGAAAGCTCTCTTAAGTTTTATTTTAAATTTTGCTCCAACGAGGAAATGGTCACTGTGGCACTCAGCTCCTCTATAACTTCTGACTTGCTGTATGTTTGATGCATTTCTGTTGTTAATTAAAATGTGATCTATTTGATTATAGGTTCTCTTGTCACATGATTTCCAAGTTTGTTTGTGTATATCCTTTCTTTGTAGTCTGGTACTGCTAATCTGCAGTCCTTTGGCTCTGCCAGGTTGATGACTCTCCATCCATTATCATTTGAAGTTGTATGTAGGCTTTCCATACCGGCCACTTTTTTATTAGTTTGCTCTCTACCTATTTTTGCATTGAAGTCTCCCACAGTTCAATGGAAATGCCAGGAATTCATAGAAATTAAGATGAAAGAAATATTTATTGGCGGACAGAACAAGCAAAAGAAAAGAATGCTGCTATAAGTGTTATTTTGAAATAGCCAGTGCACACGTAAAGCACACGTGTTCCTTATACATTTTTTCTTTCCTGCGAGAAGGTGTTTCGGCCCGGTTTTTAACCGTCGTGTTTTTCTGTCGATTATAGTTGGGACTCTTATGGTGTATCTCGTAATTCTTCTCGCGTAGAGATTTTTTTCTTCCGCTTTTATACTCCGACTTCAAGGGCAATGAGCGCGCGCACCAGCTGGCAAACAATGTACTAATACAGGAAGAAGCATGGGCAGGGCCGATAATGTCAATACAGTACGGTCCCGGCTGGCCGATAGCGACGAGTCTCTAACGCTGGTTCGATTGCAGGAATTTGAAGTGAAGTTTGGCCAAGCACGTGAATGCCGACGTCGAGGGTGAGAGGGGAGACACTAAAACCAACAGTGGGAACAGTGTGTAGAGATACTTTGAGATGGCTGCTGCATCGGGGGACTGAGCAAGCATGGAATACCTAGTATGCGGGGATGTCGATCATGATAACATAACATAACATAACATAACGTGTTCCTTCACTTTAGGTGTACTGTGCAATTCTTAAAGTGGCTCAACAATTCTTCCACACTTACTAAACTCCACCTAGAGTAGTTCACATCGCTGACACTCTGCATGTATATCGTTCCACACTTACTAAACTCCACCTAGAGTAGTTCACATCGCTGGCACTCTGCAAGTCCAGATTCTGCAATAAAACGCGCTCACTCTGACACTTTCTCTGCTGACGCCTGTCATTTGGACTTAGGTCCCGTTCGGAAAGCAATGGCAAGCTACAGAACGTACAATTGTCAAGTAAGCCGCAAGCAGCCAAAACGAGCTGGGGTCGGTTGTAAGGTCCTGGGAATGAAATGCCATCTTGTTAAAGAAGATCTCTCTCTCTCTCTCTCTCTCTCTCTCTCTCTCTCTCTCTCTCTCTCTCTCTCTCTCTCTCTCTCTCGCTCTCTCTCTCTCTCTCTGCCTGTCCCTTACACGTGGTTCCACGCGGCTTGTATTCACAATACATCTTACAGAACTGCTCTGTTGTTTTCCTGCAGAATCACAGCATACAGTTTTGTTACAACAGTATGTGTATGTCTTAAAAAGTTAGTTGTGTGTACTTTGCAATCAACCCAGAATTTATTGGCTTTTTGTGATTCACCAGGCGATTTTTAGTTCAGTAGTTTGTCATTGCTTTCTGAACCGCCGCAGTCTCATACCATGGAAATCAACGTAAAGCGGTCTGCTTCCAAATCGCTCGAACCTTCCACTCGGTAGTTCGGGTAGTTATGAAACTACGCGTCTCACCTGTCCTAAACCACAGCGCCGACTACGTACGTTAACTCACAGAAACGACTTGATTGATCGCCAGGTGGCCTGCTCCAGGCACGTGCATGGCCCGTCTCGCTAAAGTTCTATTCTACCTCTGCCGTGGAGCGGGCGGACCCTTGTCTCGTCTGCCAGGGACCGGGGCTCTCCATCACTGTCCTTTATAAACCAGTGTAATGTTTAATGTGACCAACGTATTTCAGTATCCCATATAGGATGCTAAGCATGACCCTGATCTCTCTCTCTCTCTCTCTCTCTCTCTCTCTCTCTCTCTCTCTCTCTCTCTCTCTCTCTCTTGTTCACATGCTTGAGAAGATATTATCTCTCTCTCTCTCCTCTCTCTCTCTCTTGTTCACATGCTTGAGAAGATATTCTCTCTCTCTCTCTCTCTCTCTCTCTCTCTCTCTCTCTCTCTCTCTCTCTTGTTCACATGCTTGAGAAGATATTCTCTCTCTCTCTCTCTCTTGTTCACATGCTTGAGAAGATATTCTCTCTCTCTCTCTCTCTCTCTCTCTCTCTCTCTCTCTCTCTCTCTCTCTCGTTCACATGCTTGAGAAGATATTCTCTCTCTCTCTCTCTCTCTCTCTCTCTCTTGTTCACATGCTTGAGAAGATATTCTCTCTCTCTCTCTCTCTCTCTCTCTCTCTCTCTCTCTCTCTCTCTCTCTCTCTCTCTCTCTCTTGTTCACATGATTGAGAAGATATTCTCTCTCTCTCTCTCTCTCTCTCTCTCTCTCTCTCTCTCTCTCTCTCTCTCTCTCTCTCTCTCTCTCTCTCTCTCTCTCTTGTCCACATGCTGTAAGAAGTCGCAGGATGGGACACAGGCAGCTGCTCACGTGTCAGTTCTCTCTCTCTTGTTCACATGTTGTAAGAAGTCGCAGGATGGGGACACAGAGCGTGAATGTGAAAGTTAATCTTCTTCTTCTTCGTTCATCCGGAGTTTTTTTTTCGGATGTGATTGCGTTGTGCCTGTTTACAGCAGAGCTGCGTTCTTGCGCCGTTAGGCCGACACATCCGACTTCTGCGGGCATTTGTTGACCGGGTTAACCTTCCCGGGGGTTTCTTAGGACGTTTGACTCTCACTGTTGTGGTGTTATCCCCCATCCCAGCTGGTCCATATATAACAGCCAAAGATCCTGGTCAGCCCTCAAGGGAAGGCAGGGGCAGACCATGGGCATTCCCCGCCATCCAAGGAGGCTTCCATACTTGCAGAGCCGATACATAGCGCTCTGGTACTGGGCTCACCCAAGGAATCGTCACGTCCTGCACATGGCTGCTTAGCCTCACTTCCGTATATTGGGCCTTCCGTTCACCATAGGCTGTTCTTCCGGAAACCAGAAGTATGCAGTCTGCAGATGACATCCACACAGTGAGCTTTCGATTCGGACTTTCCATGTAATGGATTTGCTAGCCAAGCAATATTCCATTTCGTGCCACTAGGACACTTTTCCACCTTTTATGAAGCCCACACAGTGGGCTTTTGATTCGGACTTTCCACGTAATGGATTTGCTATCCAAGCAATATTCCATTTCGTGCCACTAGGACACTTTTCCACCTTTTATGAAGCCCACACAATGGGCTTTTGATTTGGACTTTCCACGCAATGGATTTGCTATCCAAGCAATATTCCATTTCATGCCTCTGGGTCTTCATGCACCTTTAAATGTCAACCTGTATATAGTTAAAGTAATCTGCGGTCAACTTTAGCTTGTTGATATCTCCATAGAGCTTGTCCTCAAATGAAGCAGGTGTGGGCCAAAATATCTTTCTCTGTTCTGCATACGTTGGGCAATCCTGCAGCAAATGTTTTGCTGTCATTTTTCCAGTTCTACAATTACATTCATCGGTATCTCCTATCTTTAGTTTATTGAACAAGTGGTATTTCAGCCTGTTATGTCCTGTGCGGAGTCTGAAGATTGCTACTTGTTCTCTTCGGTCGAGTTTGTAATATGCATCATCCTTCTGATGGCCTGGATGCTCAGATTCCCATTTGGTTCTATAAGTGCTTTTTATCAACATCTTTGCCTCATTATAGGTTATGTCTATGTCAGGCTGTGGTAGTCGTCCGCCCTCTTTTGCCAGTCTGTCAGCCTCTTCGTTTCCAGGTATACTGCAATGTGATGGGATCCACTGTATTACAACTTTTTTGGATTTCTGGCATAGACCATGGAGTGCTGCTCTTAGGTCAGTTAGTTCTGTGCTGTTATTGCTCTTCAGTATTGAGACAGCTGACTTTGCATCTGTGAAGATAGCTATTTGCTTCTCTTTATTTTCCTCCATCAGGAGCATTTCTGCTGCAGTTTTCAGAGCCTCTACCTCCGCTTTGAAGTTACTTGAAAATTTTCCAGTTGCCATTGAATGTGTTTTTTTCGCTCCATTTTTTAGATTTAGGAGAATTCCTCCTCCTCCATTCTCTATTGAATTTTTGGCTGATCCATCTGTATATGCATGGGTCCAATTGCTGCTTGGGTAATGTTCTTTTATGTAGTTTAGGGTTATTTCTCTTCTTTCGGTTTCATGCTGAGTGTTCTTTTTCTCAATACCAGGAATGTTTTCTATCATCTCAGGCAGTTGCTGCTGTCTCCAAGCTGGGAACTTGTGTGCATTGTGTATGGGCTTGACTGTTGATATGTTAAGAATAGGATCTGACCTAATCCTTCGTTTTGCAGTTTCTACAAAGTTGCTACGCTTCAGTCTTCCCTTTCCAAAACCATTAAATTTGTTGTACATAGGGTGGTCTGTCAATCTTCTAAATTTTTCTGCTTGTTGCTGGGCTCTGCTATCTCTTCTATCCTGCATTGGTTGTAAACAAGTGATCTTTTCTAATTCATTAATAGGCGTTGTCTTCAGGCTTCCAGTTATGATTCGCATTCCTTGATTTTGGACTCTACTTATTTTGTTAAAGTTTGACTTAGCTGCTGTTGCCCAAGCTGCAATGCCATATTCCAGTACTGGCCTCACCCGCCCAGTATATAACTTCTTGAGAACTTTCTCATCTGCTCCCCATGTTGTACCAGCAAGCTTTTTCATGATTGCCATTCTTTGCCTTGCTCTTGTTCGATTTTTCTCAACCTGTGTCTTCCATGTCAGGCGACGATCAAAGGTGACTCCTAGATAGTTTGGATTTTCTTCATGGCGCAATATTTTTCCATTCAATACCAGCTTAGGTTGCTGAGTTTTAATTGAGAGGGAGAACACTGTGCATGTTGTTTTCTCCTCACTTATCTTCACTAGCCATGATTTTGACCAGTCCTGTAGCGCTAATAGGGCTTGCTGTATTCTGCTGTTAGCTGTACTAATATATTCTTCAGATGTCCATATGGCTAGGTCATCTGCAAAGGATGATGTGTGTACTCTGGCTGGAAAATTTTCCGTGATGTCGTTTATATATGCTAGGAATAATGTTGGTGAAAGAACTCCTCCTTGGGGGACACCTTGCTCCAACAGCATCATTTTGCTGGTTTGTCCTTGTACTTTTGTCCTGGCAGTTCTGTTCTCAAGGTAGTGGCTGATCCATTTGTACATTTTCCCGCAAACATGCATTTTTTGCAGCTTTACTTTCAGTCCTTCCTTCCATACTTTATCAAATGCTTTTTCTAAATCTATCCAGACTGCTAGTGTGTGCTTTTTCTCTTGGAAGGCATCCTCTATTTCCTGAGCTATATAGGTTATTTGATCTTCAGTAGATCTGTACTTTCTGAATCCTGCTTGGTGAGGTGTTAAGAGTTGGTTTTCTTCCAGATGCCATGTTAGCCTGCCATTGATAATGCGTTCCATTAATTTTCCTACACAGCTCAGTAGACTGATAGGTCGATAGCCATTTGGTTCTTCCAGGTCTTTTCCTTTCTTTGGGACTGGTATTAGTATAGCTTCCTTCCATGCCTGTGGGACTATTCCCCTCTTCCAGCTGTAATTTAGGACTGCTAGTAGTTTCTTTTTTGCCTTAGTGCCTAGTCCTATTAGCATTTCATTTGTGATTCCATCCTTTCCTGGTGATTTCTTCTTTTTTAGGGTATTCATTGCCTGTTCCATTTCTTCCATTGTTAGATTTGCCATCATATATTCTGCTGCTGTCTCTGTATTACTATGATGTATCTGTTTATCTTTGATTGCTTTCTTCTGTTCGGTTGTAATATCAATGTGGTTTGCACTGGCATAGTGTTCCATTAGTGCATTTGCAGCCTTTTTTCCTGTAAGCAAGGCATTTCCTTGTTTAATTGTTATTTGTTTGTTTCTAGGTCCTTCATTGTTCATGGCTTTCACTAGTTTCCATAGTTTGTTTCCATCCCTGTCAAAATTCAGGTTTTCTGTTTTTTTCCTCCAACAATCTCTTGTTGTTTGATTTACTGTTCTTTTATATTTTGCTGAGATGGCTTTGAGAGAGATGTTCGCTTCAGTTGTTTGTTCTCTCTCTGCGGTCTTCCTAGCATCTTCAACTTTGTCCTCCAAAAATTGTAGTTCTTCAGTCCAGTATGGTTTGTAATTTTTCCTTGCTCCTCTTGGAATAGACTCAGTGGCCGCCTGTATTATTGCTCTGTTTAGACTTTCCACCATTTGCTTATGTTGCCATATCGTGTATTTACGTTTTCACAATATTTGTCTGTTAGTATGGCAAATCTGTCCCAATCTGCTCGTTTGTAATTCCAACGGGGCAAAGGCTTTTGCTCCTGTGGAACATACTCCATATTTATTACAAGCTTGATTGGTCTGTGGTCACTACCTGCTAATTGGTCCAGCACATGGCGATCGATTTTGTGGAGGATGTCTCCTGTGCAGAAAGCTAAGTCTGGAGTAGAAGTGGTAATCCATCTTCTGGAGTAGAAGCTCGGTGTGTCATCCGCTTTGTTAAGTAGATGGAGATTTGAGTCTATTTCCCAGTCCTCCACTTCATCTCCTCTTTTGTCAGTATCTGGGTATCCCCATCTTTCTGAACGGCTATTAAAGTCTCCGACAACAATGCAATTTGTGTCAGTTATTTCCATGTTTGAGAGTGTAAGATCCTTATCTGCCGGGCTATATAGATTGTAAATTCTTATTTTCACGTCCTTTATCATTATATCAACACCTATAATTTCCGTTTGGTTGTCAGAGATCACAGATACTTCGCTGCAAGGTATTGTATTTCGTGTAAGTATTACAACTCCTCCTTTGTGTCCTTCGCGGTCGAAACGTGTGGCCTGATATCCCTCGACTGAAAATGTGCGATTGGCGTTGAGGTGTGTCTCTTGAATGCATGCCACATCTATTTTATCTTTATGAAGACGCTGTGTTAGGGAGGCTTTCTTGTTATAAACTCCTTCTGCATTCCATTGTAGTATGTTGAGTGTCCGGGGTGTTTGGTCAATAGCTCTTAACCTACTCCTCTGTGCCTTGACTCCACAGCACAGGGGAAGGTGACCATCAGTAGTCATGGGTGGACCCCCTCGAGGCAGGGGGCCCGGCACTATCACCGCCTGATGGGACTTCACGGGATTAGCACCATAACGATTAATTTTCATCTGTGGCATCATGAAATGATAAAGTTACGTTGCACTTCTTTGTCAAGCCTGTGGCTCAGTACATCCGATTTCGACAAGCATTTGTTCGGGATGCTTTCCCTAGCCTTTGACTGTCCCCAGTCTACCTACAAGGCAGCAGGTTTGTGCGTCACTTCGTCTGGTCCCTCTCCCTTGACCTGTCCGACATGGGTGAACCTACCAGTAGCTGTGCTACCGTCGGCATAGCTCTTGGGGTCATTGGAACGCTCAAGCCCCTCTACCTCGTCAAGGTGGACGCACGGCAGAGGGGTGAAAGTTAATCAAGCTGACTCTGTTTCTGCAACGGGAGCCGCTGCAAAACATTGACTAGCTTGCTTGCCCATCTGCCCCGTGACCATTGGTTCGATTCTCAACGGAACGGGTTTTATTCTTTATTGTTTTTAATTGTCCCGAGTTCCAGTGTAAAATGTTTTGGGAAAAATCGGTTGGAGTGATGTTGGCCCTATCATTCCCCGAGGGTTTATTGGTCTACACATTTTGGGACCTACAGCATATGCCCAATTACCCTTAGGCCTGTGAAAGAGCCTTTTACTTACTCTTTTTTTTTTTTGCAACCTATTGCAGCACCTCTCTTCTATTGTAAACGAGTAAATATTGTTTTTCTCTCATTAACTTTGAACGCTAGCGTAGTCCATACATGCGCTACTAAATCTGCTGCACTAATTGCTTTTTGCGTGTTAATTAGCTCTCCCTAGTAATCATCATCAAGTGCCGTGCCGACTGGCGTAGGCGTCCATGACTCTCCACAGATCTCGGTCTTTGGTTTTCTCGATCAACTCTGCCGTTGATATCCCTCCATGTACCGTCGCAATCCATCCAGCATCATTTCTCGTGGTCTGCCTCTGCCTCTCTTCCCCTCGATCTTTCCAGTTGTCACAATGTTGTCCAGCGCCTCTCTTCTCATCATATGACCAAAAAAGCTGTTTGTCTCTTTCTTATTGTTGTATATAATGTTCTAGTTTCGTTAGCCTCTTTAAGGCATTCGTTGTTAGTTACTTTGGCAGTCCAAGGAATTCGCAACATTCGTCTAAGGAACCACATCTCTGTTGCTTCCAATCTCTTCCTAATTTGTTCATTTATATTCCAAGATTCACAGCCATACAGCAAAACAGGTTCTATATAACTCTTCAGCACTCTCTTTCTTACATTCAATGATAGCGACTTATTGCATAAGATATTCTTCATTTTCTGAAATGCAGCCTTTGCTTGCCCTATTCTGCTCTTGATCTCTGTTGTGCATCTTCCATCTGATGTTATAAATGTCCCTAGATATTTAAAACTATCCACTTGGTGAAGAATTTTCCCTTCTATCTCTATTTCACATTTGGGTGTCACCTGTTTCTTTGATATCACCATTGTTACTGTTTTCTTGATATTCAAGGAGAGTCCTTTCTTTGCACTCTCTGTTACTACAATGTCCAACAATTGTTGTAGATCTGTTGCATTATCCGCTATCAATACTGTGTCATCTGCATAGCGTATATTATTTATATTATAACCTCCAAATATTATTCCTGGCTTTTCTTTGATCTCTCTCATTATTACTTCGCTATAGAGGGAGAAGAGATCCGGTGACAAAACACATCCCTGTCTTACTCCCAACTTTATGTGTTCATAATTTCCTTCTTTATTTCCCATTTTAATTGCTGCTGTTTGGTTCCAGTAAATATTTTTTATTATTCTGAGATCTTTCCCATCAATGTTAATATCTTCCAACATTTTAATCAGTTCATCATGTTTTACTTTATCAAATGCCTTAGTATAATCTATGAAGCACAAATATATGTCTTTCTTTGTCTCTACTGATCTTTCTAATAGTGTTCGTAATGTGTATATTGCATTGTTTGTACCTTTTCCTTCCACAAATCCATACTGTTCTTCACCAATTTCCATATTTATTTTCTTCATTGTTCTTCTCATTATAATTCTGTGTAGAAGCTTAGTGACATGATTTATGAGGTTAATCGTACGAAAATCTTCGCATTCAATTGCTCCTGGTCTTTTGGTATAGCTATAAATACATATTTCAACATATCGCTTGGTATATATCCACTGCTATAAATATCATTCAACATTTTGGTTAATATATCTACTCCAAATTTTCCCATTACTTCTAATTCTTCTATTGTGATTCCATCTGTCCCAGCTGATTTTCCTTTCTTCATATGCTTGATAGCGTCATCAACTTCTTCTTTTAGAATAGGTGGACCTTCTAACTTACTTTCTTCTGTTAATGCTGCACGTTCTCCCTAGTATAGAGTGTATTGTTAATGACTGTGCAGTTTTTGCAAATATTGCCATTCCAAGTTTTGTCTTTACCTACAGTGGAGTTAATGCAACACAATGCAATATAATTGGTAAATACAACACTTGGAACGACAATATTTTCAAAAACTGCAAAGTCATTAAAAAAATACACCTTGTACAAGTATCTCTTGTCATCGGATGAACCCACTTCGACTCCAGAGGTAGTTAATAATTTAACCCTTATCTAATTCTCTCTCTCTCTCTCTCTCTCTCTCTCTCTCTCTCTCTCTCTCTCTCTCTCTCTCTCTCTCTCTCTCTCTCTCTCTCTCTCTCTCTCTCTCTCTCTCTATAACACACACACGCACACACATACACATACACAATCCTAAAACTCTACATATAATTATCCTTATACTTGCGCCAACTTATTATCCCATTTTCGCGCCCAGACTTTGCGCGACATTTGGGCGGTGGCACCGTGTTCAGAGACTCAACCGAATAGTTAAAGAAACGGAAATGTCCTCATTGAAAATTTCCTAGCTACACGCTCCATTCAATTTCTCGACTGCTTCCCGCTATTTATTACTTTCAGCTAATATAGCATAACTCCGTTAGATAGTCTAAAATTGGAGTTGTACATTCCCGCATTCCCCTTTCATGCCACTCGTTAAGAGGTCTTTATTTGAAAGTATAAATTTTATAGATGCCACATGTTCGCAATGGGGAAGTAAGAACTCGACGTGTTGTGTTTATCCTGGTTATCTTTTCTTTATCTGCCTGCCTACGCATGTGGTTTATTTATTTTTCTAACATCGTTAATAATAACATGATGTAAATATATTGCCTTGTTAAGTTGGCATCAAGCGGTAAGTGTTGTGTTTTTATTATATTATGTTTTTAACGTTTATTGCTGGTGCCTTATTAAGAACAGGATTTACAATACCAACATCATCATGTGCCATGTCAGCTGGCGTAGGCGTTCATGGCTCTTCACAGGTCTTGATCTTTGATGTTCTGGATCAACGCTTACGTACTGACTGACTGACTGACTGACTGACTGACTGACTGACTGACTAACTGACTGACTGACTTATTTACTTACATACTCACTTACATAATTACTCACTTACATACTCACTTACATACTTACTCACTTACATACTTACTTACTCATTTACATACTTACTTACTTACTTACTTACTTACTTACTCATTTACATAATTACTGACTTATGTAATCACTTACTCACTTACTGAATTATATTCTAACCTACTTATCTGCATACTTACTTACTCACTTACATATTTACTTACTCACTTACATTACTTATTTATTAACTTACTTACTTACATACTTACCTGCTTACTAATCTACTTACTTATATACTCACTCACTCACTTACTTACTTATTATTCACTTACTCATTCATTCACACTCTCACTTACTTATATACTTACTTACTCACTCACCTACTTACTTACT